>VZRS01011779.1:0-33493 GCA_013398055.1 Ifrita kowaldi | reverse complement strand
TAAGACAAAAAAAAAAAAAAAAAAAAAAAAAAAAAAGACCCTGGTGAAGGTAGACATCTTGGCACCTCAGCCTGCGCTCCTTCCCGGGCTGCCGGGAGAGCAGAGAGCTCGGGCTCATGATGTAACTCTGCTCCCTTGGGCTTGGTAAGCTGCAATATGTTGGAGTTTTGCTGTGCATGTGTTGTCTTTGCCTATAAAACCTGTTTGGACCTTTGCGAAGGGCACCCGGATGGCTGATGAAAATGCCATGGAGAGGAGGCTGTGAAAGCTCTTTCTGTGTTTCCCAGCTTTTTTCTTTTTCTTTTCTTTCTTTTCTCCTTTCTTTCTTTCTTTTTTTTTTTTTTTTTTGGTGGGCTTTTTTTGCTTTTTGGTTTGGTTTTTTTTTTGTTTTAAAGGCACCACTGTAGTTTGTAGTCATCATCTGTTTGGAAATGCTGCAGAGCCTTTCCTTGGCCGGTCTGACCTGTCTTCCATCCCCTCCAAAGACCTCATGGAGGAGAGGAAGCTTGTTTTCTTGTAAACAGAGGCAGAGAGGAAAAAACTAAACCAGCAGTAGCCCCTCTGCTTGGCTCCTCATGGCTCTTAAAGCCCTTTCAAAGACCCAATCAGTCTTTCTTCAGATGCACTAATTTTTTCTACCCTTTGCAACCTAAAAATTAAGGGTTGGGGTGGGGTGGGGGGGCAAGAACGCTTCGTGGCTGGTGGTGTGTGCTCTTTATGGAGGTTCTCCAGCCACGGATGGTTAATAATCAGTGTGGGGTGGGCGAGGGAATGGAGGCAGACGGCTGCGGGAAAGGGGGAAAGGAGGAAAAAAATAAATGGAGCGAGTGAGACTTTTATTGTGAAGCAGCGTGTGCTTGGCAGTTGGCTTTGTTGGGACTGCTGCAAGAGCAGACATTTCTCGGCGGGGAGGGTGGGTATAGGATTTCCCTGCCAATCGGGAGCGGACGGATGGGGCATGGGGAGGGTGAGCAGAAAGGGAAGTTTGCTCTGGATTTAAGGGAGGGGAGGGCAAAAAAAACCCCCAACATACACTCACACACACACAAAAGGTGGAGGTATTGACACTGGCGGTGAAGTTGGTGCTAAGTTGGCTGGGTGGAGCTGGGTGGGAATGAATGGTCCTGGGTGCCCCGTGGGTGCCCCTCGGTGCTGGGCGCATCTGCCGGGTGCTGATGGAGCAAGGACGGGAGAGCGCTGGCCTGGGGGGGACGAGGCTTCGAGCTCTTTGCAGGGGTTTCCTGTAGCTTCCTTCTGATCAAAATGCTTCAAAATTCTCAGTTGGCTTTTTATTTTCTTTTATTTTTTAATTATTATTTTATTTTCTACCTCGATGCCGAGTTTTTGTTGGGAAGTTGTAACGTTGTCACCTCTGATTTGTCTCTGAGATAGGAAGCAGGAGAGCCTGTGAGATGCCACCTCAGCCAGCCTTGCCTTGGCACCCAGCTTTTGTACTCTTAAAGGACAAGAGTGATGGTTTCTCGCTTGGAGTTGGGAATTCTGCTTTGAGAGCTGGGCAGGCAGCTCTGAACTCCTGGTGACTGCAGTGAGCAGGGAGGGTGGTCAAGGTCTGTTTGACTCCAGGGTTCCTGCAGTGACTTTTCCTCATGGGTGAGCAGCAGCAACAGCTCTGTGGAAGGGAGAGCGTGGGCGATGTGTGGAGTGAGGGTAGTGCTTAGAAAATGGAGAAAAACTTAGGCTCAGATGGCTGAGAATGGCCCCTGGAAATCCTGGGGCTTCTTGTATGAGTCAGTGTAGTAGCAGGAATATCAAGACCTCTCCTTGTTGCAACAAAGGTTGGGAAAACAAACTGGTCCCTGTTAGACTGACTGAGGCTCTTTATTTGCTGCTGGTGCCTGTGGCGAGGGCCTGGGTGCCCCTGGCTGTGGTGGGAGCCAGGGGTGCCCTCGAGCACTCTGAGCTCTCTGCTCAAGTCTTGCAGCAGGATAATCCATGAGAAAAACCGAGGTTATTCCCAGTTTACAAGAGGTCTGGCTAGAGGAGAGGTAGGGTTTACAAGCTCATGTTTGCAGGAAGGATATATATTACTGGCTCAGCAAAGAAATAAATGAAACAGCTGCTCTATGCTCAGACTTTGGGCTGTGTTTTATGATCATTTTTCAATGGAAGCTGTTGGCCAGTGTCTGCTGAAGGTAGGTCCTGTGTCAGGCTGGGCTGAGCTGAGCTTTCTGATGCTCACAGCAGCTTTTTGGTCTGTGACTGGAGATCTGAAGGTGCTGTGCTTGGAACACAAGTTCCTGGTGCTGAGAGCACTGAGATGTGGCTGGGTTTGTGTCTGATTGTGCTCGGGGCAGGCTGGGGACAGGCAGGGACAGGCAGCCACCCACAGCCTCTGTCCTGTGCTGCAGGATCCATCCCTGAAGTGCTCTTAGCTCCAGGCCTGGCAGGTGGTGGAGGCTTTCCCAGGAATCTGTGTCCCTCCTTCCTTTAGTGTGTGTCTCCTTGCCGTGGTGGCATTTGGGCGCAGGACAGGGCAATCCCACAGGGATCTGGGGCTGGATGAGCCCTGCGTGGGGCTGGGGGCTGCTCTGCCAGCACAAGGCATTGCACTGAGTTCACAAACCTGGCAGGGTGGCTGGTGACAGCAGCAGCAGCAGCAGCAAAGCCCTTCTCCCCTGCCAGCTCCGGACAATCCCACATGAGCATGGGTGAGCGCTGTGGGAAGGTTTGGGAGCTGCCACACCGGGCTCCGTGCGTGTCTCATCCCCCTCACTTGCTTGAAGGGAGGTGGGCAGGTTGTTTTTCTTTCTTTATCACCCAGTGTGCTTTAAACCTTGTGATTTGCAAGGCTGCAGGCACCATCTGCTCCCCGTGCTGGCCCACAGCAGTTGGCTTGACCTGGGCTTATTCTTGTGCCGGCGGCGCGCGCTGAACCCGGCACCGACCTCCAGCTCTGCAGGGCACTCCCCATCTCTGCCTCCACACCAGTTCTCTCCTTAAACACAGCTGTGGTGAAGACCCCTTCTAGTTTATTTTTTTTTTTAAATACCATTTTCCTTCTGGTTTGTTTTGGTAGGTTTGGGTTTTTTGTTTTTTTTTTGTTTGGTCTTGCTACTTCAAAACAGAAAGAGAAAGAGAAGGTACTAAGGCTGCAAACCTGAGCTAACAACGTGATGCCAGGCATGTGAAAGGCAGAGATGAGCAGGTGTTCCATTTTACAAAGAATTTTTTTTTAAGAAAGAGGGGGAAAGAGAAAAATTGCTCTCTATAGAATTAAAAATAGAGCTCATTAACTTTAATAAACATGGGTGTTATGAATGAGGAGTTAGCTGTAGCTGACTGATGGTTTGCATTTTGGATGTTCATTTGAATGAGTTGCAAAAAAAACCCCAACCAAGCCACCAAAAGCACATGGGCTGGAAATGTTGATAAAATGAGGTTGTAGTGAGAAGTCTGATAGATCTGCCTCCCCCACCCAAAGCCTAAAAAGTTTTGGGGGAGTCAGAGTCACCTCCTCGAGATGCCTTCCACGCAGACGGACTCAGCTGGATTCCCAGGCACGTTGCAGTGGGAAAATCTGTCTGGCTGCATCCAACCCCGAGCTGGGAGGTGCCAGCCCCGGGCACAGCCCGGAGCCCCTGTGCTCCTCGGGCTGTCAGCCGGGGCCAGCCCTGCCGTGTTTTAGCTGTGACCTGTGCCTTGGTGGCAGCTTCCTGGCAGCCTTATTTTGCAGAGGGAGGTTTGGCCGTGCTGTAAACAGGATGTGTCCATGATTGTCTCTTCTTTTGAATGCAACTGTGTGTCTGAGCACTGAGCTCAACCCTGATGTTGCTGTTTTTTCTGCCCCACCACAGCGAGCAGTGCTGAGTAAGGGAGAGCCAAGGAAAGACGGCTGCATGAAGACTGAGCTGCTGAAAGACATCACCAACAACAAAGAGGAAGGTGAGCACCTGCCCTGCTTGAGGGTCAGAGCTGGCTCGTGAGGTGGGCACGTGATGGGGACAAAACTGGGGGCTCGGAGTTGTGCTCAGTCCCCCTGGCACCTCAGGTGTGCTCCCACAAGCACAGGCTCCCTTCTCCTGTGTTTATTCCCAGCAGGGCTCTTCCACTGAAGATGCGGATTTGCTTTTCAGTCCATCCCTCACCACTCCCCTGAAGAAGGAGATCTAATTTTCACTTCTGCTTTGGTGTGAAGCGCACAGGAGTTACTTTGAACTTCCTGTGTGTGACTGGTTTCAGCTGAACTCTGATCCCTCCCCATGCTGACCTTTTCCTCCCTCTAGGAACATTGACTTTCTGTTTTGCTGTGGGTTTCTCTGTTGCTGCAGAGCAACCCCAATGGCTGTAGGGTGGCTGGAGGGGTCAGACACCCCACACCTTGTGGCTCCTGTGTGGGTTCTGCAGCTTTTACTGTGCAGGATGCAGCACAGGTTCATTTGACAAAGTCTTTTCCTGCAGGGTTGTCTGTGAGTTACATGCACACAAATCTAAGGGCTTAATAAATGTGTCAGTGGGATTAGGGAAAAAAAACCCCACCACCCTTTATCTTTCCCCCAACTCCCTCCTTTCCTTCCATGGTTTTATTATTCCTGGACTAGTTACTTCTCATAGCTCTTGAGGGATTTGGTGTATTTTTGTTCTCCTTTCCATAATAGAGCATTAGGGAAGCACTGAACTGGCCCCATTGAAATCCCTGCTCTTATCTAGAAGCAAAATTTTGGACTTAATTCCGCTGTGTGTGAGTACAGCATTGCTTTTTCTTTCTTTTCTGTCCAGCATAATGTTTTGTCAAGCTGCTCTAGTTAGAAAGTAGAGCTCAGAAGAAGCAGAAATACTGAATGCTGTGTCAGGTGCTTGGATATTAACTGGGAGCACAGGAATCCTGCTGCCAGCACTGGTGGCATAGGGGCCTCTGGTCTGGGCAGAGCAGAGACAGAGTCTGAGGTGTCAGGAAGTGTCAGTGGGAGGTTGTGTTGCTCTGGGGGAGACTCACTTTGATCCCCTGCCTTGCTTAGCTCAGGACTATAAAGCTTGTTTGTGTAGCTCTTGGTTGATCCTAAGGTGTCAAGAGTCTGTGGAGGTAAAAAAATCCCAAAGGAGGGTGGGAAGAGACATTTCTGTGCCTCTTGGCTGATTTTGACTTGGAGCAAATGCTGTGTCAGAAGGAAGCTGAGAACCCTCCCTGTGCAGGAGCAGCATCGAGGCTTCACAAGGTGCTGAAATTCCCCCCACTCCAGTTTATTGTCCAGCTCTGTTCCCAGGGAAAGGAGGCTCCTAAATGTGAGCTGAGTAGTCTCCATTCTTCTGGGGTGTTCAGAATGTGTCCTCCCTCCCCAGGCACAGCACGTGTGTCGCAGACCGTGGTGTGCGTGGTGCAGTTCTGGGGCATTGTCCCTCCTGCCCTGGCTCCCCAGCTGGGATCCTGGGAGGATCATCACCACCAGAACATTGGTTCACATCCCAAAAGCCTGTTAATGACAGTGTTTAGAGCTGGCACAGAATTCACATTTTTGACTGTTGCATGAACATGAAATCGTTCCAGCAGACTTGCAGGATGGCGTGCAGTAGTTTCTTTGAGCCCAGTTTCCTGGCTTGGGGATGGAGCTGGGATGTGTGGAGGGAGAAGCACCCTGAAGTCTCAGCTTTCTCTCCTCAAATTTTCTTGAACAGTCATTTCCCTTTGGTGAGGAGGATGGTACTGTTTAATATCTCTGTCAGTGGCACAGACTGGTTTCGTTTGGGCTGCTGAGGGTGTGTTTGATGGCAGCCATGGCCTGCAGAGTGTGACTGAACCTGCTCTGGATTGTGTTCCCTTTGGGAAAACCCCCCTGGCAGGTGACCTGTCAGTATTAAACCTGGCATCTAAACTTCCAGAGGCTTGAAGCTGCAGATCCAGAGGCTGACTAAAGGTGCTGTTTGGGCTACAGGCTGAGTGTGAGTTGCTGTGTTTTCCCCTCTTTTCACTGCCCCGTCACTCAGAAAGGTGCTGATGCTGAGGGGGCAGGTCAGATCCCCATTGGAATTGTGCCTCTGAATGGCCTTGCACCAGTTACACCTCTGTACAAACTTGAGCTTTCCCTGAATCCAAGATGAGACAGGAAATTCAGGTAGCTTGAAGCTTTCACTGATATTTAGGGGTCTGACCCCAGGCAAGGCCTGTCAGCTGCAGTGGTGCCTGTGAGCACTGCCTGGCTCAGCTCTGATGAACATCTTCGTGTTGGAGATCTCCATGAAGATCTCCTGTTGCAGGGAAGGCTCCTGCTCTGGTTTCATAGAACCCCAGACTGGTTTGGGTTGGAAGAGACCTTAAAGCTCATCTCATTGCACCTCCTGCCGTGGGCAGGGACACCTTCCATAGACCAGGGTGCTCCAAGCCCCATCCAGCCTGGCCCTCATTAATGTGCTGGTTTAAGGCAGTGGATCTTTCCTGATGGTCCTCAGCCTGTCAGCCTTCATTTGGGACATCTCAGCAGCTGGGGATGGGTTTTTGGTGTAACAAATTTGTAGGAACAAGCTCTTTGCGTGTTCCAGCACTTTCATTTCCAGTTCTGGGGGTGAGTCCCAGCTTGTGGAAGTTGCTCACTAGGCTCGGTGTCCCTGTCTGTGTAAAATTGCTCAACACAGATAGAAAAAAGCTGTGGATGAGGCTGTTTTGTTGTCCGTGGGAAATGTTCCAGTTCAGTTTTACATGTGGGTGTGAGCTTAGGTCCATATTTCCCTTTGACAGGGTGGGGAAGGGGGCAGGGAAATAGGAGATGAGTGGAAAAAAGCTTTTATTAGGCCATATTGTCTTTAGTCTGACTCAGAGAGAAACTATTAAAAAGTGGTTTCTTTGCAAGAATCGCAAGTGGATTCAGCTCTCCTCATGTGCTTCACTCCCAGCTCTGCGTCTCCCTTGACCTTTCAAGGCAAACCACTCCTTTTCTGATTCCCCAAGCCCAGGGATGGAAAGTCCCAGTAAAGCAGCAGCACGAAGGAGCAGGAATGGGTGTTGGGAGCGAAGTTCCCCGTTAGCTCCTTTCTGAGCCTTCACCAGGGCAGCTGCTTTACAAGAGCCACGGTGCTGGAGCCTAGTGCTGGGTGAGACCTGCACAGTCACTGCTCTCAGATAAACTTCAGCCTGCTTCGAGAGACTGTCAGGGGTTTAAACTCCTGGAGGGGCTTTTTTTTTCCTTTTTCTCCCTCTTATTATTGCAGGTAGGGAGCTGCTGTGAGCACGGGAAGTGCTGCTTTCCCCTGAGCAGCTGCAGTTTCTGCATTCCCAAGTGCAGGGATGGCAGCTTGAAAGGAGGGAAGGACTGATCTGCTCTCCTCAGGTACTTGGCACTGGGATCCCCTGCTGAGGCTGACAGCAGGAGACCAGGCAGAGCAAAGCGATGCTTCAGGATTTGAGATGTTCACCCAGCTGTGCACCCTAGCACTCCCTGGGTTTGGGACTCTTGCTCCAGGAAGGATGCTGGCAGCCCTGGAGCAGGAGCATCCTTTGGACACAGCTGGGCTCAGGGCCTTGTGGCCAGTCCTGTTAACATCATGACCTCATCCCATGGCAGAGGGATGAATGAGTTTCCTGGAGGCTGTTAACCTGCTCTGAGTCATTAAACTGTTGAGCCAGTTTAACTGTTCATGTTCAAAGTGTGTTCTGGGGGCTGGAGGGCATTTTGGTGTGGCCAGCAGGTCAGGGGAGATGATCCTTCCCTTCTACTTGGCCACATCTGGAGTTTTGGGTTCAGTTCTGGTCTCCATGGTTCAAGAAAGACAAGGAGCTCCTGGAGAGGCTCCAGCAGAAGGCACAAAGGCGATGAGGGGTCTGGAGCATCTCTCATGTGAGGGGAGACTGCAGGAGCTGGGTCAGGTTAGTCTGGAGCAGAGAAGACTCAGAGGGGGTCTGATTAATGCACATAAATATCTCCTGGGGGTGGCAGAGGATGCTGCCAGACTCTGTTCAGTGGTGCCAGTGACAGGACGAGGAGCAGTGGCCATGAACTAAACCACAAGAAGTTCCACCTCAGCATGAGGAAGGTAAAAAGAGCCCTGGAACAGGTGCCCAGGGAGATTGTGGAGCCTCCCTCTCTGGAGACGTTTCAGACCCACCTGGACATGTTCCTGTGTCACCTGCCTCAGAGAGGAATGACATCTGTGGTCTGGAAACACCTGGACACCACCCACCTTCACAAGGGGTTGGGGGGCAAGAAGAGACCATCAGTAACTCACCCCAGAGAGGAACTTTTGCCTGAAAACATTTGTCTGCATTTCTTGGCTTCGAAATGCTCTGCTTTTTGGCTTCAATCACAGAATCCCAGAATCCCAGACTGGTTTGGGTTGGAAGGGACCTTAAAGATGATCCAGTTCCAACCCCCTGCCATGGACAGCGATGCCATTCCCTGGGTCAGGCTGCTCAGGGCCCCTTCCAGCCTTCAGTGAAAGGTGCTTTCCTTCCCAATGGATTCAGGGTCCCCAGCTGCCACCTCTCTCTGATCTGGGTGGTTTCAGCCCCAGCATCTTCATCCTTCTGATGGCAGCTGGGCTCTTCTCTGCTTGGCAGTTTTCCTTTTTGTTGGAGTTAGAGGAGGAAGAGGGGAGGGAGCTGCTGTAACACAGGGATTAAAAGCAGGTGCATTTCTCACTTTTATCCACCAGGACAGTTGGGTATTAAATCAAAGGCTGTGGGATCTGCAGTGTTTTAAGGATGATCTGCAAAGTGGTTAAGGTAGAACATCTGTGAGATGTGTGTGTATAAATACAGCTGTATGCACTTCTTGGACTGCACTCCCAAATCCTGAGCTTTTCCTTTAAGCTCTGTCTGTGCTTAGTTCGTTTAAGCTAAGTTCATTTAAGCCCTGTCTTTGATTAAACATTTCTCTTGCAGCAGCTGAAGCCTCTTGGCTCTGCCAGGGCTCTGTGCTGGGGGCTCTGGAGAGGCATGGAAAATCCCATGGGCAGAGTGTCTTGCCTCCACCAGTGCTCAGCACCAAGATACTCAGAAAAATGTGTAAAAGTTCCAGATCAAACAGTGCATTTGTTGGAGAACATTTTTTTATTTCTGTTTCTTTTCTTTCTCTCTCCCTTTTCCCTCAGACCTGGTGGCTGCAGTTTGGCCTGGACTACGAGGGCTCCTAACGCTTGCATATTTTTCTTATTTTGTCTCACTGAGCAGTGAACTCCAAACTTAAAAAATACATTTAAGCCTTTACATTCGTCAGAGCGTTGTCAGAATAACACTGAGTTTGGAGTTGATATCTGGCCTGCCTCAGACAGGAAGTTTCTGGTGGGTGATGGTGCCCTTGGGTCCCCACAGAGGTGATGGTGTCCCCTCTGGCTGTGGCCAGGGTGGCTGCTGGGGACAGTAACACGTCTGTTCGACAGCCTCTACCCACAGATAAGTTTTGGCAGGCTGGACCCAGCTCTGGCAAGCTCTAGGGCAGGACTGGAGCCAGGTCTGGCTCTGCTGAAGGGGCTGGAAACCCCAGCAGGCAAAGACAGCAGAGAGAAAGGATGTCTAGGCTGGGAGAGCAGAGGTGGGTTTAATTTTACCTAATTTAGGGCTTTTTTTTGAAGTTACCGTTTGAATTCTGCATTAATCCAGCTCGTTTCTGCTTAGACATGGTAACAGGCAGGTTGGACATGGTCCAGGCAGGAGTGAGTTTGTCCAAAGATGTCTGAAGTCAGCCTGGGCTGCTTTTGAGCTGTTGGCTTCTCTCCCTTGGTTGCAGTGGTGGCTTAGGGACACCCTGAAGTCTGACACCTGAAATTAGATGAGGTGGTCTCATCCTGTCTTGGATTCTCTTTGTCAGAACCTGTTCAGGGGAATTTTAATTCCATTTGGAATGACTGTGATGTTCTGAGAAGAAAACTTGAGCCTGACCCTTCTGCTTGAGCCTGGGCAGGGCTGGGAGCTCTGCAGTGCTCTCGGGGGGTTGTTAATCCAGAGGAGGGATTTAAATTTATTATTGGGTATTCTTTGCCACGTGGAGTCATGGGATAATGGAATAGCCCAGCTTCCTGAGTCTGAAATTCCTTGTGTTTCTAAAACATACCCAGCCCCTAAATAATATGTTTTTACTGAAGTTTGTGCCAACTTGGTATCGACTTCAAACACCACCAATAAATCTCTTGGGCATGTTACCTGGGTTTTAAATGAATCCAAGCTCGGATGGGCATTCAGGCAGTGTTGGGGTCTGTGGGAGAAGCTTTTCCTGCTGCATCTGGCACTGGGGATGCCTAAAGGAGCTTTGAAAAGCCCGGGATGTTTCTAATTAATAAGGTTACACTTCATGGATGCAGGCTAGAGCTTCCTACCTTTTATTTCTTTTTAATTAAAGAAAGGATGGTTGTAGAGTAAAGAGCAGTGAACGAGTGGGAGAGAAAACTGAATGTGGAGAAAACCTTGTTTTGGCCTACTTAGAAGGGATGAGAGCTGTAAAGGCACAAAGTTTTAGAGAAGTACCAACTTCAGTTTTATAATTCCCTTGCACTTGCAGCACAGGAGCAGAAAAGCTGCTGAACAGCATTTTGAAGGGGAGAACTCGCTGCCATGAGGTGTATTTGAAATGAGGATTTTAGCAGGTTTTCAGTGAAGCTTTTTTTTTTTTGGGAATGAAAAAGTGGGGGGATGAAAAGGTCACGTCAGGAAGAAGCGTTTCTTTAGGTGTCTGGAGCTGTTGAAGAGCTTCTGTGGGCTGCTTAATTCAGTATTGCCATTGTGAGGCTCCTGCTGGCTCTGGTTTGTGTTGCCATCCCTGTCTGCGGGCCACAGTTCAGCCAGGGTGTAAAATATGTTGAGTTTTGTCTATTCAGCAGTGCTGTACAGGTCCCCTTGGTGAAGCTGAGGCTTGCTGAGCGTGGTCAGAGCTGCAGACGTGTGCTGTCACACGGGGGTGGAGCACATGAGCACCAGTGGAGCTGTAGCCAAGCCTGGGATGGCAATTCCTGTTTTCCTCTTACCAGATCAGGTGTTTTGGTTGGGAAAACCAGACCAGCTCACTTGAGTTGGCCACACAAATTAAGTGATGCAGCTCCTGACGTGGACTGGTTCTCCGTGGGCAGCTCTTTGATTTGTGTTCAAATTTGGGACGATGGGGTGGTGCTTCTTGCAGGAGCTCTGTGTGTAGAAAACAAAGCCATTCCAAACTATTCATGGATTTTGGTGCTGCCAGAAGAGGGAATGGGAGAATGGAGAGGATTTTTCCCCAAACAAAGGGAAGGTCCTGCCTGTGGTGTCTCAGACTTGTTGGAGGCTGGAGGGGGACATGGTTTCTCTTCCTGTTCAATCCTTGGCCTCTGCTGTGAAATTCCATCTCTCTGTTTCATCAAATCTCTGCTCACACAGGTTTGGGAGGCTGGTGCCTGTTTGTAGGGGATTGATGCCACTTCCACAGTCAGTCAGATTGCATTTCACAATAAGTGAAATAAGTGTGTGTGTGTGTGTGATTTTAATTTTAGCTTCATGGATTTTTCATAAAGCCCGTGATGCTTTCTGGAGCAATGCAGTTACTTTTTCCCCAGGGCAGTGCTCTAATTCACGTTGTTTTGGTTGCCTTCATGGCAGGTAGAGCAATTCTTGCCCTCTGCTTATTCAGTTTATCTCATAGTCAGCCACTGAGGTTATTTGACTGCTCTGGTGGGAGAGCACAGTATTTAAATCAACAAATATTGAAGGCTTTCTTCAGCCAGGTGCCTAAAGCTGAGCTCTAGAAACCTCCAGCTGTGGTTAGAGAGCTTATTTTTTGTTGTTTTGTTGGGTTTTTTTTTTCCTGGCACTGACTTTGCTGCAATAATTGCTTAAATGGCCCTTTAAAGACACTGAATGCAGAAAGAGAAACAAGAATTGAAAGAATAAAGGCATAGTTGTGGCTCCCTCTGCCCACAGCTTTTCAAATAGTTAAATAAAACAGGGGGAAAAGGAGCACTTTATCTTCTCCCAGAGTTGTTGCTATCAAAAACAAACCCTTGTGCCTCTTTCTGTACACAGGGGGGTCTGGGTGGTGGGAGAGGGAGCAGGTGGAGGTGATAACTTTGAGTCCTGCTTGGAGAACCCTCAGTCACTGCTCCTGCAGGTGGGGTTTGTGTCTCTATGTGCTCCAGAGAGCACTGGTGAGCAATTTTTGGATGTTTTGGAGCTTTCTCTGGAGGCTGTGAGCCAGCAGAGTCCACCTGGGAGGCAATGCCAGCCTGGGCTGCCTGGAATTAGGGGGAATGGATCTCTTAGTGCAGGAGAAATGGCCAGAGCTGATCCCCAGGGAAGAGTGACCACTCAGGGTTTGAAGAGGCTTTCCAGACGTCTGGAAAGATGCTTTGTGCCAACATCTGTGGCTTTCAGCTGGAAATCAGAGCATCAGTGGGACTGTCCCCCTCTTAACTGATGGGCAGGATGAGGCTGGAGGGGTCGGATGCTGCAGCAGGTCTCTGGTACCCCCTGGGCAGAGCCTGGTGTGAGTTCAGTACTGACCATGTGTCCATTGGATGCTCCACGTGTACTGACCAGGCCTAAGAACGCTTTCAGTTTGCTGGAAATGTCTTTAAATCTCAGATGGGTGCTAAAACTCAGGAAATTTAGGGAATAAAAGGTTGTTTGAGATACTGGCATGCATCGCTTTTAGAATCTAGAGCTGCCATGGCTGTTTGGGCAGGGATTGTACCCAAGTCTTTCAGGTGAACTCAATGGGAAGGAGGTATTAAATATCAGGGAAAGGTTCTTCCCCCAGAGGGTGCTGGGCACTGCCCAGGCTGCCCAGGGAATGGGCACGGCCCCGAGGCTGCCAGAGCTCCAGGAGGGCTTGGACAGCGCTGCCAGGGATGCCCAGGGTGGGGTTGTTGGGGGTCTGGGCAGGGCTGGGGTTGGACTGGATGATCCCTGTGGGTCCTTTCCAGATCAGGATATTCAGTGATTCCATGATTGAAATGGACTAAACAAATGCATTAAAAAAGGGTGGAAAAAAGGGGAGATATTTTTTTTTCCCAATGGAAGTGGAAAGAGAATTTGGGTGGGTTTTGGGAAGAGCTGTTCTGGTGAGCTGTGCAGTGCTGGGTCTCCTCCCTTCTGACCTTTGCAGGGAGCTGCCTGTGCTTGGAGTTCAGCTTTGCACAGTCAGCCCAGGCACACTGGGCTTGGCAGCCCAGGGTCCTGGTGGTCCTTCAGGCTTTAGCCTGGCACCAGGTTTTTGCCAGGTCAGAGGAGACATTTGTGAGTCCTGTGAGCAGCAGCTGAGGGAGCTGGGAAAGGGCTGGAGCAGCAGGAGAGGCTGAGGGAGCTGGGAAAGGGGCTCAGCCTGGAGAAAAGGAGGCTCAGGGGGGACCTTGTGGCTCTGCACAACTCCCTGACAGGAGGGGGCAGCCGGGGGGGGGTGGGGTTCTGCTCCCAGGGAACAGGGGCAGGAGGAGAGGGAACGGCCTCAGGCTGGGCCAGGGGAGGCTCAGGTTGGACATCAGCAGGAATTTCTTCCCTGGAAGGGGCTGCCCAGGGAGGTTTGGAGTCCCCATCCCTGGGGGTGTCTGAGGAACACCTGGAGGTGGCACTCAGTGCTCTGGGCTGGATGACAAGGTGGGGGTTGGTCACAGGTTGGACTCGATGGTCTTGGAGGTCTTTTCCAACCTTGGTTCTGGGATTCAGAATGTTTTCCTTGCCTGTTTGTGCTTCATGGGCAGTGTGAAATGAAGTGCTGATACCCAGTGGTCTGGCTGTTCCTCCAGTGTGACTCCAGGCTCTTCGGATCCTGCAGGTGAAAATTGCTTTGGTGGGAGCTGGATTGAATCAATCCCCCCTGCTCTGACAGAGCTCTCCCTGTACTTCTCGTGTTGCTTTTCATGACTGTCTGGTCTCTGGAAGGAAAACAAGCCAAGGAATCCCTAACAGCAGGTTGATGTAATCATTGCACTGAGCGTGCCAGTGAATTGTTATCCCTCACTCCTGGTTGCCTGGGGAGCTGCTGGTTTGTCATGTCAGAAACTTCCCTGCCAGTACATGACATCCATAGTCGGATTTTTTTCAGCTTGGATCTGAAATCGTTGATAGGACGAAGTCATTGATGGAGGAGCAGGGAAATGTTTGGAAGGGAAGGAAAAGGAATGTTTTACATGGGCATTGTTGTGCATGAGCTCTGTCAGGCTGTGAAAACCTTGCTGCATTTGAATAATAGAATTATTTTAATCAAGAAATGCATTTACCACGCTTCACTCCTGTGTTTATTCCTGCTGTTACCTCTGAAATGACACCATGAATCCTGGTCCTGTCGTGCTTTGTCGTGCTGAAAGAGCCAATTCCCACTGAACAACACTCCCAGGAAAGCTGGGACAGCCAGGGAGTTATTCCTTGTGAAGTTCCCTGCAGCAGCAGAGCCCTGATGTGGACATTTGGCTGCTGGGCCGTGTCTGTGCCACAAAAGCTCACAGGGACAGCCCTACCAGCAAAGCTTTTCCATGTCAGTGTGGCTCTGGGAAGGGCTTTGCCAGAGATCCGGATGCAAGATGGGGCAGAGTTTTGTTTGCCAGGCGAGCTGTTGACATATGGCCCAATAAATGCAGTTATTGGAAAAGCCAGAGATAATATTTACCTTGAGAAATCCATTGTTGGGAATAAATGGCAAGTGGGAGTGAGCGCACTGCTGTCACCTGGGCCACCCACCCCAAATGTCACCGTGTGAGGATCCAGGAGGGCCGGGCAGGTGGGTGAGGGAGCAACCTGACACTTGGTGCTGTGCTTTGGTTGTTGTGGTGGTGGTGGTTGATCCATGGTTGGATGGTCTTGGAGGTCTTCCCCAACCCTAAATGTTCTGGGTTTCTGTGATCCCCACCAGGCAGGCTGCTGGAGGAGAGGGCTGCTCTTACCCTGTGAGTAGCTGTACCTCCTCCTGGGAGTTTCAGTACCACTTGTGACCCTTTTCTCCTCTCTTCCTCCCTGTCCTCCCTCTCCCTCCAGGGTTTAATGCCATGGCTGCAGATGAAAGCGCTACAGAAAAGCAAGTGGGGGAACCAAAAATGGCCGTAGACGGTGAAACCAACGGTTCCTGTGAGCACAGCGAGGCTGGGGGCCACCCAAACCCAGCGAAAAACACTCAGGACAACACGAAAGTGAGCCAGCAGGACTCTACTACTAAATTAAATAGGATAGCAGAAAACGGCATTTCGGAGCGGGACGGCGAGCCTGGGAAGCAAAACCATCTGAAAGCAAATGACTTCACACAGACTTCAGTCACAGGGAGCAATGGATATATCCTAACCAAGCAGATGGCACAGGAGCAGCCTCTAAGGACTACCAGCTTTGCTTCTCTCACTGGCCACGCTGCAAAAACCCTGCCTGGAGGAGCAGGCAAAGGCAGGACTGTGGGGTCCTTTGCCCAGCTCCAAGCCACGATGCCAAGCAAGCTCGGGGAGGGCAGTAAGGACACGGATGCTAAAAAAGGCCCCGCTGCTAACGCTGAAGTCAAGGTCCACCGAGCACGGAAGACAATGCCTAAACCCACCCCCAGCCTGGTAATGTACCTGCCCAGCACAGAGTGCTGCTGCTGGGCTTGCTCGTGGCTTTCTCTGGGGGTGTGAGGGGTACCTGGCTGCATGGCAACACGTGGCATTCAGAGCTTGCCCACTGAGTGGATTGGTTTCTTTAGTTTTTTAATATATATATTTTTTTTATTTTAATTTTTTCTCTTCCTACCAACAGACAGAGATGTTAAAATAGATAGTCACATGGCCCCCACCAGCTCCCGTCCCCAGTGTGTTTCTAAATATATAATTGATCAATTGCCTCCTCCAACAGATCTATGTGAGACACTAAATGGCCTTTCTCTCATGGCTCTATTGCTCATCAGCCTCTGCTGACATCCAGAGCTGCTTGTGAAACAAATTAGATTTCTTCTAAGGTCGACCCAAAGGAAATTAGGCATAGCATGTAAACTTGAGGCTCCTCCTAAGCTTGGAAGCTGTCAAGGAGCTGATCTGTTAGGCAGCTTGATTGCACTGCTGTAGGAATCATTGTAGGGCTAAAGCAGATGATGATTTCTCTCCATGTTGGGAAATGTTCTCTCCAGAATCCTTAGGGGTAGATTTAGCATCACTCAATAAAGCAGAGCCCTGCTTTTTTTTGGGAGGCCTAAGGAGGTGTCATTTGGTGCATTCATGTCATAGAGAGGAGGGCAGGAATGGGCCTTGCTTTGTCATGGGACAGGTTTGGTTATTTTGTGTTCTTTGCCAGAGGTAGGGAATAGATCCTGCAACAGGCAGATCTCCACTACAAGCAGTTGGTTTTCATTCCTGTGATGCTTTAGGTGACTCCAGTGAGCTGGATCCTCTCACTGTGCTGTGCCTGAGGGTGGAGGGAGACTGGCCTTTGGGTCAAGGGAAGGATTAGCCATGGGAGTCGTTCCCAGAAATGCATGGAAGCTGCTGCAGCCTTGTCAGGATCTGTGGGATGCCTTGGTGCTGTGATCCAGCAGATCCAAAGTGGGCCTCAGATGCCCCCCACATCACAGCACAGCAGTGGTGTGGTGTGAAGAGCTCAAAGCTGTGAGTCCCCGTGGTCTGAAACAGGGAAAGAGAGAGAAAAAAGGGAAAAGAGAGGGGTGGCACCTCACCAGCCCCAGGTGGGGAAAAGTCCCTTGGCTGTGGCACCACCTGTGCCTCCGGAAGCAGCTGGGAGTCCAAAGAGCACAGCAAGATCACAAACCTGTGGGCACCAGGCTCGGGAGAGGGGCAGAAACCACACCTGCCTGCCAGGATTTCCAGCCAGCCTCCCCAGCCACTCATTTCCCCTCTGCCTTCCCCTGGCCCCGTTTGAATTCTCTGCTCTCACCCCGGCTGTGCTTCCTGGCTTGCACAGGGAAGCCCAGCTGCCATAAATCTCCCATGAGGATATCTCTCACCCAAGGAAGGCTTTGCAGCCCAAACTGCCTCCAGCTCCCAGTTCTGCACTGGAATTAGGCCGGGCAAACCCCCAGACCCTTGTGGAATTTAACACACGGAGATCCCATGGGGCTGAGCAATTGAAAGAGGCAATTCCCCCCCTAAAAGGCAACTGCTAGGTTAGGAGGGAGTGTTTTCCTCATTCATATTTTATGATACATCAGAAGAATATTTATATTCAGCCCCTTGGGCTTGAAGGTTTGTGTCTGGGAAGTGGTGTGTGGTGTTCAGGAGTGCCGGGACGTGGCTCACTGGGATGGTGCTGCGGATCCTAATTTGCTCACACGACAAAAGCAGCTTCAAAAACCCAAAGCCTGCATTTGTTGGGCTGCTCTAGAAGGTACATAGCCTGTCCTCAACTCCTCTGGCCGTTTGCCTTGGGCTTAAAATAGGGAGAGAAGCAACATTCCCAGGAAGGGTGGTGAGAAGAGGTTGTTCCCATGTTCTCCGCTCAAGCCTCTGCAGCTCAATGGGAACCCAAGATTTGATCTCAGTTCTGCAAGACAATAAAACATCTGTTGTGTTCAGCCTTCCTGATAATTACTACCTCATTTTCCCCATTGTCTCTGGAATTTACATGCTATTTTCTTTGGAGCAGCAGAGTCCTTGCTAGTTGTCATTTTTCTGTCCCGATTATTTCTTTGTTGAGCTGCTTAGAGGAGGCTCCTCAGCCCAGCTTTTCCTGCACCAACCTTCACACCTTTCCCCTTCAAACCTCCCATGAAATCCAGTGCTGTATCCCAGGAAATAAATGGTGCAAATCACTCAGAAGCTGATGTTACAGAAGAAGTTTGCTTGGCTAATATTTTTTAGAGCATTGTTGTTTTCTTGGTGAAACTGTTCTTGCAGAACTGTTCTGCCCGGGAGGAGGAGGGGAGGAAGGTATTTTGCTGCCTGCAAAGTGTGAACATTTGTTCCCCCTGGCTCCTGCAGAAACCCACTGGGGCCAAAAAATTGTTTTCTGTAATTCAATAGCTGCCAGGGGACCTCGGTAGCCTTTTCCTGCACATGTGAATTGGTCTCTGAAAGGAAGAAGAGAATTTTCTCACCAATTTAACGAGCTTTTTCTCTGTTTAGGAGTTGCTTCCTGAATTGGGATCGAAGCTGAATCTGAAACAGGTGACAATTTTAATTGATGTTGTCGCATGTTTAAGGTGGTTTTTGAACAGAGAGCTGGGCAGAGTTGTTGACAGCATCATTTCTGCTCCCCTTCTGAACAGAGCAGACACACAAGCATTGCACCTTTTGGAGGAATCTTTCTTTCACTCCTAATCCATTTTACAACCCTGTTAAGAACCCAAAAGTTCCCAGGGCCAGGCCACAGACTGAAAGGNCTTGCACAGGGAAGCCCAGCTGCCATAAATCTCCCATGAGGATATCTCTCACCCAAGGAAGGCTTTGCAGCCCAAACTGCCTCCAGCTCCCAGTTCTGCACTGGAATTAGGCCGGGCAAACCCCCAGACCCTTGTGGAATTTAACACACGGAGATCCCATGGGGCTGAGCAATTGAAAGAGGCAATTCCCCCCCTAAAAGGCAACTGCTAGGTTAGGAGGGAGTGTTTTCCTCATTCATATTTTATGATACATCAGAAGAATATTTATATTCAGCCCCTTGGGCTTGAAGGTTTGTGTCTGGGAAGTGGTGTGTGGTGTTCAGGAGTGCCGGGACGTGGCTCACTGGGATGGTGCTGCGGATCCTAATTTGCTCACACGACAAAAGCAGCTTCAAAAACCCAAAGCCTGCACTTGTTGGGCTGCTCTAGAAGGTACATAGCCTGTCCTCAACTCCTCTGGCCGTTTGCCTTGGGCTTAAAATAGGGAGAGAAGCAACATTCCCAGGAAGGGTGGTGAGAAGAGGTTGTTCCCATGTTCTCCGCTCAAGCCTCTGCAGCTCAATGGGAACCCAAGATTTGATCTCAGTTCTGCAAGACAATAAAACATCTGTTGTGTTCAGCCTTCCTGATAATTACTACCTCATTTTCCCCATTGTCTCTGGAATTTACATGCTATTTTCTTTGGAGCAGCAGAGTCCTTGCTAGTTGTCATTTTTCTGTCCCGATTATTTCTTTGTTGAGCTGCTTAGAGGAGGCTCCTCAGCCCAGCTTTTCCTGCACCAACCTTCACACCTTTCCCCTTCAAACCTCCCATGAAATCCAGTGCTGTATCCCAGGAAATAAATGGTGCAAATCACTCAGAAGCTGATGTTACAGAAGAAGTTTGCTTGGCTAATATTTTTTAGAGCATTGTTGTTTTCTTGGTGAAACTGTTCTTGCAGAACTGTTCTGCCCGGGAGGAGGAGGGGAGGAAGGTATTTTGCTGCCTGCAAAGTGTGAACATTTGTTCCCCCTGGCTCCTGCAGAAACCCACTGGGGCCAAAAAATTGTTTTCTGTAATTCAATAGCTGCCAGGGGACCTCGGTAGCCTTTTCCTGCACATGTGAATTGGTCTCTGAAAGGAAGAAGAGAATTTTCTCACCAATTTAACGAGCTTTTTCTCTGTTTAGGAGTTGCTTCCTGAACTGGGATCGAAGCTGAATCTGAAACAGGTGACAATTTTAATTGATGTTGTCGCATGTTTAAGGTGGTTTTTGAACAGAGAGCTGGGCAGAGTTGTTGACAGCATCATTTCTGCTCCCCTTCTGAACAGAGCAGACACACAAGCATTGCACCTTTTGGAGGAATCTTTCTTTCACTCCTAATCCATTTTACAACCCTGTTAAGAACCCAAAAGTTCCCAGGGCCAGGCCACAGACTGAAAGGCAAGTGTGTGTCTGTGTGTGTGTCCTGTGCTTGGAGAAGGCTCCTCCTGCTTGGAAACCATGGTTTCTGAGCTTCTCATAGGAAAACATAAGGGATAAAGGATGATAGAGGGAGTGAGAGCATCCCAGAGTTCCCTTTGGAGGCAGGAGGAGCAGGTGTCTGAACTGGGAATCCCAGGTTGTGTTCCCTTTCCTTGGTGACCACAATGCTGGAGTTTGGGGGGTGTGTCTCTGGTGGTATTTTTTTATGCTGTGCAGAGGACTGGGTCAGGAAATTGTGCAAAAATCCTTTAAATGAGTGTTTTGGCCTGATTCACAGCGTGTCCCTAAAATGCCAGGTACCAGGTTAACTGGGGGAGACTGTGGGCTGGGAGGAAGAGCTTGGAGCAGGAGGTGCTTTGCTTGTGTTGGCCTTTCTACCAATATTCATCAAACTATTCCTTTCAATTCCTGATCCCAGAGCTTTTAAACTGCCTCCTTTGTGTGTGCACACAGGTGCTGCTGTGCTCACCTACGGGGGCTGGGGCTGCTCTGCTGGAGCCCCTGGCCTGAGAACAGCCTGTGTCCCTTTCTCAGGGCCAGGCAGGTGGCAGCTGGGGAATTGCAGGGGTCTGGGATTGCTCAGCGAGCTCTGACCCTCCCATGTGTAGAAAACATCAAGCCAAAAGGCAGGGCCTAATGGGGTGATGGTAATGGGGATGTTGTGTCCTTGGGGAGGACTGAGAAGGTGCATCCAGGACCCCCTCCAGAGGGGTATCCAGGTGTGCTCCACGGGACTGAAAGTGGGAAATCCATGGGTGTGAGCTTGGGCAGAGTTAAATACCATGGAATCACAGAATATCCTGAGCTGGATGGGATCCACAGGGATCAACCCCTGGCCCTGCCCAGACCCCCCAACAACCCCACCCTGGGCATCCCTGGCAGCGCTGTCCAAACGCTCCTGGAGCTCTGGCAGCCTCGGGGCCGTGCCCATTCCCTGGGGAGCCTGGGCAGTGCCCAGCACCCTCTGGGGGAAGAACCTTTCCCTGCTCTCCAGCCTGAGCCTGCCCTGGCCCCGCTCCAGCCGTTCCCTGGGTGCTGTCCCTGGCCCAGGGAGCAGAGATCGGAGCTGCCCCTCGGGAGGAGCTGCAGCCCCCGGGGAGCTCTGCCCTCAGTCTGCTCCAGCTGAACAATCCCAGTGCCCTCAGCTGCTCCTCACGGGCCCCTCCAGACCCTTCCCCATCTTCCCTGATGGAAAATCTCCTTCAGGAGTGACAAGGCTGCTGTAGGTCTTCTTATAGAGAGAGGTTGCTGCAGAGGGAAGTGAGAATGAGGGCTGTTGTGCAGTCCATTTAATGCCATATTTGACTGGTTGTGCTGGTGCTGCTGAGGGGGCCGTGCTGGCTGGAGGTGCTGCCCCAGCTCCGACCACAGCCCACAGAAATAACGGCCCTGGCCCCAGCAGAGGGGTTTATTTCTGTCAGGAGCCCTGGTGTCACATCTGGCTTGGGCTCCCCTGTTTTCATTTTGACTGATGTGTGGCACGCCCTTGCCTTGGAGCTACTTGGTGCAGGAGGGGACAGGGATGAGATCCACAGCCCTGAGTGCTCTGCTTCAGAAACACATGGAATGCAGGTTTGGGGGAACATCTACGCTTAAGCTCAGTCTGCCTGGCTGCCTAAGTCGTGATTTTATGTAGATATGTGACTGCACTCAGATCACTGCAATTGCAATCAAGCCTCAATGGAATCCCCCCTCTAATGGGCACATGTTAATCAGCAGATGAAAGGTGGATCAGCCTCACAGCTGGTCTGAGCTAGACTAAGACCAAAGCCTTGCAGGTTTGTTGCTCCAAGCTAAGGCTTGATCAGGCTCCTGAAATTCAGCAGTGAAAAACACAATCGTGCAGCAGCAGCAGCAGCAGTGGAGCAAAGGCAGAGCAGCACCACTACAGCTCCTATTATCTGCTTGTGATCAATTTTTTATAGCAGACTGATATTTCTTGCTTAACCACCACTCAGCAGTTGTTAGAGGCAGATCCCCCTGGGAGCTGCTGCTTTGTGCTCTTCAAAGGCAGCGCCTTGGTACAAATCTGCTGACCCTGTGCCTGATGGGTGGAGAGGCTGAGCCCTGGCAGCTGCCCTGTTCCCAGTGGCAGTGCTGGTCAGCTCACTCCTCCTGCCCAGTTTGCAGCTTGTTCTGTGCTGGAGATGAGATTCCTGCAAAGAAGAGAAATAAGGGAGCGCATCATCTAAGCCTGAGGTGGTTTCAGGCCTCAAGAGCCCTTCTGCAGAGCTCTTAGGGCTGCCCTGCTCCCAGGCAGGACCTGTGCCTGTGTTCTTCCACCAACACTCTGGTTTCTCTCCCAGCCTGCTGGCTCTGGTAGTGGAAAAACCCTTTAGATGCTGGGCAGTGGGAAAAATGCCCCGTGGGGGTCATGGAGCCAGCACGGGGATCCATTACAGAGGTTGGTTAGTTCTGTAGTTTTGCTTTCAGGAAAAAAACCAAAACAACTGAGGGTATTCTATCTTTTGGCATTTTTAATAACTTCTCCCTGCTGCTGTTGGGGACTTCTGTGCCAATAATACAAATGTGGTCGATCCCATTAAAATGTAGAGAGCACTTGAGTTTAATTTTTGTAAACACATCAAATATTGTGTTCTTGCCCCAGTCTCAGCTGATTTCCTGGCTGTGTTTCTCACAATGGGGTTGGACATAGTGATGCTCCCATTTTTGCTGTTTCCAGGCACAAGCATTGTAGAAATGTTGGAACATCTGCCCACCTTCTTCACTATTCCCAACATGAAATTGTGACTTTACAGTCTTTTGCAGAGGATGAGCTGATACCACATGAGAAGCTGTAAGAAATGAAGATGTTGGTGTTGCAGTTTCTTTTTTCTCTCTCATTTATAGTCCTTTCTTGGCCTCCAGTGGCCCACACGTGTGGGGGTTAGGACAACACATGCCCACAGGGAGCTCAAACTGCATCCTGGAGTTTCCTGTGCATGGGATTCTGCCCTCAGTACTTCTCTCAAACTGTGGGTAAAACCTGTTTAGTAAGAACAGCAAAGATGTAACTGTTTTATGTAGCTGAGAACCAGGAAAGGTGGTGAGAGAACTGACTATGGGTGCTTAAAAAGTCGTGCTGATCCTTTTTATTACAACCCTTAGACGGAACATTTTTAATATATATATACACATATATATACACACACACGAGAGATCTCTTCACCTCTTTCTGGGAATTCTTGCTCTTTACCATTGCTGCACATGCCTCCAGGTAAATCTTTATCTCACAAAACTTAATTTGATTTAAAAAACCTTTAACCACAATTGCCATGGAGCAGTCACATTCAGCAGTTGTCACACAGCCTGTTGTAGATTTTAAGTTTATTTCTGTGTTGTAATTACAGAGGGAGAGGAAAAACCCCAAGCTAATAGCATGCTACTTTTTAATTTAAAAATTGGACTGTATTCTTCCAAAGAGCCTGGCATGTCCTGAATGTGAATTCCTGATGTTTTTGGAGTAACAGCACCTTTTATCAGAGACCAGTTGCAAAAACCTGCACTTAAAGGACACAAAGTGCAGCCCTTGTTTACGCTTGTGTCAGATCTGCCTGTCCCAAGCTCATTTTTCTAATTTTAAGTTAGAAATAGAAAGCATTGGATATTTCAGGGGACTTGGGAATTCTCAGAATAATTTTGTAGCCCAGAGTTACTGTTAACCTTTAGATCTATAAACTCCAGACTTTTAAGAGGTATAAATAGTATTGTTGAGACTATTCTTGGCATACTGTACCCTGCGCTCCTGACGTGCATTTTTAAGGGGTAGAACAACTGGGAGCACACTCAGGAGTGATCCAAGGTCCAGAAAATGATCCTATGGGCACTTAATTTGCTCATTCTATTAAAATTATTGAAGAGAAAGTTTTTAAAAAAAAAAAAGCAGTTGGTCATAGTCCATAAGTATCTCCTGGGAGCGAGAGGTTCTGATGAGACAGGGCTTTTTAATTTAGTTGCAAAAGCATGATGCATTTAATTATTTGACAGTGAGAGCAATTAAGCATTGGAACAACATATCAAAGGCTATGGTGGATTTGTCGTCTTTGAAATCGTTAATCCAAGACTTGCTGCCCTTTTTAGAAAAGCTGTGGCAATTGAGCCATAAGTTATGGGCTTGATGCAGGAATCATTGGCACTTTGATGGCCTTTTGCTGTGGGTCATTTCTGATTATCATTAGAGCTTTGCTGGGCCTGGCTCTGCCAGCACCACACACGTGGCACAGCCTAATTAGGGGAATCAGCCTTTTCCCTGTTTGTTCCCAAGGTCACATTGCTTGAGAGCAGTGGCTGAGGGTGCCTGGCTGAACCTGAGTGCTTTTATTGCTTCCTGCTTTTTATTCCGGCCTTGCTTTCGCCGGGGTTCCTCTTTCTCTTTGGGTTTTGCAGCTGCTGCTTCACAGGTCCCGTAAGAAGAGTTCTCCTGCAAGAGGAGCAGCACTTAAACCTTGGAATCATGGAATGGTTTGGGCTGGAGGGGACCTTAAAGTTCATCCAGTGCCACCCCCTGCCATGGGCAGGGACACCTTCCACTGTCCCAGGCTGCTCCCAGCCCCAATGTCCAGCCTGGCCTTGGGCACTGCCAGGGATCCAGGGGCAGCCACAGCTGCTCTGGGCACCCTGTGCCAGGGCCTGCCCACCCTCCCAGGGAACATTTCCTTCCCAATATCCCACCTACCCCTGCTCTGTTTCACTGTGAAGCCATTCCCTGTGTCCTGTCACTCTGTGCCCTTGTAAAGAGTCTCTGTCTTTCTTGTAGCTCCTTCAGGTACTGGAAGGCCGCAGTGAGGTCTCCCCAGAGCCTTCACTTTTCCAGGCTGAACAATCCCAGTTCTCCCAGCCTTTCCTTGTGTTCTGCTGCCTGTGCTCCTGTTCTGCTGGAGCAGCTCTGCCCAATGTGCCTGCTGTACAGCTGGATCACCTGTGGGATAAATCAGAGGGCAAATCCAGTGTAAAATGTCACAGCAGAGGCAGCTTTTACCCCGCTGGCTGTTGGCACTGTGGGAGAGAAGGACAAGCAGTGACTTTGTTTCATGTGTTTCCTTTGCTCACCAGGTACCTCCTTGCTGGGCTGAAACAGGAAAATGTTTCAGTGAGCTGGGCTGAGGGGCCTTGCACTGACCTTGACTTCCCTTGGCCACACTTGCCACAAAAGGCACAGGAGTAAAAGCACCATTAAACCACGCCATGACTGTTTAAAGAATAAACACAGATGGAAAAGGGAAACACAAATACAGGCTGGACCTCTCTGTCTGAAGCTTTTAGGGTACATGAAATGGAGTTAGACGCTCAGGAAGGGAATTGTTTCCTAAATTAGAGGAGAAAACATTGAAGTAACATCAAAAGCTGAGAAATGGCACTCAGGGATGTGGTTTAGTAGTGGACTTGGCACTGCTGGGTTAATGGTTGGACTTGGTGACCTTAAAGGTCTTGTCCAGCCTAAATGATTCTCTGTGGAGCTGTAGGAGCCCTTCTTTCATAACCAGAGGTGCAGGGCGAGGCTTTGTATTGAGCTCACGCTCAGATCAGAGCAGGTGTGAGCGGCTGTGGTGCCTGAGAGGGGCTGCAGGAGCAACTACAGAATTCCCTTGGTTTGCAGCAGGAGCTTGGAGCCTGCCTGGGGCTTGGAATAGCAACAGCTGGAGTGGGAATACGTGGTTTAAGGGCAGCTTGAACAGGTGCCTGTAGATGCACCTGCAATGTCACACAAAGAGCTGCTTTGCCTGTGTTTGCTCGTGTGCTGGGCTAGAGGGGGGAGCCTTTGCTGAGGCTCGATGGTGCCAAATGTTGTCCAGAAGGAAAGATCCCTTTCCTTTGCTGCCTGGTCCTCCAAAACAGCTCTGCACGAGTGTTCTGAGCTTGCTTGGTGTGACAGCCACGCTCGGGGCATGTTCCAGGTGCCCTGGTTGCATTGGTTCCTCCTTTGCAGAGCCACCCAAAGCTGTGTAAACACGGTCTGCTCCTTGTCATTACCTCTGCGGGGTCCCCTGTCACCTGCACAGCCTTCAGCCAGTGAGGGGCTCACCTCAGCCGGGCTGGCAGTGTTTAGGCACAGCCCCCTGACGTGCTGGAGGAGGGGCTGTGTGCTTCTGCTGGGAATGTGTGGTCCTGCCTTCAGATGGAAAGTGATTATGGTCGGGAGAAAGGAATGGAAATGAATTTCCGAGTTTTTTTTAAAATTACTTATTCAATGCAGAAACTCAGTTTAACTGCCTTTTGTTTTCCAGCATGCAAGTAAAGACCCCAAAGATGGGAGAGACAGCAGAGATCAGAAGGAATCCAAGGAGAAGGAGTTTGAGAACATGCTGGACTTTGTGAAGCCGTTGTCGTTGCCCTCTCTCCCGGGCCTTCACCAGTCACTACCTCAGAACCAGAGCTATGTGGCCACCACCAAGTCGCAGACAGGTGAAAAGGGAAGGGTTGGGATGTTTCAATCCTCAGCAGCACCCACCTCCCAAGCCTGTGTGTGGGGCTGAGCGGGAGATGAGGAGGTTAACAAGGACTAAAACCTCTGTTAGCACCTTTTTGCCCCTCAATCCCCTCCAGGGTTCCCCTCCCTGCTGCTGTGCTGCCACAGCCCTTGTCTGTCCGAGTTGTCTCTTGCGAGAAATCGTGTCCCCAGGCTCCTGCTGCTCCCCTCTGAGTGCTGGACAGGGGACATTCCTGCAGTCCCCTGCTGAGGTCCCCTCCCAAATGAAGGGAACACTTCCCATGCAGTCCTTGCTGTCCCACTGTGTCCTGGGATGCAGGATCCCCCAGGTGTGCTCTGCCAGGCTCCTCTCGTGCCTCTGCTAAAACCTTTCCTTCGAGGGGACACTTCAATCCCTTTTTCCTCTGGGGTGTTCGGAAGAGGTTTCTAACAATTCCGAAGGGCTTTGAATATCACCACAGCTGCTTGGCAAGAATTACAGCCTTCGAAATAAAATTAATTTGGTTCGCAGAATTTTTTTTAGATGTCTCTTCATAAATTTTGGTGAGATTTCATTATCGTGGAAGATGAAGAAATGCTTTCAAGGAACAGGCCGTGCAAGTGCAAACAACAACAGTGGTGCTGAAGCTGGCTGTTCCTAAAAGAGCCTGCACCAAGCATCCTTCTGCTGGGTATTCACCAAAGACAGCAGCTGGCAGGGAGCTGTGGTGTCTGCTTTGATTAGAAGGCCAAGAGGGAGATTTAACAAATTAAAACCCAATCTAAAGAGTGAAAGGAATCAAACAGACTTCCACAGTAGGTGTGAAATGAGGTTAAATGGCAAACAGCTCTTAATGTGAGGTGCCTTTTCCTTTTGTGTTCTTCAGTTATTGTCAGATTGCTCCCATTGTCAGTCGGTATTGTTGGCCTTGCAGTCTCAATTTGAGCAATTGGATTCCATTCAGCCTCCTACAACATCGGCAGCACGGCCAAATGCAGGATAATTTAAGGATTTGTGTGGTGATGGAGGGGCCAGAAGGAGTGTGCAGAGGGTACTCAGAGTTTGGGGAGCTTTGCAGCCCTGGCACGAAGCTGTTTGTGTGTCTGCACATCCGTGTGTGTCATCTTCTGCCTGACTTGTAAATAAATGGTTGGAGTGGGAAGTTTCCTCAGGTCGTGCCCTCAAGTGTGATTTCACAGAATCACAGAAGGTTTGGGTTGGAAGGGACCTTTCAGATCATCCCATCCCACCCCCTGCCGTGGGCAGGGACAACTTCCACTGTCCCAGGCTGCTCCAAGCCCCGTCCAGCCTGGCCTTGGACACTTCCAGGGATCCAGGGGCAGCCACAGCTTCTCTGGGCACCCTGTGCCAGGGCCTGCCCACCCTCCCAGGGAACAATTCCTTCCCAATATCCCATCTAACCCTGCTCTGTTTCAGTGGGAAGCCATTCCCCCTTGTCCTGTCACTCCAGGCCTTTGTCCAAAGTCCCTCTCCAGTACAGCCCCTGCTCTCTATCCCTTCTTTTCATTCCTGAGCAAACTTTGGGCTCCTTCTGCTTCTCTTTTCCAGCTGCTGCAGTATCTCGGAAGAAAAAACGGAGAATGGGAACCTATAGCCTGGTTCCCAAGAAAAAGACCAAAGTGTTAAAACAGAGAACAATGATTGAGATGTTTAAGAGCATAACTCATTCCTCTGTGGGTGCCAAGGTAAGGGCAGCACTGAGCCCCCTGCACATGTTTGTTGTCACTCACATGTCCCTTTTTCTGGACACCAAACCCACGTGGAGGTGCAGGGATGAGCTGCTTTGTGCAGCTTTGCTGCTTTGGGAATGACAGTTCCAGAGTGCCTGCTCAGATCCCAGCTCCTAAACAAACCTTTTCCAGTGAATGTTCCCCTTCTGTCCTGTGAATCCTGGGCAACTGGAGAGATTTCAAGCGTGCCCCCTTTTGTTTTGGTTCTCAAGGTCTCGTGTTGCTGCTTGAGGCTGTACAGAAAAACACTTGGTTACTTAGAAAAGTTTAGACATGGACTCACTCCTGATTAAATTCTGCTTTTGCTGCAACCCATGCCCTGAAGTTTTGGTCTTAGAATTCAAGGAGAGCAGTGCTGGGATTTCAAGGAGTGATAAGAAAATCCCAATGTGATATAACTTCCCTTTCCATTCCCTGGAAACTTTCCTGCACCCTTGATGGAGCTGCCCCTCCGTGTTTGAACGGAGTTCTCCTCCCCTCATGCCCTGTGCAGTCTGGAATGACTCCTTGTGGTCCCCAGCTCCAACAGGGTGAGGTGACACACGGAGGGACACAGAGCCAGCCGTAGAGAGAGATCTGGGATGGATCCAGCTGCTCTGTCCCAGGAGTTGATGTTGTCTTTGTGTCTCGTGTGCTTGGGCGGTTTGCAGAGCGACAAGGAGCTGGGGGATGGCAGCCCTCACGTGAACGGGGAGAGCATAGATGTGGACTCTGAGGAGGAGGACTCGGATGAGCTGGAAGAGGAGGACGATCACGGCGCGGATCAGGCGCCCGTGTTCCCTGGGGATGACAACAGGACCTCCAAGGACAGCGCGTCCGACGCAGACAACGCCAGGAAGGTGATTCCCGTGCCCTGAGGAGCAGCGTGGGATTCTTGTGGGGTATCAGGGATAGGAGGGCCATGGATTGAAGCAATTTCTAGGGGTTTTACCCTCTGCAAGGCGACAGAAGGATCAGCAATGGTGGAGAGGCTCTTTGGTGACCATTTCCTGCTTCCCATGGCACCTGTGAGGGTCTCCCCACCTCCCCACCAGTTCTAGCCCTACACAGGTCTGTGGTCCACTCTGCAGAACCCCCACCTCGTGTGGTTCTGGAGACATCTTCCCAATCTTGCTTGGGAAAGCACTAAAATAATTTAGTTGCTTTTTTCCCCCAAATTTTGATACATAATACAGACATGAGGCTGGTTTGGGATTATCAAGGAAGTTGAAATTTGGTTGGAAAACTTTATTCTGGAGTAGAATTCTTTTTTTTTTCCTCCCTCTACCATCCCCATGGATTTTCCTTGACATGATTGGAACGCATTGAGGTGCAGCCTTGGAGCTTTTGCCCTGTTTGTGCATGTGCAGGCTGAGGCTGGGGGCTGGGGGATGCTCCGATGGCTCTGGGGCTCAGCAGGATGGTGGGGGATGCTCTGTTTTGGGACACCCGACCTGACCGACTCCTTCTGTTCTCGGGCAAATGGTGGCTGCAGATCGATGATGGCGAGTCTGAGGAAGAACAAGAGTCTGTAGAATCTGGGGAGGAGGAGGAGGATGGAGACGAGTCTGACTTGGTAAGCCGGGCTGCTAAATGTCTTTTGTGGCCTGTTGATAATAATTTTTCCCCTTTGCACCGCTGCCAGAAAGAGAGAGAGAGAGAGCAAAGGCAAAGCGCTGCAGTTTCAGGCCTCCTTGACAAAACTCGTTCTCTGAAACCACCCACACACGGAGTATTGTTTTCCACAAGGTGCTTAACCCTGATCCGCGGCACAATTAATTGCTTTCTGATGCTAACTAATGGGCTTTTGTTGTTTTCAACAAGGTGTTGACTGCTTTTAATCATTTGAATGTTAGCAGAGGTGTTTAAGGGTGCTTGAGTTCCTCCCATGCACAGTTGGCAGGTGCAAGGCTTCCTTACCAACCTGCAGTTCCGCTGGGGTGGGGTTGTTCCCAAACCCATTGGCCCAGCCTAAATTCACTGTTCCTGCTGAGCAGCTCTTACCAGGGAGACAAACATCCCACAGACAGACAGACAGACACTCTCCCTGGGACCTTGGTTGTACAGCACCAGGTCAAGACTTTCAGCAGCTGCTGGGGATTTCTACTTTTTTATTTTTAGATGGTTGGTGAAGAGAACCTGATGGGTTTTTTAAATTTAAATTGTTCGTTGATTGTCTCTGTCCCCCACCCTTCCCCTTTCCTTAAAAACTGTGCTCCTTTTCCACAGCCTCTCAAGTTTAAGGCAACCCCAACTCTTCAGTCACCTTGAGAAAATTCTTGGCTTCATTTTCTTGATGTTTTGAGCTGAAGGTAGAATCATACACACAAAACACATCAAGTGAATCACTGAAGCTCTTTAGGGTCTTGCTCCCCGTGCTCTGACACTCCAGGAGCCCGGGAGGAGCAGGGGCTGTGCAGCCTGTCCCATTTTTGGGTAGCTGAGGCCAGTCTGTGGTGTGAGCCCACACCAAGGCTTGGGCTGGGACTCACATCCCAACTCCCAGCTGGGATCTCCACATCCTGAGTGGTGTTTGAGCTCTGCTGAGTCACTCAGCTCCCAGACAGGACTGGCTCACACACAAACCTCTCCCCCACGAGCAGAGTGATGCAGTTGGGGTAAGGCCACGTGCTGAGCCCACACTCAGGGATTTTGGGGTGGCACAGACACCCCAGAGAGCCAGGGCTCAGCTCCACGTGTTCCCTCACGGGGGGAGCAGGGCCTGGCACAGCTGCCTGTGGAGGTAGGGCCTGATCCAGCTGCTGGTAGTGGTACCAGGAGGTTTTTCCAAGGCTTTGCTGGCAGTTTCAGTCTGAACATGAATTTTATGATTGATGCGTTGAACCCTGGCAGGATTGAGGTGCCTGATTCCTGTTCTGCTGTTGACTTTGAAACCCCACCCCACACAACTGAATTTTTTTAAACTCTGTTGAGATTCATACATGTGGCTGAGTATTTGCTGCATGATTGGTCTGTGCTGCCCTGTGCCTGCCTCAGGGAGGGGGCTGCTCTGCTGCTCTGGAGTTCAGTTCCCCCGGGTCCACCCCAGCCCTCCCAGGTGGCTCTTCAAGTGCAAAACATTTTTTTTTTGTGGAGAAATACGAACATTTTAGTTTGAAAACCCCACTGCCAGAGTTCAAGAAGCATTGGGACAACACTCTGAGGCACAGGGTGGGGTGTTTGTGCAGGACCAGGAGTTGGACTTGGTGATCTTTGTGGGTCCCTTCCAGTTCAGGATATTCTGTGATTCTACAATTTTTTTTTGGGAGAAGCTGGAAGTGTGCAAGTGCCTGCAACTGCAGTGCTGCTCATGAGCGTGGTGTGAGGGCCTCCATGGGAGAGAAAGTGCAGCCTGCCCTGCTGAACTGACAGGAAATCCACCCACACGTGTGCCTGAGTTTCCTTTTCAGTGCTATAAAGGCCTCTTAGCACCCCTTGGTTTCAAACCCCTGGTCCTTCTCACACAACTGGAGCTGGGTGAGGGCTGTTCCACAAAGGGACCCTGGTGCCACCATGCCTGACGTGCACGTGGCCTCTCTGGTCCTTCAGAGCTCCGAGTCCAGTGTCAAGAAGAAGCTGCTGAAGAGGAAAGGGAAGACGGACAGTCCGTGGCTGAAACCCACCCGCAAGAGGAGGCGGAGGAATAAAAAGAAACAAGGCGGTGTGCTAGGTAATTAATGGGGTTTCGTGCCTTAATTCCACCCCAAGGAGCCTTCCAGGTGCAGGGGGAAGGGCCTGAGGCCTGTGAGTCTGCAGGGCTCCCTCTTCCTTCCCGAGGTTGGGCTGTGAACTTGCCTCTCACTGGCAGGAGCTGCTGGTGTCACTTCGACAGCAGAACACGTGGCTTTGGCCTTGGCATGCTGGAGGAATTTTATTTTGTTCATGAAATCCCTTTATTTTAGAGTATCCAAAAAAAGACCTCATGGGTCTTACAGAGAGGAGGAAGAGGAATTTTATATGGGTAGATAGTGACAGGACAGGAGGAATGCATGGCTTCAGACTGAAAGAGGGCAAATTGAGGTTAGACATAGAGGAGAAATTGTTCCCTGTGAGGGTGAGGAGGCCCTGGCACAGGGTGCCCAGAGAAGCTGTGGCTGCCCGTGGATCCCTGGAAGTGTCCAAGGCCAGGCTGGACATTGGGGCTGGGAGCAGCCTGGGACAGTGGAAGGTGTCCCTGCCCATGGCAGGGGTTGGAATGAGGTGATCTTTAAAGTTCCTTCCAACCCAAACCAGGCTGTGCTTCTGTGGCCCATGTCCGTGTGGACTCCTGTCCCATGAGCTCAGGGGAACATGTTTAGATGAAGAAGGAGAAGAAAGAACCACCCTGGAATGGGGCTCCATTGCTTTTGTGTGGATGTTTGTGCAGCTGAATGGGATGTGCAGGTTGGCTTTGTTCCTTCTGGAAGCACCACAGCATCTGGAAGGAGCTGCCTCAAGTGTGGGTGTTGTTCAGGGGGGTCACTCTTGTTTGTGCTGAGCCACCCAGCACCAAAGAAGGTTTCAGTGAGCTCTCTTGGAGGCTGAGAGGTGAGGAGAGCCAGGAGTGCAGGCTGGATGTGATGATGCTTCTTTGGGGAAGATAACAGCATGGGAGAGATGAAGTGGATAGTGCAGCTGTGCCTCCAGCCTCATTGCTAAGGTTGCACACATCCACTGCCACCAAAGGGTTTATTCTTCTGGGCTCACCAATTCCGTGCAAAAAGGTCATTTTTGTGTCAGCAGCTTTTTGGGACTTCTGAGTGCATTGATTGTTCCAGCCCCTGCTCTGTGCCTGGGCTCTGTCAGGCACCTGCCTTGTTCCTCTTCCTTCCAGTGGCTGTAGGGACCCTCGATCCCTGTCACTGCAAATGCCTAACTCTGCATTTCAGATGCAGGCTGGTTCTCTGCCCCTTCTGGTCTTACAGAGTAACCAAACCCTCTTGGCCAAGCTGGACTGGGAGAAACAAACCAGGAGAGGAAGCGAAGCCAAGGGAGTGAGAAGAGACTGAAAATTCCCTCTCAGGCTCTGAGGGGCCCCCCAGAACCTCTTCCCAGCAGCAGCTCTGTTCACATAGAGCCAGAACTTGGTTTTTATGTGTTTCCCCTCCCTTTAAGCTGGATGTCACCTGCCTCATCCTCCTCCCGAGGTGGCTCTGCCTGGCCAGCGTGTACCTGAGCCCTGTGCAGCAGGTGGGAGGCAGGAGGATGCTCAAGCCCTGTTTCACCCCTTCCCTGTGCCCTTGCAGAGGCAGAACTCGGCTCATTTATTCCCTTTTCTTGTCATTCCCTGCCTGGGTGCAGGTGGGAGCTCAGTGTGAGCAGACCAGTGCCCGGCCATGCCCTGTGTGCCCAGATGTGTTGGCACATCCCATGTGCTCTGCACTCCTGCAGGGAGCCTGCACGGCCTCAGGGCCTCGGGGTGGGTTTCCCTGTGGGCTCTGTGTAAATCCCCTGTTCCCATGCAGGTGCTGAAGCCTATAAACCCTCACTGGGCAGCAGGGAGGGCCCCGGCCAGGAGAACAGCATGGAGTACATGGAGGTGTCCCTGGATTCCCTGGATCTCCGGGTGAAGGGGATCCTGTCCTCGCCAGTGGGAGGTGAGTGCTGGGGCTGGGGCTGGGGTCGGTGCTGGGTTTGGGTTAGAGCTGGGTTTGGGTCTAGGTTTGGGGTTGGGGCTGGGGTTGCGGTCAGGGCTGGTTTTGTGTCTGGGTTTGAGGTCAGGGCTG
>VZRS01011778.1:1014276-1132237 GCA_013398055.1 Ifrita kowaldi | reverse complement strand
CAAGGTTGGGGCATCTATGCGCTGGCCTTGGGCTGCCTTTCGCATTGTGAGTGTTCCTGGAGCTCTGGGCTTTGTGTTTTTCTTAATGCTAACCCTAGGCGTAACCCTAACCCTAACCCTAGTTTGAGCTGAATACCCATCATTGGCTGAGGCAATTTTGAAGAAGAAAGATACGAACAATGTTGGGGCAGCGACACGCTGGCCTTGGGCTGCCTTTCGCCTTGTGAGTGTTCCTGGAGCTCTGGGCTTTTTGGTTTTGTTAATGCTAACCCTAGGCGTAACCCTAATCCTAAACCTAAACTTCGGTGCAGCCTAAGAAACAGCATCGGGTTTACCCGAGTTCGAATCTGGAAGAAACAAAGGTCTCGTTATTGAGGTAGTGTTGCGCTTCCCTTGGCCTGGCTTTCGCATTGTCAGTGTCCCTTGAGCTCTGGGCTTTGTGGTTTTCTGAGCCCTAACCATGGGGTTAATCTCTTTCACATACATTATCATCAGGTGCCTTTAGAGATATTTTACCTCACAGAGGTAATCCTGTATGTGATTTCATGTAACCATGGAATCTCATTTAGGAGAAGTGAGATTTCTTATGAGGGAGGAGGTGCTGGCTAGCTGCTCTGAACCGGAGACTGAGCTACTGCAAAGTTTGAACAATTTGTTTTTGTCATAGTTTAGTTTTGCCAGAACTGAAATTGCGTGCTTATCTATCTTTCTTGCAAGTGCTTTTTTATTCATTGCCTTCCATACCTATGCCGAAAATAAATCTTCACATTGTCCCCTGTATCCATTATTTAATAGTATTTTACTGCTAAAGCTTATCCACTTGATTTCTTTTTCCTTCCTGAAGCTTTTTTCTCCCACTTAAACCCTGCTGGAAGACAAACTGACTATAAAGGAGGAATAATTTTATAGTCTAAAGCATTAAAATAAAATTTTAAGCTAAGTCAAAACCAATGCTACAGTATCAGTGCAAGAGCCTGTACAAAGTATTTTGAGCTACTTCTTAGTCCTAGAAAAAGTTTGTAAGCATGTGTGGAAATTCAGGCCATTTTTAAACAAATAAAGAATTCTCTCCAGAGCAAAGAACAAAAATAACCTTCCTTGCCATCTTTCCACTATGATCTGAAACCAAACCAAGAACACTTTTGGTTGCCAAAAAACCTGGGATCCTGTTAGATCTTGTATGCAAGTCAAGACCCATGCTTTTGTTTTCTTTGGCTTCTAGGCAGTTCCAAATATTGTCACTCCTGGTGCCCGTTTCTATCTGATGTACTGTTGCTAGTTCTGCTCAAGAAAAGCATCTCTGACTTGTAATGCAAAGATGCTGCTGTTGCTGGTTGCTTTTTTATTTTCTTTTTTTTCCTTTTTTATGAATTCCTTACTCTGGCTGATTTGCATGATGATGGCATATTTATTTCTCAAACTAAGTGTACTGGTCAAAATGTAAATCATAGAAATTTAGAAAAAGCTTCTCCATAATTCAAAGTATGTGACGCTCATGCAAGCAGAGTTATTTTGTTTTCTTTTCCCCAGAAGAATATTGCATAAACTCGACAAATAAATGGAAGTATTGCACTTCATGCTACTTTTCTTTATCCATAAATGGGAGTTCTGTCTCGTTGTTTTACTGATGAACTGGGAGGGAGAGGGGAAGAAACTGCTCTTAATGTGATCTTATGCAATATCTAACATGTCATGTCACTAATATGTTTTGAATTTTCTCAGAAACACACAGCTTGAAGTAATATTAAATTGTTTGTAATTGCTCATTTTCTTTAAATGCTCTTTGACATTTCTTCTGAAAAAAAACAAAATTCCCAGATCACACAGTGCTGGAGAAAACACTCTGACACTGTCACATATTTTTATTAGTTTAGTCTCAGTAAATGTACAATTGGGTAAATTGAAAGGCTAGAGAGGAAAAGAAACATTAAAGAATGCTCTTAAATCAGGACTTTGATTATAGAACCAATTCATAGTACACATTTGGGCATACTCAGATCTCAACAGCAAACTGAACTTCTATCTGATTTTATCTTGAGCTCTATTATCAATTACTTATAATCAATAATGTGTAAAGAGGAAACACTTCTCCAATTATCTGTTGTTGTATTGGGCCTTTGTCTAGTTAAACTAATTAACATTAAACTAATTAACTAATTAAACTAATAACATGGTGCCAGTATAACTTTATAAATCTCAGCTATGACTTTTTTGTTACTTGATCACAGCTGTCAGGCTCTTTATTTAAATAATAAACCCAAGAAAAAGAATGCTGCTTAGTTAAAACTGGAAAATAAAAGAGAAGGAATGAAAACAGAGAGCACTGTTAGAATGTCAGATGCCTTGTTGGAGAAAAGAATTTTGTGTTTTTTTGTTTTCTCATTTCCTTCAGGTTGGTGAGCGACAGTGCAAATGATGAAATTCCACAGGTGTGTATTTAGCTCGTTTTAGAGACAAGAACACTTAGAAACGGGGTGATTGTCAATTTAAATGATCATATTGCTTCCATGATTCCACAGAGTCTCCATGTTTCAATGTCTCTATGTTTTGATTACTGCTGTAAAAAGTGCAATGAGACTTATTATCCCCTGGATATCTTTCCAGTTTCCTATTCCAAGTGGATGGTTTACATCCAGAAGCTTGATGTTTTACATCTCTCTAAAAACATTGAGTTTTAGCAACATTTGTCATAGCAATTTTGGATGCTCCTAGCTTCATAGACTTATTCAGCCTTTCTGGTGTACTGTGAATCTCTTGGAATTGGTATTACTGCATGGCAACAAGTCCCTCAGGGGAACCCTGACAGACTGAGGAGTACTATATTAATTTTGTATTTTTATTTTGTTTATTGATGCTGATGGCCCCAATATGACTCTTTTTTTCCGCCTGATGTATAATTTAAAAGAGGTAGAAAAGCAAATTTGTCTGATACATTACCTGAAGACTCAAAAAACAATTTAGCACAATTTCAACCAACCAGCGAAAGTAGGGAATCTAAAATGCTCCGTGTGTCTTCTGACACACATTGTAGCCCTGCTGTGAAGGATTTGCCCTGCACCTTTGTGCCTGGCATCTCTGTGGTTTCCTTTCAACTTTTTAACTAATAACCATGTGTCTGAAGAAAAAACATGACCTGACAGGATGCACCACCTCTTTTCCAAACATCTCCTCATCCACACTGCTACCTGCAGGGCTCTGCAGGTACCAGACCCACAGAGAGGCCTCCTCACTCCCTCCCCCAGAACAGGGAATTGTATATACCATGGAGTTTTAATTATCAGACCAGAGTTTACATTAACAGCACTATTCACTCACATCCAGTTTCCATTTATTGTGCCATGCCTTTTCAGAAGACACCACAGCCAGCAAGTTTTTGGGTCAGATGTTAATTTTTCTTAAGTGCACTTCACAAACCTCAATTCAATGCTTTTGATAAAGTTCCAGAAGGATTCTGTGAATGATGAATGAGCTTATGGATACAGATATGAGGTTTGAAATTCTCTTTGAAAGGGTGTGGGCTCAAAACCTATTAGTTGGTGGTTTTATGTCTATCTGCTGCAGCTGCTGTTGTGCAAGATTCTTACTAAAGAGAAATAACTGCATATGAACTGAAGCACCAAACCTTAGATAATCACAGGACTGAAAATAAGGAAGCATTTGGGGCAGCTCTGAAGACTGAGCTGTTGCAGGGCACAGATAAGAGTATGGGATCATACCAAGCACCCAGCTAGTGCTGATGGGACTGTCATACCCCTTGCCATGCTGCTCTTTCATGAACCACAGCTACCTGTAGCCAGACTTGCCTGGGCAATAGCTGAGGTCCTCGGTTTCAAATTCTCCCTCTGCAGTTTGTCACTGCCTGCCAGGAGCTGGGGCTGGCCATGGCTCAGTCCTTGACTGAGTGCATTGTGTCACTCACTGATTGAGAGACAATCACTTGCATGTGTGGGTGACAAATGGTCTGTGCCAAGTCCAAAGGGATTTCTCAGGAGCTTTCCAGCATCAACAAGATGATAGTTTTTTTTCTCTGAATTCTTATATTATTGAGATCAAAAGCAGACAGAAAGAAAACTGGGCTTCAGACCAGTAGAATGTTGCAATTTGCTTTGCCTCACAGGGTTTATTTAAGCAGGAAAACTGATGATAATTTTTCATCATCGACTTGTTAGTACAGCTTGGTTTGTTGCTGAAGACATTAATATTTTACTTAGCTAAATCTGATTTGTTTCTCCATGCAAATTAATTGCACTGTGAATTTGGTCTGGAGTGACTTTATAGGACATGATCATGCTATGAGTATGGCCTAGACAATATTAGCTTGCTTTCTTGTTTTTCCAAAGGGACTCAAAGGCCTTAGAATCCATCTGGTGTTTTGTGAACTCTGATATCCTTGTTAGATCTTTATGTAGTAAGTGCTCCTTTTTAAGGATGTTAATTACACTAAAGCAAAACAATGTGTTTCATCAGCTGCTGGAAAAATGACAAAGTTTCACAAAAAAGTAGTGACTTCAGTTGGATCCTGTTCAACATTTTCCTCTTGATGGGGGAAACCTTCCAAGTTGTGATTTGGTACCTTGGTATGCTTTAAAAAGCAGCGTTAGATGCACCAGTATTGCACAACCACTGTTTCTCTTCCTTTTAAAATTAGATTTTGAAAGGGAAGATGCTCAATGCTCTCTTGACTCATCCATTATTCTTCAGCTGTGAAACAAACACTTTTGTGTCAGAAGTGAATTTCAGTGACAAGTTTTCTGGATAGTTTAAGCTGCAGTAAACCCTCCTGTCTTCTCATTACTGAACCTGGTGCAGTGTTAAGGAAATATGAATCTATTTCTGAGGTGACTGTTTAAGGTACTGCAACACAGATTCGGATCATAATCATAAAGGACTGAACGTAAGAGAGACTTGTGACAGAGGCTTAACTCAGGAGTACGAGAGGCATTTATCACTGACCTATTAAAGGAGGAGAGAATCAGATCACAATCTTTACTAGCAGAAATGCCCCTGACACTGGAAATTTGATGCACATTCCTACAAAGCCAAGATATGCTGGTTTTGTCGTCTCTGTTTCACTGCTGATGACAGGAGCATGCTAGTTTTATACTGGTTTAATTTCATTACACTAAGTCCACAAGCTGTAAGGTAATGACTAACATTTACAATATCAGTAATATGTGTGTGGCTTTGGAAAGATTTTATGTAACAATTAATTTGTTTTTTTCTTATACATTTTGCACAGTTTTGAAAAGGACTATTGGTGTTTTACCCCAGTTGGCAGCAAAGCCCCACACAGCCGTGGCTCATTTCTCAGGAGAGAATTGGAAGAGTAAAAGGAAGATAACTCATGGGTTGAGATAAAAGACAGTTTAACAGGTAAAGCAAAAGCCACGCACACAAGCAAAGCAGAACAAGGAATTCATTCACCACTTCCCATGGGCAGGCAGGTGTTCAGCCATCCCCAGGAAAGCAGGACTCCACCATTCATAGCAGAGACTGGGGAAGACAAACATCATCACTCCAAACAATCCCCCACTTTCTCCTTCTTCCCCAGATTTATATGCTGAGCATGTCATCCTATGGTCTGGATTATTCCTTTGGCCAATTGGGATCAGCAGCCCCAGCTGTGTCCCCTCCCAACTCCTTGTGCACCCCCAGCCCACTCACTGGAGGTGTGGAGTGAGAGGCAGAAAAGGCTTTGATTCAGTGCAAGCTCTGCTCAACAGTAATGAAAATATCCCTGAGTTATTGACACCATTTCCAACACTAATCCAAAACACAGCCTCGGACAAGCTACTATGGAGAAAATAAACTCTATCCCAGCCAAAAGCAGCACAAATGTACAATGCAAACAAAATATTTCAGTCTGAAAGAACATGCTACATAAATTTCACTGAATGGAAATAATTCTGTGGAGGAAGATAGATCATACCAAAAAAAAAAAAAAANNNAAAAAAAAAAAAAAAAAAAAAAAAAAAAAAAGGTGAAGCTCAGATTTGTATTTAATGTTACACTGAAAATACAAAAATTCAAGCTCAGCTGTGATTCAAGCTCCTGATGATTAACAAAATCTACTTGGGTATGGACTGCACCCAACAAATTGTATTTGCTTGAAGCACATTTTCTGAAAGGCCATCTAGGCTCAGGTTGAAGCTGTGACTGACTCAAACAAGCTGCAAGCAAACCTGACTTATTTGGTTTACAACCAAACCAAACAAATGCCCCACTCCAGAAAATGATTCTGTTTCAGAAAATCTTGTTTTCCTTAAATAATGCTGTAAGGAAACCTGCTTTCCCTCAGAAGAAAAAAATGTAATGGTCTTCCCACTACTTTTCATTTTTACTGTACCAAAATTTCATTAGCCAAACTCCATTCACTTTTCACATCTAATTTTGGTTTATTAATGACTAGGTAGTGAGCACAAAATCAGACAACCTAATGAAGCACACAAATCAGATTTTATTCCCAAAGAACACGGTGAAATAGCCAGAACCATCCAGACTGGTCTGTACATACTGCTGTAAAACTAACATAAACAGTGTTGCACTCCCTCTCACCAACAAAACCTGCTGTCCTGAATGAAGAAATGAAGATCACAAATGGTTACTAGGAAATAGACACCAGAGTGTTAACTTTGACAGACAATGCTTATCACATCTTGAATAAACCCAGATTTAATTAGCAGAGACCTACATCAAGGGACTGCTTGAATACATTGATTTCTGTCATAAGTAAGTCTCATCAGTCCTATAACTCAATGTAAAAGGGTAGCTCACTAAGTAAATTCTTATACTGACTGTGGAAGGAGAAAAGAATACCTTCAAACGAATGTACTGCTATATTTGCAACATATCCATCAAAGAAGGACAAAGTAATCCTGCATAAGACATTTTGTGTTCTTCGATGCATGCTGTAATCAGCCGGGGCCACGCAAAACACAGAAGGGTTGCAAGAGAGGTAGAGAAATTGTGTTCAAAAATCAAGGGGAAAAGGGAAAAGAAGAAAAAATATTTTTTTCAGCTTAATATTCTTTGCTGTATCCGACGTTAGTGTGCCTTTCAAGAGTGAGGCTCCTGTAATCACCCAGATCTGGGAACATTATGTGCTCCAGCTCAGCCGTGTTTTAAGAGACTTACCGCATTTTGGTGCACAACCACTTGAGACCATTAGCTCCTGCTTCTTCTTATTAAAATAACATCACTCACCCTCTCTGGGGAGCAAACAGACCAGTGCTTTAATTTGCTAAAATAAACTTTGATTTACTAAAGTTTCGGGACTGGGCTCAAAGCTCCTAATCAGACAGTCTGTCTCTGAGCGACAAGAGGGCAGCAAACCACTTCCCAGGTGTTAGGAGGATGATGGCTGAGCTTCCAGAGAGCTCATTGATCTGCTGTAGAGTCCAGTTCTGTTTACCTTGGCTCTTACCATAACCCTAAAGGATTTGTGAATTCTTCATAGTACTCAGTGATCAGAAAATAAAAAATAAATCTGTGATGGATTAGAACTGAATAAAAATAAGACCAAAATCAATACAAGTAGAATTTCATTTCTACCCCTTTGACCATGGAAACTTTCCAGGTACCTTGGCATTTCTAGTACAAATCAACCCATTACATTTTCCTGCTCATACTGAAACAATAAAACGGCAAAATAGGCATGCAGTATGAAAGTACCATTTAAAGAACTTCTAAAAGATAATACAAAGGTAATACAAGTGTTAAAATGAAGAAAAAAAAAAAGTTAACTTTATCTATTGGTGGCTTTTCTATACAATACAACCCTGTAGACAAGCAATTGCACACCAGAACTAAGAAACACAAAATTCCTTGCATTGGTGTTCCAATGCTACCCTTAATACATACGAAAAAAAGAAGCCTCTTGCTAAGAACAATGATGGGGTGTATTTTCTTCTTATTTGATCCAGGTGGTCCAAAAGGAGAGGTTAATGGTGGGGAATGCTGTTAACAGCCTCATTCTGGAATGAGGATGGAGGCATGAAACCATCCAAATATTGCTGCTCCAGGATCTCCCATATTTTCCCTTGGGTTGTGTTGTCTTGCTTGTACCTGCTCTCTGCTTCTTCTTCAGATATCACTTCCCAAACACTTGATCCCAGACTAAATTTATCATGCAATTTACAGTACCTGCATTGTCATTTCTGTCATGGTTCTCTGGGACTCCTGAGAAAGTGTGCTCACTTGAGAAATGGGAATATTGCTTGGCACTGACATCAGATCTGATTGAGCTGGGCCAGTCTGAGAGGCCAAATTCATACAAACAGATCAGTAAAGGTAAATCAGCCTCGAGAAAACATCTTGTATGTAGCCAAACTGACAAATGTGATAACTCCTATGAGAAAAGGTCTAGAGGAGTCCTTCCCAATTCATCTTTCCTAAGAAAAAAAAAGAGTGGCAAAGAGTGTTTTAACAGAAGGATCAAGTATCTTGACAAGAGGTGGTGCCTGAGTTTGTTATTAAGAGTTTAAAAGACAGTTGTAAATAATTGTTAAATTATCTTTTATCTTCCATCACCTCTCATAAACAGAAAACTTGGAGTCTAAAGTTAACTGTGTGAACAGTGAAACTACTAAAAGGGAGTTAGGCTACTACTCTAGGGAATCATGCATTTTGAAATCAAATCCCTCAGGCATGGCTTGAGCATTTGTCATTAAGAAAGTTCCACAACAGCCATAGGTTTGAAAGGAAGAGGATGTCTTTCAATTTGGAAGCATCTCTTGTCTGCAACAGAGAATACTGAAGAAATTTTATTTTATGAAATGAAAAACTTCTACAAAGCAAAGCAAAATCAACCTGACAGGAATATTCCACAGGAAGCCAATAGATCAGTGATAATTACAGCTGCTGTCCTTTAGGCATCACTCAACTGTTATCCTCAGTCCTGGATCCTCTGGAGTTGGCCAGACATGCTGCAAAACCAGCAGTGGCAACTGTCTCTGGCTTGTTGGACTGACCAACCTAAGGAAAATATGATTTGTGTTCTGCAGACAATCACAGTTCTTGAACCCCACTCTACATTGCTTAGGACTATTTACTACTGGTAGCAATATCAGAGGACATGCCCGTGTTAAAGGTGAAGTGTGTGAGGCTGTGTGAAGCATTGAGGCTTTATTTTGGAGTTACACAGTTTTGGGAAGTGGGGAAAAGGAAATGTTTGCACTTTGGCTGGGGTGAGCAGCCCACAGAGATCAGCATGGTCTGGTCTCTGACTGGAAGCTGCTGCTGCAGTGTACGTGTACTCATGTGGTTCCAGTGAATATCCAGAGTCCCTTAGGCACATGTCCTGTGGAGAAGGCTAAGGGAACTGAGATCATTACAGTGGAGAAAGGAAGTTTTTGGGAAGAAATGATAGCAGTCGGCCAGTACAATTGATACCATAAAGAAAGAGAGAACCAAGCTCTTTGCTGAGATGAACAGGAGAAGACTGAGAGAAAATGGTAATGAATTGACACAGTGTTAATTACGTTTAGATAGAATGAAAAAAAATTAATAAGGACATAATTAAGCACTAGAACAAGGCTGTGTGATTGTGGGACCTCTCTCCTTGAGGGTTTAAAAGACCTGCCTGCATGAACCCATAAGCAACCTAGACTAAATTCAGCATTGGCTCTGCTTTGAGCAGGGAGTTTGACTAGAAACCTCATGAGGTCCTTTCCAGCCTAAATGGTTCTATAATTCCATAAATAATTTGCCCAAATTCCATTATGTTGTCAGAGGAGCTTTAAAAACCTTGAGAAAGTTCATGAAAGCAGTTCTGCTGGAGAATTGGATATTAGAGAGTTATTTCCCTGGGGCTGGAGCCGATCTATAGGTTGGTGTATTTTTCTTCTTGCAATGTTTTGATAGTTACTTCTAAGTTAGACACATACACTGTGAGGCTTAAGCTTATGGAATAGGAGCTGTGCTCAACTCTAGATAGCATTAAGATTTTGGTCTTGATTGTCTGCTTTGGGACTGCAAAATAATATTGCTTATTAGAGCAGGTTGTTTTCAGTGAGTATAAATTTCTTTGAGAACCGTCTAGTTCAGATTGTGGAAGGATAAGGTCTTCAATTCACAGCACACATTTGTGTCCTATAGGACATTCTTCATTCTTTTGCTTCTGTCTGACTGAAAGACCACTCACATAAAGGCTAATGAGAGTCAGGATGGAGACACAGAATGTTTTCATTCCCTTTCTTCTTCTAAGTCAGTTTTTTGCATCATATTGTTGGTTGTTTCTTTAGGGTTTTTTTAATTCTTCCTTTTATAGCAAGGATTTAACAAGGTCGTACAGTTTCCAGCATTCTTCTTCGTAGCAGTTTGTAAGGTGGTCAACACAGTTCACTTCCGAGATAGAAAATCAGGCAGTTTTCCCACTTGAGCATGATACTCATGATGCTGCTCTGTGTTTACAGGTGTTTTCCCGGGCTTGGGAAAAGTGCATTTGGTCATAAATGCTACAGCACAGTATACCTGTAACTCCAGAATTTCCCATTTCAAGAAATTATCAATTAGCCCAAGTGATGTACAAACAGAAAGGTTAGGTCAAATTATCTTGGAAGAATGGATGAACCAGAATAGATAATTTTTTTCTGTCCGCAATTAATGTAGTGGTCCTTTTGTTATGTCATTTTCTAGGCAAAGTGATTTATTAAGCTTTCCATTCTGAAATCCAGGACTGACAGGTTTTAATTGTGATTTCAAGTGCAATTGGTTCTCTGATTTTGCTGCTTTATTCTTTGGTGAAAATTTTAAGCTAATGTGCTGCTCAGTTTTTTCCATCCTGATTTACTTTTCTCTCTCCTATTTCCTGTAAACTCTTATCAAGTGTATCAGATGGAATTGTTATCTATGAAATTGCCAAATTTTGTTGCACTTTTTATCTTTTATGTGATTGTGTTCTGCTGGAAATATTGATTTGGAGTGCTACAGTGTCACAGCAAGCTTCATTTAAAGTTATTATCACACCTGTCTATGTTTTAAATATGAGAAATCCCTCTTCTCTAACATCTTTTTTTTTATTAACATTGAGCAATTTTTAACAAACCCATTGTAATATCACTTTTCCTGCCTGAGCTACAGTAGAACTCTTAGAAACATTTTTTTTAGTTTGAGAAATCTTTGTTGAAAGTTTATTCTGATACATGCATTAACATTTCCTGCTTAGCATGAAACTCATATGTGTTGATAAGCATTTTGGAAGCAGTGATTTTTCAGGGATCTCTTCCCTGTCGTTGCAGCCTGGTCTCCAGCTACACGTCTCAAATACTTGTTACAGTGACAGTAGTTTCAGGTACAATCAGTAAGTGCAGATTAGGCACAAAAGTCTGGAGCTTTTATGTTATTACCCATACTTAAATAAGATCTAGCCCCACTATGGAATGTAGAGGCTGTGTTCACTATGCTAAAAGTGGACTAAACACTCATAAAGTCCACTCATAAAGAGGAGGACAAGATGGATGGAGGTTCTTCCCTGCTTTCTTCTTTAATGACAATGCGGACACAAATTTTATAGACACAATGCAGGTTTTTCTATTTATTTTGGGGACTGTCAACAGTTAAGGTAAGGATGAAGCACTCATCCTTCCATCAGTGCATATATTCACCTCTTCATACAGAAAACATTCTTCCTGGTGCTCAAAGACTGCGGATTCTAACTGAACAATGAAATAGTATCTTCCTAATCCCTTGCATGTACTGAATTTATACTTTTCTGCTAAGTAGAATATGATCTTCCTCAGCTCAGGATTTCTTGTTCATTAGTACTTCCCTTTGATTTCGTAAGTAGCACATCTTTCTGTGCTGATTCTTACTGGATTTCATTTTGTGATTGAAAGCTGACTCTAAGAACTGCAAAAAGTGCACACAAAATGTGACCTGCTAACATTTAAAGAGCCAGCTCTCCACAAGTGGAAAGACTCAGGCAAATGGCACACAGCAGAGGCAGAAGAGGGGCCTGCTCATACTGGAAAACTGCTATGGAGACCTTCAGAAGAAAAACTTCTGACTTGATAGGCAAGCCTTGTAGGCACAGCTGTACAGAAAACACGTGTTCTTGCGAGAGATCAAATACTGATGCACAGAGGTAAAACCCACCAGCAGACACTGCCATTTAAAGAGGAAGAACTGGCAGACAGACAACACAAAACAGGTAAGGAGCTTAAGACCCATACTGACCAATAGCACACCCCTGCAGGGTACAGCAAGGGAAACTTATTACTACAGACAGCCATCAGGACAAAGATGGTTATCAAAAAACATCAATTTAGGGACACAATACATACTCAGAACATAGGCTGTTGAGGAGAAAGGTGCACAAAGGACTGAGGTTTTAATTTCTACTGGTTCACATTACTAATGGGGAAAAGAAAATTAATATGTAAGAGAAAAACAATTTTAAAAAATACAAGAAGAAGCAGAGAGTCATTATCCCAGTGAGGAATAATAAAGCCTCTTCCTGGTATGTGAACCCATAGCATGAGATTTGTTGCTGCCACATACAGCACAACCAGTTGCAACCCAGAAGCTCATTTGAGGTATAGATGAGCAAAGGAAACAGCACATTACACTGTTTGACAGCTGCTCGTCCTCGAGGCAGATGTGGCTTGGGGTAGTGCTGCCTGAAACATCCTTCCAGTTATATCTTTTTATTTTTAGCAGTGCAAGACAGTTCACTTTATCATTTTAATCAAAGAGAACAGGCCGCAATGAGCAAGAGAATGCTTTCATCTAAGCCATTAATCACTTCATGAAATTGGCAGCATCTTTTCAGGCTCTAAGTCACTTCAGACTCCCCTTCTGACCCCCCAAACATATGACATGAAAACAAGCAAGTTCTTCACTGTAAAGATGATAAAACTTATTCATATGCTAGGAGTATTTAATTACTTTTGCCTCTTCCAAAGCTCTTGGCCTTTTTTTTGTTGATTCTTGGTGGGCTCCTGAGGGTCTGCTCTAACAGTAATATCAACTGCGAAGTGCCACCAGGTGACCCTAACACTAAGCTATGCTGTCTTGCATTTAATAGAAGGTATTCCCACACACACCCCCAAATGAACAAATGCTTACGGGAAAGTTCTTCCCTGAAACATGATAAAGATTGAAAAGACTACAGGAATCTTTTTCCTCCAGGTGAAAGGTTTTAATACCCAGCCCAACAGCCCCATGAAAGAAAGCTCTACCCAAATAGTTTTAGATTTGTTTGCATGCTTGCTTTTACTAGAGCCTTTAACATGCATGATGGAGCAATCAGACTTGAAACTCAACAGAAACATCTGATGCCTCACTGCAGTACCTTGGGCAAAGAGAGAAAATTTCCATGTTTGGAATTCTCCTGTTGTAACAAATGAAAGCACAAAATTGAAGGGCTGCAGGTTTGAAAGAAAATGTGGAAATGAATTATCAATCAGCAATCTGAGAGCATTAGGTAAAGGCAATAACAATCTCACAGAAGCCAGAGGCTTGAGAGAAAGAGCTATTTGAAACACGCGGTTGCAAACATTGCAACGCTGTGTCAGACACAAACATTTGCTTTCTTTTTTCTCAAGGGATCTCTACAGGAAGGTAGGCAATGATGCCCATCAGCTTTAGCATAAAGCTAGGAAACAAATTTCTTACAAAAGGCACAATGCCCCTACTATGGCTTTTCCCCAAAATATATTTGAGGTGAAGTAATTTAGCAGGGCAAATGAATGTAAAGATAAAAATGCCTACCAGGAGTACGAGACACAGAGATATAAGCTATGACCCCGCTTTTATACAGAAGAGTTCCAAGAACAGAGGACCTTCCCATGACACAGTTATTCTGCAAGCAGTGAGAATTTCTGTTCTTGTAATGGAATATCTATGTGTCTTTTGTTTAAGACTTTTTCCTGTCCTTTGCTCCCAGGGGAAAAAGAACCAAAAAATTTTCCTCTTTTCCTAACCCTAGCTCAAGTTGCTATTGATGCCTTTCAAACCAAAAACTTCTGAGGTTTCTAAAATTACCCCTGAAGCACAATTAGCTTTCCTGTAGGATGACTGGACTGCTACCAGAACTCAGTGCTAGCACTGAGTTTTGAGGCTTTTGACTAACTAGACAGAAATAACAGACATATCCCTCTCCAAATGAGAGAACCTGACTGCTGAATAAATCTCCCTACCAAGTGCTCAGTACTTTGGCCTAACCTCTTTAGTCTTTAGCTACAGAGACTAGTGTTGCCTTTTAAATAAGAGCTAGAGCTGCCTATCCACCTTCCTTCTTTCTGAAAACTCTGCTATATAAGGCATCTTCGAAAAAGCTCTATCAGGCAGAAATGCTTCCCCCTCACTCTTGTAGCCTGTGGAGTAGTTATCTAGTAAATGACATCTGACCCAGGCTTCAATGATTGAGGCATGAACCTGTAGTAACAGACCTACTCCAGATGGAGAACTGTGCAAGCAGGCATGGACCTACCCCTTCCCACTCGGTTTGTTAAAAGTGTTTGCACACCAGTGGTGTAAACTAACAGTAGCGGGAATAGTAACTGTGTGAAACCTGGACCACACATGAGACAGTAACCTCAAAACAAAGAATAACTGGGCCTTTGCCACAGCTTTAATTTACTACGAGATGGAAAGGTCCTATTCTAACCTGTGCTTCCAGTTTCAATCTGAAATACTGATCTTACTTCAGAGGAGTCCTTGGGTTTATTAACAGTTAAGGGTTGTCACCAAAGAAATAAGAAGCATGAAGAGAAACCAGATTTAAAAATATGGGCTACTGAAGAGCAGAATAGGTAAAACACTTTCTTGTGCACACAGTTTTTAACAGGAAGAATGCACTCATTGCCCAGGGGAAGACACAATTCCCAGTATTTTCTTCCAGGTCTTAAGACAAACCAGTAGTAGTAGTAGCAGTAGTAGTAGTAGTAGTTTGTATTGATGTTTTCCTTTTACCTGAAATTAAAAGTTTCTTGGTCACTGGTGCTACCTTTTATCCAAGCACATGTAATCTTTTTTCACATGCCATCAACTGCACTGGCTTAAGGAACAAAGCAGCTGGCCATTCCCTCAACACACCGTAATTACAGCAGGTGTTTTTCAGGCCAGTATAAGACATGAGGGATGAAAGATTTGAGGGATGCTGCCAGTTCTCTTGCTCAGAGTTTTGAGGAATAACCTGCTGAAATAGGCACTTTACCTTCTTCAGTCCAGCAGGACATGACTTAGCAATGGCTCAGGCTTGTGCGTTGCATGAACCCAAAGATACTGGTGATACTGAACCACATCCCGCTGTGACACAGCCTCCCTCTAAGAGGTGGCCCACAGATCTGCAGTGCTCATTTTCAGACACCCCCAGCCTGTGGCAAGGCAGGGATGGTCCTGAGCCTACCGTACAAAGGGAAAAGCAATTTCCCCACAAGGTGTAGCCGAACAACCAACAGGAGAACTGAACCGATCCCACCTTCAAATCCTTATCTCCTGGAAGAGCGATTTTGCTTTCTAATCTCTAGGGAGATGCAAGGTGCCCAAACTTTCCAGAAAAAAGGGCAAAAAGTAGGGCTAGATAGTCCACATGCATATGTATGGTCAGAAACTGGGGCCCATGTTTCCCTAATCTCATCAAAACTGAGGCAGGCTCCAGGATTCCCGGTAGAGTTTCAGAGCAATGACAAATATAGTAACTTAATTCCAGGAGTAAAGAATGCTGTGAATTGTGCATTAGCTTTCAATGCAAGCTGCTTAGAAGAGATTTACCAGCCAAATCTGGTTTAGTCAGCTTCAGGTAATGTCCATTTAAAGTGGCCAGGGAGGAAGTAGCAAATGTATATTCAAAAAACAGGAGAACTGCTGTGGAAAGTAGCCAGAAAAAAAAGTTTCCAGCAAGGCTTAACCAGCAACACAATCTCCAGTCTCAGATGATTTGCTTTGGAAAGTGGAAGACTCTGGATTTTCCAGCAATGCTGTATTGCTCTTGTGTTCTCACTAGAACTTTCCATGGTTATAATTAAACATGGCAGGAAGCAACACCACTTGTGCTTTTCAATGAGTGCATATCTGGCATGAGTGGCACAGGTACTCTTGGGTTTTGATGACCTCAGACGGACACAAAGAAAAGCTCTGGAAGTTTTGAAGAGGACGAGTTAAGTGATTACCTACTCATCTCTCAGAATTAGAGTTCAGATTTCTTGGTAATGCCACAACGTTGGGGAGTGATGATGTCATCTAGATCCATGACAGTGAGCAAGACAATCACTACATCCACCACACTCTTCACCTTCAGAGCTGGGTCATTTCACCAGCTCAGTCAATGAGCATTTGCCCTTGGGAAAAGCCCTGCTGAGTGCTCCTGATTACTTTCTTGCCATTCACAAATTTGGAAATGAACTCCAATAGAATGTGCTCTATCTTTTCTCCAGGGACTGAAGTGAGGCTTCCTAACCTCAGAGATCCTAATTTCTCTTCCAATTTAAAGGAAAAGCTGCAACTGAGCAAAAAAAGTAAATTCCAAGTTTGTGCTGAATTGTTGAGACATAACAAGCCTTACTTCAACCTTTTGGTCCCAAGAGCTCTTCAAACACAATTAAGCAAATCATATCAGCTTCCACTGGATTTCCAAACATATTGAAGCAAAGAAGGTTCACAGGCAGGTCACATATTTCATTCCCCTCACACCATTTTTAAGTTGGTGACTTCTGTACCTTGCAGTTCCGTGGCTTTAATCAGTTCAGCCACGTAAACAATATTTTCAAAGGTGATGTCACAAACTCGGCTACTACTGATGGTCTCAGGATGAAGAGCCGTTTGGAAATCTTTTTTTTTTTTCTTTTCTTTTTCTTTATCATTTATGTAGGCTCTTCAGGGGTAGTGAAGATAAATACTGCTAATAGTATTACAGTAATATGCTATTTTATACTCCATGCTATCAACTTCCTTGCTTTTTACTGCCTCTCCAGCCTGCTGGAGCCAGCACAGTGAGGAAAGATCAGGACACCATTACACCAGAAACTCTCCCCCTGCTATTTAGGACTATAGCCAGACAGCACACAGCATGGAACTGAATTAGGTTCCTGGTCTGGGAAGCCACAAAGGGCTCTTCTGTTTCTTCTCTGCAGTCATTCATGCCCTGTGCCTCTAAGTCGAGAATGCAGAAGGTGCCCCCCTGACAGACAGGCTGACAAGAGATTAAGGCAGAGAGAACTCTTTTTCAGAACCGAAGTTGCGATATTCTGTATTCCGTTGATCAAGGAAGAGACAGCAACAGCAGTGACAGGTCAAATCACACTAAGAGATCCAAAAGCAATTTTCATTGGAGAGTGAGGGATTATTAGCAAGATGAATCACAAATAGATGTTAGGCTGCCCCTGATTTGGGTTCAGAACTGTGTTTATATACAAGTATGTGATAAACAAGTCATAAGCTGAAAAACATAATTCCTCAGAAAATCTTTTGGTATTAGATCCAGGCTGAAAAATAATCTTCACTTTTAAATCCATGTCACCAAGTTTATAAAATACAAAATAAGAAGACTCAGATAAAAATAAGAATCATAAAAGCAGACCAAGCAAATAAAAATAAACTCTTGCTCCATACTTGTTGATGCCAGTTTCACCACTTATCAGTGAGCAGTTAGCAAGCAAACTTTAACAAAGAGGGAAAACCATTCTTTTTACTGCTTTTTCATACTCCATAAATAATCAACATGAGAAAAAATTAATCAAGAAAATTATTACTGAAAGAAAAAGAATAAGAAAGGACCTTTCTAAGAACACAACCTCACATCCCAGTAATGTCAAATCACAACATTTCTCAGGAATGATCTTAACTATGACATGCCACTGAAAGAAGCATAATTTTTTTGCTATGACATTTCTTTGTCAGACTAACAGAGAAACTACAGCAGCTTCATGTCCTCGTCTTCCTCAGGAAGGAGATTTTCACATCCTTCATCCTGCAGCTGTTTTGTAACATACATGTGAGCCCAGAACAGAGAAATCATTAACGACATAAATTAGCCACTTTGTTAGGGAATGTTTACAAAGTTAAATATAGAGATGGTTCGGGGTTTGCAAATCTTGTTCTAAGTCTGTGGGAAAGCAAACAAGCATGAATTTATCTAATAATGAGAATTTACATATTTATGGCCACTGTGCTGAAAAGTACTGCCTCTTGGCACCAAAACAAGCTGAAAATATATTTTCTATTTATTTATTTATTTATGTGTTTGTTTGTTTGATTGCTTGTTCTAAGATGCAGATTTCACATTCCTTTGGAAAAAAATTAAGCATGAAGATAGCCAAACTTTGTTATTTGCAGAGTAGAACATAAACTTCCCAGTAATTACTGCACAGAGCTGGCAGGACTGTCCTCCAGATTCAGAAGGTGACTTGAAACAACAGTCTTTGAGTGTGTTGGTGTTCATCACATCAATTTGACAAAACCGGCTCGTGGTGTGGGGATATTGAATTCTGAGCAGCCCAAATGGAAATGCCTTAGAGGCACCACACTTTAATTTTCTCCTTCAACGCTCTGTTGTCTTTTTGTCCAACAACTGGAAAAATAAGAGCCCCAAATCACTAGTGATTTTTTAAAATTTTGTCCTCAGAAGCATGACGAACAAACTTTTATGTCAGCACGGTTAAGTGTTGCACCACTCAAAACAGGAAGGTATTTATTTACTGAAGAACTGTCCACCTTTTTGATTTCGGGCTATCAATATCAAATCTATTTCTTTATAGTCCATTGACTTGCCTGCAGATGACCTACTTTCCCTTGCCTCAGATAACTAAAAGGCTCCACAAATCAATTGAAACCTCTTACTGGACTGTCCACTTCCCTTTTTTTATTTTACAAATATCTTTTTGTTGACAGTGTTTGATGTGCAGCCAGCAGATTGAAACAGGTCCAGTTTTGCAGATATAGCCCATTAATAACTTCTTGCATGCCAGTGTTTTTCATTTACTCTCCTTTCTAGAGTGCATACATAGGCAGTGCTGGCTACAGCAATCCACAGTGGATTAAATACTCCAAGTACATAACTGTCACCACAAAGCTTTCCGAATCCATCGTGCATTTTTATCGTCACCCACTTTGAAGTCATTACTGTACCACAGGAAATTTTCAACATAACTGACTTCCTTGCAATTGTTAGATGCTGGCTCTTCTAATTATGATAGAGAAGGGAAGGCAGTAGATTAAAATACTTTCAGTTGAAATTAAGATCCTTTAACTGAAGCATTTCAACTATTGAATAAATAAATAAATTTAAACACAGTTGCAATAAAAATGAGCCTCCTGGAATTAGTCATAACTAGAAGTTGGCAAGCAGCTTGTACTAACAACATACAATTAGCTGCAGGGATTTAACAACAGGCTTTTGCAGAAATTATTATCGAGTCTGTTGTCTTTGTGATTAATTCTATAAACTCTTGCTTACATGTCTTCACAGATCCAATTCTCCAGATTCTGTTATCTTTCCACCTGGAAAAAAAAAAAGTTGGTCCTAAAATTGCCACTTTAGGGCCTGAATGTGACATTCACACAGGATTTAAACAATAAATAGAACATGACTGTGCTGCTATTTATCAGATGGACGACTACAAGAAAATCTGATGCCATAATCCAGTTTCTGGCTTCCCACAGGCTCTGAACATGATGAGGCGCATATGTCTGTAGCCTGGTGCTCCCTGCATTCATTCAGGTACTGAATGTTTGAGCTGCTTCTGAGATGCAGCATTCACAGGGTTGGAGACAGAGAGTAATGGGGCTCTGCAAGAAAGAAGAACCTGCCCCGTTACCTATGATCAGCGTGAAGCTCTCATAAAAGGAGTGAAAGAAACTTTTCCCCTCTCACTTTCTCATACAGACATCAAGACTCTGTGAGCATAAATATGCCACTCATCCACTAGCACCTTGTGTTCTTATTATAGCAAATTCGGTTGGAAATTTAAGGAGGACCAGTGGGTAATCAGCAGTGATCTATGAAGAACCTGGTTTATGCATCTTCTACAGTCATGTCAGCAATCAATATTTAATTTTATCTCTGCATTTATTTATTCTAGTCATCTTCTCACACACTCATAAGATTAGAAATTGTACATACTGATAAAAACATTAATTTGAAATTATCAGGAACAAAAAAAGGTGTTTGTTTTGTCTTCTGAAAAATCAGCTTTATTACTTGGCAAGTCTCCTTAGCTAAGTGCTTCACCTAATCAATTTCAATATTTACTTTTTGCTTTATATAAAACAAAGCAATAGAGATCATTGATTAAACATTAAAGGGATGTGTGGTACCGCCTAGTGATCTGAATAGATAAAAGGGCCTGTGTCCACTTTTTTTATTGGAAACCACTGAATTGCTTCAGGGGGAGCCTTTGTAGCCCTCTGGAAGCAAAAGCCTAAGCAATGTCAAGTGGCCTTACAAAATACTGGATATCTGCTGCATTCTTGTCTCTGTCCTTGCAGTCTGTTTGGACAACAATGAAAGGGGGAAAAACTGATCCAGAAATCCACAGAAACCTGAGCTGCTGTAGAAGTGCTTCATTTTGTGTTTACAGAGAAAATAAATGATATCGACTTCTTTCTTGCCAAGGGGGAAGCTGAAGTTAGAAAAGTAGAGATCTCTTGGGGGGATCTTGCTTCTTACAGCCTATTCCACAGCAAGTAAAACCCCATTTGGGTCCTGATACCAACCCCAGCCAGCAATGGTTAAAATAGATTTACAGTGAGGGACTGCCCTGGGTTGCAGCCAGGGCATGCAGCCATTCCCAGCCCTGCCAAGGTGCTGTAGCACCCAAGGGCTACAAATTCCTTGTTTTGGCTGTGGGGCCAGGGTAGGGTTGGAACAAACACAGCTCAGGGATGTCAGTGTGCTGAGCAACAGGCAGTCAGTGAGCTCCCTGTGCTGCCCAGAACAGAACCTCTGCCAGCCATGTGTGTAATAGGGCATCTGCTCCCAGACTCCTGAGCTGTGCAAACTCTGCACAGCATCAGCTCTGCTGACATGTGCCTCTGAGCAGCCTGGCCTCAGCCTGTTCCCTGGTTACCAGGAGGTGTTTGAAAGGAGCCTCACTTTGTTATCTTCAGTTCCTGTGCATGGAAAGTCTCTTTCTATGTGTTCAGGAACCATTGCTCTGGTCTCGCTGACCTGTTCCCAGGGCAGACGTGGGGAGAGGATCCCACTGCTACCAGAGAAGAAAACAAGTCCATTTTGGTACTGCCAACACAGCTGAGGACTTCTCCTCTACACTCTTGCAAGTCTCTATTCTTTATGGCTATACTGTTTCTAAACTTTGCTCTCACAGCTTTTAATTCCAGCAGGATACTGTCTGCAAAGCTCAGTATGGACTAACCAAGATATTCTGAATTTGTTCCACACTGTATATTTGTCACAGATACACTGCATCAATACAAAGACTGATAAAAAGCACAAACCCATTAATGTTTGAAGAGAATAAATGTTAAAAAGTTCTGTTTACCCCTGCTAGTGAAATTTGCTCTGAAATCCTTCTAGGTTTGCACTCAATAGGATATTTATTTAAAAGGGACGAGAAGGAAAACAATAGAAGTAGGTGAATATCCATCAAAAGGTATCATTCCTCTGCCAGGTGCAACAGAAAGGAAGATAAAACAGATAATAACACTGCTGGAACAGAATGCTGTTCAGGCTGATGGATGGGAAGAGCTGACAGCTCACAGAGGCTGTGAGGGCAAGCTGTTGGGTACGGTGTCAGACTAAATAAATCTATACATCCTTGTTTCTCCCAAACACAGCTCTATCATAAAATACACAGTCCATCACTGTGCCTTGTGTTGATTTCTTCAACTTTGCATGTGAGCTAACAGCACATTAAGAAAAGGTGTATGGGAAGCACTGTTTCCTGCAGGAATCACCGTGGGAGGTGAGGTGCCATATCTGAGAAACTTTGACTCCTGTTTGTCCCACTATGATTTTTACACCACTGAGAACCCACAAATCAACAGAAATGGTATTCAGCAAGCTAATAGGATATAGCACTTGGCACTCTCTTTGGGGATGATGTTAATATGTTAAGGGACATGGGAAACAGAAACAGTTGTAAGGAACAGTCCATGCATAGGAACTACTGAGAAATCTGGTAAGAGGAAAGGGAAAATAATTTGTGGTGCAGCACAGTGAATATAAAAAAATCTGGCATTGAAAGTGTTGCACTTAATTTATTATTTCTTGGTGGCTTTGGTTTTTTTTAAATTATCGTGAAAAAGGCATCATTTTTGGGTAGCTGTGGGATTAATTGTGAATAAAATAAGCAATTTTTTAGTTTCACAAACTCATTAGCAAATCTTAGATTTTCTCCTTAGATTAGAATGACTGTGACAACATTGACATAGTTGTCAGAGAACACTTTTCACTTCTGGGCCATAAAACACTGGATAAAGGTAGGAAAAATAATTATGATTAGTACCTCATACAGAGAGAATTTGAGGAACAGAGAGGTGCAGTGATTTCTCAAAGGTGATTTAACAGGGCAAGAATGAAAACCAAGTGCTGTAATACCTTCTCCAGCGTTATATCCACGGACCCATCCTGGGACTGTGGGGCTTTCTTTTCCCTTGAAACCCTTTCTTAAAATTTCATATTTGCCAGAGAAGTCGTATTTGTGGCAGCACCTCCATGAATGTCGCGTGACTTCTCCTTAGAGGACAATAACACAGCTATGGAAGTCAAACACACAGGAGACCTCAAGTTCTCCGAAGAGTAATTGCACTTCCATTTCCAGGCTGTCCTCAGGCAGCTTGATCTCAAACAGAGCCATTTTGGACAGATTGCTGTGAACGCCTCCGTACCCAGACTCCACTTCCAAAGAGGATTTAAAACAGGTGTTTGAGCTTGGCTGGTCAGTTTGTAACTAGAGGATGATGGGAAGGTGGGGAATTCTGCTGCCATATTCTGTTATTTCTTTGGCTCATTCTGCTTGCTGCCTTGCGAGTGCATCTACTGACCCACAGAGGACCACAAGTTGCAGACACCAGGCAAGTGAGAAAATACTTCATTTACTTCAAAGGTAACTTCATTTACTCTCCTCACCTCCACAAGAGAAGTATTGTTCTTTTTGGAAGGTATTTCTGAATACCAAACTTTAGATTATGTACTGGTTTTACATACCTCTATACCTCCCTTACTGCACAACCTCAGCTTGCTATGAATCTTGGGTTTGAGTACTCTGAATGTAGTAGAATTTTCTTTAGGAGGAGTGAGGGAATTGGAAACAAAAGTTTGCTGGGCCTTTCTGTAGCTGTCAGACTTGAGAAATACACTCATTTAAATGAAATCTGAATCAATGTCAGTATTATTATACTGTTATCATCTAAAAATAGATTTAACATTTGAATTTTACTCATCATGTAAAACTCCATAAACTTTTCTGTTCATCATTAGTGATGTCTTAAAAGATGATGCACAGATATTAAAATTTCTAGCAAATGCTCATGGTCACCCTCTGTTCCACAGTGCAAGACAAACCTGCTGGTAATTTAAAATGTGGCAGGTATGGCTCTTACAGCCAGTACTGGATCAGGATAGTGAAGAGCCAGAAGTACCCTTATCCCTTCTAGTGCTCCATGATCCCAAGGTGCTGTAAGCCATCTCCAGGCAACTGTGAGCCATGCCCAGCTGGTCAGGGCCTGAGCAGCAGTCCCCACAATCATACAAATGGATGGTTGCAAAGACGCCATTGTCAAATTCCCATATGGATTTTTGATGTATTTATTATGTGCCTCCAAAGACTGCATCTTCCAGGGATTAGCACAGAAAAGCACAACCTTCAACATTACAGGCTGTAATTAGGAATTTAACATCCACAAGCTTTAGGTCATTTTAAAACTCCACTCCCAAGTTACCAGGAAACCTGGGAGCTCCGGATTTTCAGGCAAGGCAGATTGTCTTCATAAGCTTTATTTGCTCCCCTAGCCTTCAGTGGCACCTAGTGGAAAAGAAGCAACTTGAAGAACAGTTGGGAGGGAAAATGCAACTATGCAATCTTTTTCCAGCTCCATCTAACAACTTTCCTCCAACCCCTCTGAAGGAATAAGGACGTGGAGTGGCTATATGAAAAAAGAACAAGATTCTGGTATGGAGTAGACCGCCTGGAAACAGGAGCCTGTTCTCTCAGCAAGGGCTTGCTATTCAAAACAAGTTCAAAAGTTAGCACATGAAGGTGTAAAAAGAGCTAAATTCAGCATGATGGCAAAGACAGCAAACCTGAAAGAACAGACAGGGTGCAAAAGTGATGAGGAAGGGTGGATCTGACCCAGGGGACAACTGGAATAATTTAACATTTCTTATTGGTATTACATAGAAGGCATTTTACCTTTTTTACCAGAGCAGACATTGAGTCATCGCTATCCATTTGCAAGTCATACTGGGCAGTTTAATAAAGTCTTTATTTTTTTTTTTTTTTCTTTTTAGACCATGCCTCTGTAATTTACCAATAAGGATAAGAAGTTCTGGGAGAAGACATGTCTCGTTTCCTGGCAGCTCTGTGCCACATTTCTATATTATTGGGGAGTCTATTTACAAACACTCCTTGTGGCTTCAGCCACTCTTCACGGATGGGACTTTAACTTTCCCTGCCCTCCCCTCCCTCACCATTCCCAGCTGTTGGAGTTCCTGATACCTTATGAAATTGGTACTGCCCATTTATGGTTTTTTTTTTCTGATCATCTGTACTTCAAGAAGTACCTCAAGGGAACAAACAAGAAAGATGGAGAGAGACTTTTTACAAGAGCACGTAGTGACAGGACAAGGGGAAATGGCTTCAAACTGAAACTGGGCAGGTTTAGATTAGATAGTAGGAAAAAAGTCTTTCATTTGAGGGTGGCGAGGCACTGGAATAGGTTGCCCAGAGAAGCTCTGGATGTCCCATTCCTGAAAGTGTTCAAGATTTAGTTGAAGGCAGCTCTGAGCAACCTGGTCTAGTGAAAAGTGTCCCTGCCCAAGGCAGGGAAGTTGGAACAAGATGTTCTTTAAGGTCCCTTCCAACCCAACCCATTCCATGATTCGATGATTCTAATTGCCTGACTTGAAGAAAAGTCCACAAAGTTTTTCAGAGTAGTACTTGGGGTTGTAGCTTCCATGTCTTATTCACCATGGGAGAAATCCATCCTGTTAAGCTCATTTAAAAGTTGTCCCCACTGTCAGTGCCATGCCACATGCCTTAACTCTATCAGCTGCTGTGTCAGTCACCTTTTCCATTTTTCCTCAAAACAGACGTGAAACTTCACCGGTGGCAAAGTGAGTTGGGCACTCAGCTTCCGCCAAACTTCTAAATATAAGTGTGGTTCTGCTTCTTCTCTGCTTCTTCTGGTGGGAAAACCACTCTGTAGCTTCACTGGGCTGTTTGAGGAGTGCTCACATGCATTAATGCAAGTGAGCCTTCAGCTCCCTCAGTAGCCAGAACAGCTCTTTCCCTGTATCATACTTCCACTGCCTTTCTGGGAAACATTTGCTATTGTATTTCTGTACTCCACCCATCTCTATTTTGGTACTTATGTATTCAGTTTTCCTTGATGCTGTCACCCCTGAACAGCTGAAAAATGCCAAGCCAACCAGTACATGAGCAGGTTCCTTCTCTCTTTCTACTTGAACCACAAAATCAGACACTGGATTTGTTCTTGAAAGAGCAGCACACTGCTCACTGCTGTGCTCACATCTCTTTGGCAGAGTTTTCAAGAAAACAACTTATAGAATGCTAAATACTGGACAGACTTTGAAAAGCCCCATTTCACTCTGTCCTGTGGTTTTAGTCTTTTCCTACGTATTTTTTCTTTTTTGTTTCATCTCCAAATACCAAGTGTGATGACTTCAGCATGCGGTGACTTTGCTGGGTAGGTGGTTTCTTTGTTTGCTCAACACATCACCTCCATTCATCCAATTTTGTATGTATTCACTCCATGCTACTGAGGCCAAAGGACAAAAAAATCCAGACAGACAATTTATCAACAGCTGCAGCTCCATCCTATGGAGCTACTGCATTCCCAACAGTACAGGTTTGTCCTGTCTGGGTACAGCTTGTCCTCATAATGCCAAATATGACACTGCCAGAGTTTGCTTTTAGCATTAATCTTACTCATGTGAACTGCTTCAGTGGTAACCCAGGGTATAATAAATGAGGGACTAAGACAATCTTGATTGCTAGAAAATTACAGTACCCTAAACCTGATGGAAATAGTGAGTATTACCCACTGTTTATTAGACAAGTTCAAACATTAGGTTGTTAGGGAGGGAAAAAGTTTGTAAATGTTAGGGTTTAATAGGAGATCCAACAAAGTGTTTAATAGGTCCACCCAAGCCAGAACATCTCCCACTAACCTTATTTCATACTGCAATGGGCTGTGACTGACACCTCTACTGTACTCCATATACTGACTTGTTCTCTGTATTGGATTTTAAATGAAATATCTTTGTTTCCTGAGACCCTAGTTTTTGGCATTGCTTTGAAATGCATCGTATTTTCATGTGAATATCAAATAGTGTTTTATATTTTTCTACTGAGTAATTTCATTCCTCCTGCACACACATCAATTTCCCTAACTAATATACTCTGCATTTATCTTATCTCTTCCTTCCTTTTTCCTTCTGTTAAGTGCTAACAATATAAGGAAAGCTGCAAACAGATAGGTTTCATATCTGTTGATCTGATTACCTTTAATTTCAAAATAAAGTACTGTAACTTCTTTCCCCCTCTTGGGCTGTGTAGTACCCTCTAAAATCTATATTGCTTGTTGACATAACTTTGGAAAATGTTTTTATGCCTTATAATATTGCTTGGGGAATATAGAGTACATAAAGCACTTAGCAGGGTGAAAGGATATGGCTGCAGTGCCATTTAGAATGTTTCTGGGATAGCAGAAGCATTTCACTGTTTGTTTTTCTGTGTACTTTTTGTAATAACCAAGATCTTTTTCATTCTCTTGCACTTTCGGAGGTCACTAAAGTCATGCTTGAACCAACTAGTCTAAATTTACTTCCAGAGTAAGAACTTCCAGAATTTCTCCAATTTAAATCTGACAGAAGACATTTATTCTAGTCATTGCCAGTAAGAAGGAATGTGAAGTAAGCAGTATCAATCTGCAGAGTCCAGCTCCGTACACAAGAAGTCCAGGAGCTTTTGTGAAAGGTGAAACCTTCCCAGCATAAACTCTCCCACAGAGGGGATGGTCCTGGTACTGCCTACAGAATAGGGAAAAGACACCATTTCCAGCCTTCGTACAAAGAAAGCTGAAGACAGAAGCACGTTTAAAACCATGTACGGACTGTTCAGCCTTGCTAGTTCCATCTGCTTATTGATTTAAATGTGCCTGGTTTAATATGCATCTCTTGGGGAACTTTCATTATGTGAGCAGTTTTGGAAACCAGTGCAGCAATAACATAGGTGAGAGTGAAAAAAGTTTGCAATGACATCAGGGTGATAGGTAGAAATCTTGCTTGGTGTCTGCCTATGATCAGGTCAGACTTAGTTACTACCATGAAACCTTCCTTTCATAACTTTGTTTAAAAATCCAGAGAGGATAAAATAAATTAGGAAAACAGAGCTAGTTGGCAGATGAAGGTCCCACCTATCAAAATAATGTGCATCTGGTCAGGACTTACATGCCTAATTTCCCCCAAATAGCTGCAGAATAGCTATTTTTAGGTTTTTGTGGCTAGCCAAGGGAAAAACAGAAATATACAGCTGGAACACTGCATATGTATCATTAACTAGGAAAGCCTGTTTTCAAAGAACATTTGCAATGTCTTTTCCAGACTCTCCTTTCATCATCTGTCATATCCTCCTTGGTCTTTTCTATCTGCTGAAGAACTGGGTATTCTCCAGGAACGTGATCCTAGCAGGGACTAGTGCTCTTCAAGCAGTGTGAGTAGTTATCACTGGTGGTTGTTTCTCTCTGGAGTCACGGTCAGCCAGGGATGCTATCTATCTTCTAGGGACCCTCAGCATTTCACAGGATGAGCTCTGAGCTGGAGGATTATAAAAGTCAATGCTGGTTAACAGCACAGGGAGTAAAATGAAAGGTATAGCACCACACTGCAGAGAATGCAGCACGTGATTGCATTCAGATCTGAAGATGAGGGGCAACTTTGAAATTTAAGTAGCCAAAAAAAAAAAAAAAAAAGGAAAAAAAAAANTGTATCATTAACTAGGAAAGCCTGTTTTCAAAGAACATTTGCAATGTCTTTTCCAGACTCTCCTTTCATCATCTGTCATATCCTCCTTGGTCTTTTCTATCTGCTGAAGAACTGGGTATTCTCCAGGAACGTGATCCTAGCAGGGACTAGTGCTCTTCAAGCAGTGTGAGTAGTTATCACTGGTGGTTGTTTCTCTCTGGAGTCACGGTCAGCCAGGGATGCTATCTATCTTCTAGGGACCCTCAGCATTTCACAGGATGAGCTCTGAGCTGGAGGATTATAAAAGTCAATGCTGGTTAACAGCACAGGGAGTAAAATGAAAGGTATAGCACCACACTGCAGAGAATGCAGCACGTGATTGCATTCAGATCTGAAGATGAGGGGCAACTTTGAAAATTAAGAAGCCAAAAAAAAAAAAAAAAGGAAAGAAAAGAAAATAAAAGAAAAAAAAATTCCTTAATATAGTCCCCAGTAAGAACACAGTGCTTTTGTGCTAAAGCTAACCTTGATACTGGGGATAGACATAGAAAGTGAGAACAGCCTGGTATTACCTTTTTGCATAGAAATTATAGCAGACAGATCTTCCCTGCCAGCATCACAGAGGGTGGGATCATGGGGACATGCTGGGAGATCTGGCACTAGTGATTTCTTCTGCCTAGCCACCTGCTCCCTCAAACCCTCTCTCTCCCCCATCTTGTCCACACTGGGTAGATGAGCCCCATTTTTGCTTGTGGCAGGTGACATATGCCAATCAATCTTCAGTGCTGTGTGCTCTGGGCACACCCAGATGGTTGTTTGGTCCAACCACCTGCACAGACCATCAGAGAACTGCTTGGGGATGAGGCAGGTGCAAGGCTAACCCAGGAAGTCAGTTTGCAAGCTTGGGTCATGGGAATCAGTGTTCAGGAAAAGGCATGGATGAGCTGGAGAGCAGGACTGTCCCCAGCATGGTTCGGACATGGGTCCCTGGACCCATGACCAGGTATGGAAGCGATCCCATGTCAGACTGATTAGGGCCATTAAGGCTTATTGTGCCCTCAGAGCTCCAACAGCCCCGAGGAAACACGACCGATGAAGGAAAAGCCTGCTAACAAATTATTTTTGCCACCCTTGAAGAAATTCTGTAATAGCATCCAGCTATATTGTTGCCATCCAATCATGGAAAAGGTGCTAAAACCATGGAAAAGGTGCTAACTGTCAGCTGATAATGAAAAGGTAACACAAAGGTATTGTAGCAGATCTCTGAAGTGGCTCAGCAATCAGCCTCTATCTGTAGTGAGAGATGTAAATTCAATACACGCATCAAAGGATGCAGTCATGCACATAGCAAACTAAACAAGCATTGGGCACTTATTGACCATTCACATATTTTATGTCATGGGAAATATCAGGATGGAGAGGAAGGGTGGTTGGAGGGCTATGTGCAAATGTTTGTATCTAACCTGGACCTTGTCTGAACCCAAATTCACAGCTGGCTTTGGCCATAAACATAATTATAAACATAATTTATAAAAGCATTATAATTTATAATTATAAACATAATTCATACAAGCATTTAATCATCTTAGTATGGCTAAATAAAATTTGCAGCAAGGCTTAATCAGCTCCTTAAAAGCTAGGGATATATTTGTGTCTCTTTGTGTATTGAGATAGGCTTAAGAATCCACATACATCTTCTCCAGAGCTGGGGTCACAGAGACTGCAAAGTAGAGATGGTGATGTTTATCCTCTTCCTGACACACGCCTCCTGGAGTCTCACTGCCTGCTTTACATCATCAGGGCACAGACCATCACTCTCTGTATGGGTATGTCTATATACACTGAAACATATATATATACATATATATATATAGAAAGAAAGGGGATAGAGCTGGTGTTGTAATTTGGCTGCTCCGGCGAAACTGTAATATCCTTACTCTTGATTTTGGTACTTATGTATGTGTGTGTNTCAGGGCACAGACCATCACTCTCTGTATGGGTATGTCTATATACACTGAAACATATATATATACATATATATATATAGAAAGGGGTTAGAGCTGGTGTTGTAATTTGGCTGCTCCGGCAATTGAAACTGTAATATCCTTACTCTTGATTTTGGTACTTATGTATGTGTGTGTATAAAAATAATAATTAAAAAATACACTTCCTGCCGCTTCATCTCACAGTGCCTTAGATCTTAGTTATACATATCTGTGGGGAAGGAAGGCAAACACTTCCACAAAGCAATAACAGAAAGGATTTTGAGCAAGACATGGAGGGCAGGTTCCTCCTGCTGCAATACAAATTAGGAAACCCTTGTTCCTTTGTTCTCTTGCAAACTAGAAAAATAGTCAGCTTAGAAGTGATTTTTTTTTTCTTGAGCAGAAGAAAATATTGAGTTTCTCTGCAAACCTGCCAGGATCTGAGGCGACCACAGGCATGTTTAACCTGGTTTAAGCTGTGCTCCAACCTGTCACACTCTAACAAGGATAAAGTAAAACTTGTAGCCTCAGCAGGGGACATCTTCAAGCTTTGTAGATGTGGGCATTGCAGCATAACACTTTGTTATAGATAATTCCCACAGAGGGAAGTGTCATAGAAGGCAAATATTTTTGCAGCTTGTAGCAACTGTGTTTAATGGCTGTCACTCATATTGTGCTGAAATTCATCACCCAATATATTTCATATAAAATTTTTATTAAACATTTGTTACTTAAAAACAGCTCTCTGCAGCTAAGCATAGGAACTATGGGACTCCCACCAGAGTGTGTATCACAGGTAATGTGATGATACTTGGCAAGTCTCTCTTCCTCACGCTGGAAAAGTCAGAGTCTGAAGTCTGGGAATAGACTTTTACTGAAGTCCAGTGAGAGGCATTAGAACTCAACACATAACCAAACCAATATTCTTCAAAAAGCAATGAAAATACAGTTATATTAGGGATAAGTAAACTTATCTGGAGGACTGCTAAATCCAAACCACAGCACACAGCTGTATAACCACTAAAAGCACCCAAGGCAGAGGGCCTGCAAGGATGGTGTTTTACATCTGTATTTCAATTTACCCTTCACTGTACTCAAGGAAAAATAGAGGTCCTTTTGTGAAAAGCTGAGCACAGCTCTTGCCAGTTGATGGGGAGTACACATGGAAGGATTTATGTGGCGGAGCTCCTGCCTGTGAATCACGAAAACCCAAGAGGATTAGTGCTTCAGACTGAGGAATGTGCACAGCAGTAGGTCTTGGCCCTGGATGGGAGAGTCCAGCAATTACTCACTCTTGCTCTGTTTTCTGGACACTGCATATAAGCAGGCAAAGCAGCAAAAAACACAAAACGAATAAAATCAGAGATTCATAATAAGAAAGTAGACATGGTGTAGAATTAATGTACTGCACTATAATACTCCTTGGTCATAAATCCAAATGCCAACTAAAGGGTATTGTTGTTCTGGATCAAAACAAAGTATATTTATCTAAAAGACACCCAGGCAGAAAGATCCACTGTATTTGTGGTTGAGTAGCACATTTCTAGCCTCCAATTTAAATGGAATCTGAACCATTTAATTTGTTCTTTATACTGCCATCAGCCTGGGTTTCCGGAGGTATTTTCAGCAAGCATTAGTTTTCAGACAGACACATATCTATGATTTATTTATATGGGACTGAATCAGAAAATATTTAGTTCAAAACAAGGAAACAAGCCCTGGTGAAATTTTGTTTTCAGAATAATTACAAGGTTTCAAGAGTCAGTTCATTTAAATCACTAATTTGTATTAGACAAATTTGGCTTTGCGTAGTATTAAGAGAATCATCTGAGTGGAAGTAAAATTACTCTTCATAGTAAAGAGCCACCAAACCATCATTTCCATTTTCTAAAAAGTCATTATTTTTACACTGTTATGACCAGACAACATATCACATCCGGATTTTAGGAGGTTTCACTGCATAGGCCAAAACATAAAAGTGAAAGCATATTTTTTAGAACATAAAAATATATCTACTTGTAAGAGTAGAACACTCAGTCCAGTTTCAGACATGGGGCACAAGCTGGGTGCAAGATGCATAGTAAAATAATTTTTGTTTCCCTACAATAGCAGGCTTTGCACAGTGCTCACCATGAAAAGTGAGGAGCTGTGCTTTCTTTTGAGGAATGAGATACTGCCCAGTATTTTTTTCTTCTTTTTCTTCAATTCACATCTGTGAGAATGTGCTGCTCTAATTTAGTGACTCAGGTGGAGATATTTCAGGAGTAGAAAACAATCATTCCAAACCTCATTAAAACAGCTCAGGTCCAAGCAGGTCTGGTAATCATGAGAATATAAAACAAATGAAGAGGAAAATGCTTTTAAAATTGAAAAATTCAGAATCATGCCACTTTCTGTTTTGCCATCATTTTGCAAGGATCATCCCCTCTCTAACTCAGATTCCACCTATTTATAATAACTACCACAGCCATAAAAACAAATATTCAAACTCTTCTCTGTGTCTCCTTCACCACCCTGAGGTAATCCCTTTTAAAATCTTCTCAGTGTTTATCAACTCTGACCAGAGAGGACAATGCTCAGAGATTGTGGAGGTCTTGTTGCTCCATGCTGTTAAGCAAAGCATCTATTACTTTTAGGATGCCTAAATCTGCGGCCAGCTCAGGCACTGGTCTTGGTAAGTAGTCTCTCTGTTTTGTGAAGGGAAAAATGAGCCTGCTGATCTGAGTCTTGGCAGAAGGGAAATGTACAAAATGTGTAGCTGTCTGGCTTCAAAGGTACGGTCACAAGCCCTGCGAGCAAAGTAAGAAGCAGAGAAGATGAGACTCAGCCCTGTCCACGCTGCTGCAGTGCAGATGTACCTGGTGGTACCCCCGGGGCAGCTTCAGTGACGTTCTGCCGCCTAGGGACACAGAGCAAGAGGGGTCTCGCCTTTGGAGAGACCAGCTGAGGGCTCCAGAGAGAGCACTCAACAGCAGTTTACCCGACAAGAACCATTCCTGAGCAGGTCCTGTCTCCTAATGTCACTTTAAAAGTTTCAAAACACAGCAGAGCTCTGTAAACAGTGATAATAATCAGAATGGGTTTAACTGCTTGTGTCTGAAAATGAGGTAATTTCATCAAATTTACAGAAAGGTATTTGGGTTGTGATTTCATTTTTGTCCTATTTGATTTAAATACAACAATTGCTGAGGCCACACCAATTTTCCTCAGCTCTCTGCTGATGGCACAAAGATTCTTTTCCATAGTTCTCCACACTACATGTATGTCCCCGAGCCTGCAGCATACATAAATTATAACAATAATCTATACTTATTTCACATTTTATTTAAAATACCTCATAATTAAATTATTTCTCAAAGCTAATGTATTCTTAGTGGGAGAGAATAAAATTTTATTAATTTTAGTAGGAGCTGATTAAATATTTACCAAAATGCACTTCTGACAAAGCTAATTACAAGTGCTATTAAAAAAACCTCCGATAGACGCTTATGAAATACTTAAATGTCTGGAATAAAACATTTAAAAAGTGCATTTAAAAATTACTCTGATAAAAAAAGTGAAATTTTAAAATCAAAGTAAAACCCCCTGAATAATAAATGTATTTCTCACGACCCCAATACATTTGTGAGCATTTTTTCTGTAACAGCTTTGCAACACTGGCTTTCCATGATGCTGCAATTGTCATATTTTCTGTGGAAAATTTATAGCAGTTTTGTGTAGCCAATATTTTCATAACTGATTCGAACCGCATTTGCTCAGGTGAAAGTTAAATTCAGATCACAGAAGTGCTCTTGTGAAGCCACACTACTTCATTTACCATCACAGACAGATCTAACCATGGACTAAAAATATTTACTGAGCCAAAATCAATTCTTCTCATGTTTGCTGCCTCTCAAATGTCTCTACGAGCATGAATAGCTCTGTTTCAAAGGCTGTTTCCTCGGAGGAAAGCGAATGCAAACACCAGCAGCATTCCCATGCTCAGTCTTCTCCTTCCTCTCCCAGCAGCAGCAGAGCTACGTGACTGGTGCTGATGGTTCTGCATCACCAAACAGCAGGACGCAGTCACTTTTGGGGTGGAAGCTGTTGATCTGGTGTTCTGTTTTAAGAACACTTAACTTTCCATATTCCTACAATGTTGAGGGAACAATGTGTGTGTTCCAGGGTAGGGGATTTAGTGGAGTGCTGTTCCCTATTCCCCTTCCAGAGTGATAACTCTTCCTTTAAACCTTTGCTGGTACTTTGCACGAAGAGATGAAATTTTAATTCTACCTGCTCCTGTTCAGTGCATTGTGCAGTTAAGAGTCTCTTGTTTTTGCCTACAGGTGGTTGCATGAAGGCAACCTCATCATTCAGCACTAAGGAAATGTGTCACATCCCATTAAAATCAGTCACTGAGATGAGAGTAGGATGAGCTTCCCAGATTCCTGGATTATGGGTCAAACAATCTTTTTCTGCAGAAATTTCAGAGTTCCTACTCTAGATGATTCCTGAGGTCTCTTTGAAGAGTGAGGAGCAGTCAGGAAATTCCCTGGTGTCACTTTGGACAAAAATGATTACTTTGCTTTCAGGCATTGTTGCTATATCTTTAATCATGTGGTGTTTCGTCTATAGTCTTTGAAGAACAATGCTAACTGACCAAACTTTATTTTATAAAGTGCATGGAGGTGTCAGACATATCAGCACTCCCACCTGCATCCTTTTCTGAATCTCAGCTAACCTCAGAGAAGCAGGGAGAAAAGGTGAATAGCTTTGGAAAACAATGCAAAACATAGCCTGGCTACTTCAGAGAACAAGAAGGGGAAAATATACCTGGTTTGCCCATTTGAAATATGCCCTAACAACCATTTCATAGGGAGGCCCTTTGAAGATAACACTTGAAATTTGGCAGAGCTGCTTCCCTTTTCTCCCTTGCTCTCTTATGCATATGGCAGTGATATGCATCTTACAGCTTCCAGGAAATTTCTTCCACATTTGGTTAGAGGCTTTGAAAAATCTCTCTGTGCACAGATATGATCAAAACTTGTTAACAGCTCAGAGAGCCTGTCTTCAGTGAAATGTTCCTACCAGGGTCTGCAGTGACAGAGCAGGACTTTCTCTCAGCATCTTCTTTCTTTCACAAGGGAGGGAGCTCAGTGGCAGAGCCTCAGAGAGGCTCTGCAGGACCCAGGGCTGTTTTGAACTGTGGTTCAGCTCTCGCTCCCTTTACATTTTTCCCTGCCAAGAGTGCAGTATGACATGAGGAGTTGAGCCTCTGTGCCCAGGCTCCAGCCCTCCTGAGTCCAGGACAAGTTCCTGTCTGGTCCTGTGTGTGACTTGATGCTGGGCTGAACACACACTGGGGAGCAGGAGTCCCCCCTCAGTGGTGCCCAGGTCTTGCACAAAAGCAGGAGCACAGTAGCAAGGAAGCTTTCAGAGGCAGAGCAGAGCAGGGATGCAGAGAAACTGGGAAGAGGTTGGGATTGTAAACAGACGGCAGAAGGCAGCAGAAGAGGAGAGAGAAAGAATTGAACAATGGAGATGTGGAACTGCAGGAGAAAACCATAAACAGGAGATGAAAGGGAGGGGCAAGGAAGCAGCAAAGGTAGATGAGAGCACAGTGGGAATGGAGGCAGGCTGCACATGCAGGAACTGAAGAATTGCAGCCACTGGTGAATCGCATCCTGCGCAACCTGGAGCTGAACTCCAGTAGCAGTGAGAAAAAAAGAAAACTCCACAAATAATTTTTCCTGTCCTTTATTTTATAACTAAAAAAGTGTGCCACTCGAGTAATCCAAGTATGGTCCCTGTAGAAAAGGAGTTACACAGATGAATAGGGTGAAGATACTGGTTATGTGACAATTCTCAACTGTGACTATTATAAAAGCAGAGCTGATAAGAGAAAGAGAGGCATAAGTAAAGAAAAAAAAGGAATAAAAAGAAGACAGAAAACAATAGACTTAATGGAACAGAAATGCTGTGAAGATAAGAAGTCAGAATGAAATTGGGAGATGAAAGAAAAGAAGATAACAATGAAGGAAGGTGCTAAAATAGCATTTCTCACAATTTCTGAAAGCAGGGGTGTGTTTGGTCTCATCTGTCTCTCTATGACCTCCAGTGGGTCCAGACACCCGGTAAAATATTTTCGGTCTTGTAACAGCAGCAAGAATCTTCATTATTGAGTTTATTATTCAAACAGGTACATAACTGTACAAAACCAGTAGTAACGAGAGAACAAAAAATACAAATAAGTAAATGAAATCTCAGGCATTGGAGACTCAAGCTGCTTGCCTGAAGAGCTAAAGAGTGAAGCTAATTCATTCCCAGAGTACTAAATCTAGGAGCGCAAAATGAATTAATTACAGCAAGATCTCCCTAGCCATAATTTTGTCTCTAACGTACAAGGTCACTGCCTAATCCTGCTCTGGGAGAGCAAACCAAATCCTCACCTCACCCATATTCATACAGTAAGATGATTTCTGATGCAGAGCAGCTGGCTTTAAAATAAGCCTTCAACATATCTGGAAATCCCCTGTGAGCCTCCTATAAAATGTGATCCCTTTGTACCACAGTGGCCTTTCTTGTGCTTAAAGACCCAAAGTTTCTGAGCTGAGAAACATTATCATTTACACACTTGTGTGCTGCCGTCTTTAGTCTGTGAACTGTGATGGGGTTTTGCTCAGTAGTAAAAAAATACAGGAGCCAGGACCTTGGAGTGATGATCAATAAGTAAATATCACCCTTTACTTCATAGTAGGGCACCCTCAAGGAACGGAAAGGTTTGGACTTGAATTTGTGCTCCTGGTCAAAACAATGTATGCAAAATCTTGAGCTACATTAAAATTGTAAAACAACCACTTGATTTTTCTGATGAAAAAAACTCAGAGCTGCAGTTTCACAACCAATTAAAATAACACAAGTAATGAAACAGAAAAATGCTAATTGCATGTCATAAAAGTGCCTGTCTCCAGATGCATTTTACATTGTCTATTTCCTCCCTATAAAAATGTACATATTTATCTCTTTTCACTAAGCACAAAATGAAAAACAAACTTTATGCTTATCTGGAAATAAATATTAAAACTAGGTATCAGCTTTATCAGATGCAAATTTATTTATCTTTTTCATCTCAAGGGACTTTTAACTGAAGGGACATTCAACCGAGAGTCAGTGAAGGCAAAAGGCTCATTGATCAGTTGAGCTTTCCATGGGTCTCCAACTTGATCCTAATATCTATGTACCCACTAGGCATTTGTGTGTCTAGCAGCACAACATTGTGACAAAGAATTTTGGTTTCCTTTCACATTAGAAAAAATAGAGCAAATACTTTCTACTGAATATTTTTCAACATTTTTCAGCTGTTGAGGAGAGAAACATTATGAAAAAGGTGTCTGTATGACATTAGGACAGTGAACATTATGCAAAAAGGAAAAGGAAACTCCCACCTGTGTTTTACAGTCAATTCCAATTACTAAAATTAAAACCTAGACTATTGGTTTTGGCACATTGTTTTTCCCTCTCCTCATAACTCTTCAATTTCAGTGAGCAGAACAACAACATTTTATATTAAGAACAGGCTCAAGGCCAAAGTTCCTGACTTTCCATATGGCTGAAACACTGCTGGAGCTGGCTGTAGGTGACCTGTCAGGAACGTCTGTGGGGTGTCCTGGGGACTTCCACATACCAATGACTCAGAGCTGCCGTGTAGCCGTGGGTGAAACACAGACCTTTAATTTTAGAAGTATTAGAACAGGGCCAGAACTATAATGCATTGATTGATAGCTGCTGCTGTCTCTGCACTGACAGCAGTGGAAGATGATGACTCAGAAAAAAAAAATTGAAAAATAAAAACCATAAACTTCTATTTTATACATGCCCTGACATCAATATTTTAGAAGTACTGAATAAATTCCTAAGATGCATTGCTCCTGGGCTGAGTGAGGCTTGTAGCTAACTTTTTATAATTAAATCTTTTATTCTAAATGTGCAGCAAACCAATTCACTCATGCTGGGGAGAGAAAGCCAGGTCGCTGTAACTCTCTCTCATTGTTGCAGCATTTAAGCCGAGGTGTATTTCCTGCACTATTATTTACAGGTCTGTTTCTTTTGCCACTGCGATCTCCCAGTTCCAAACCAACTGCAGCTGGGAGACCCCACAGCATGACTTCCTTCCATTATTTACCACAAACCCACCAATTCAGTGTAGAAATTCAAACTAATCAGTTAAGGAGTCTCCAGTACAGAGGATCACAGGAAAGCCAGGACAGAAAGGGATCTTGAGAGCCCAAGGCTGACGGAGGAATTCTTCAGGATGAAGTTTAGGAACAAAGGGAAGGCAGGCGGGTGCTTGCCCTTGCAGCTACATGCCAAGCAATTTCCATACAAAATCCTTTCTACCTTCTCTTCCTGCAGCCCAAGTTTCTTGTTCCTCCATACCTGAGATAAGCTTGCTTGCTGCTCCACGCACCACTGAGGTCACGGCAGAAAATTAACAGTCTCTGATGAGAGCACAGAACTAATTGAACTGTTATCATTGAGCATCTCAGCCCATTCTTCCCTAGATTTATATCAGTGCATTGCAGTCGGGTTATTGAAATATTATTAAATTAGAGATTATTAAAAGGCTGCTCCCTTTGTGTTTATGCATCGCTGAATCACACAGAAATACAAAGCAGCTGCCATTGCCACTGCTGTAGGAACTGCACTTGCTAAAGCTTTCTGGAAAAGCCAAAACCCAGAAACCTTTCTGTCCCCTCCATCCATAAAATGAGGACAAAGTTATATTGCACGAGAGATGGTGACAGGGAGAAAATCTCCCCAAGAGCCCATATTAGTCTAATTCTGCTATTTTATCCATCAGAAGAATCTCCTCATAAAAGCTGTCAGCTAGAAAGCTGCAACACGAGCCACAGCAGGCAACTGACTGCCCAGAAGTGGCTTTTGTCCATGCATGCATGGATCCTCCTCTTCTGTAGCAGAAAAGGTCGCACACTGGGTTCGTTTCTGCAGACCAGCTTCTACTCAGCGCTGGCAAGCAGGTCTAGTAAATAACTGTTGCATTTGTAGCACTTATTTCCTAGAAATCCTGAAATAAACATGGTTACTGTCTCAAAACAGGTGGCAGCCTAAAGGGTAGAAAACTGAATCCCTGGTCAACCTACACAGTTTTCATTTCTAAGCCCTCAGGATAGACTGTGCAACCAGAGATGTGGAAAGGATCCCCAGCAACTCATGGTGTCAGTCATCCCTGGCAGAGAGATCCTACCAATGGAGACAGTGACCTGCTGCTTTGGCTTTGGACAGCAGAAACAAAATGAAGTGTTTTAGTTCTTTGCCATTATGAAATCTGAAAAAAAGGTACTAAGAGTGAAAAACTCAGGGCAGGAAATTACAGCTCTGTTTCTTTGAAAATCCAGCATAGCCTGCTCCTAAAACATCTGACCCTACAATGCTTCAGAGGTGTTGGAAAGTGTATGTGAAGCAGGAGGAAATTGTCTGACTAAAGTCAGACACGTGGCACAGATGTGTTAACAAATACAGTGTTTCTTGGCTCTAATTCAAAATTTTATACTCCGTCATATTGGCCCTTAAATGACAACTTTAATTTCTTTAGCATGCCAATATTATTTTCATAGATTTTCAGTCAATGTTTTGTTTTTTCTTGTTTAATTTTTACAGCCAGTTATTAAGTATAGGGCTTTAAAAATAGCAAGTGGTGTAAATTTTTAACAGCACTAAGCTGTAGCTGAATATAAACTAATAAATCTATTATTGTTTATTGCCTTACTTTTATTTCCATGCAAAGGCCCCAATCCTGTAACTGCCCCTACAGGTGTATTAAGGGAATCTGAGATCTTAGATACAGCATCAAGCTGTGAATGTGGTCCCATCTAGCTCCAACCTTTCTGAGTTCAGCCGAGTTCATAGGCTGTCATTTCTAGATAGGTATTAATTCATTGCCTTGAATTTAGAATCAAAATAACACCATCAATAAAAAAAAAAGGAGAAAAAATCAGTATTCACAATTATTAATATTAATTAAAAAAATGAAACCTCAGGCTGGACCTAAATTTTGGACAGTTATTTTGACAGGTCTCCTTCAAAGGGATATCTCGGTGAACTAAGGAACTGGTAAAAGAGCCACAGGGAGGAGTAGGTAGTTTGTAAAAGCAGGCAGGACTTTATTTTTTTATCAAGAACATGCATGACTGAAAACTGTATTCAAACCCAAAATATTTAACTTCACGGGCAAGAGTGATGTCAAACATTAACTTCTCACTGATGCATCCCAATTTTGGAAATTAATTGTTGTCTTCAGTACAGGTATAAAAAATGTAAATAAATGGTTCAATGTGTTCCATGATTAGTCTCTAAATTTTTTTTTTTATTGTGGGTCTTTCAGTCAGCCAGCTGGTTTCTTTGCTCTTCACTGAATCCAGCAGGAATTTTGCTTGCACCAGAAATTTAGAAAGTAAACAGAAAGGAAGAAATTCATTGCCAAAGGACATAGCAAGTACACTTGCTAAGACTTAAGACTATAGAAAATACTAGACAGCTTAAAGAAATTTTAAGGAAATTGTATCTATTCTCCCTAGACAAGTGGCTTTTTTTACACTTATAGCAGTGTTCAGAACTGAACTAATACTCTCAAAAGTCAGACATATGTGGCACCTTGCCATTAATACACAAAGTCATCCTCTTGGTTTATACCTGGTCTTCTGAAACAGTTCCTGAGATAATCTCCTGTGTGTTTCGCAATGCCAGGACACCAAATGGCCACTCCCAGAGATGTGCTAAGCCATAGTTACATCCATAGCTGCTCAGTTCCACTCCTCTTCCCACTAACTCACAAACAACAAAAACCCCCATGCGAGCAGCACTTTGCTCATTTCATGCTTTAGTTTGTGTGAGAGGGGATGATTTTCCATTCTTGACCACTTAGCTGTTGATTCCACAACAGAGGATACATCAGGAGGAAGATAGCCATATAGGCATCTACACAAAAATCTTGAATGATAAAAAAAAGACATGCTAAACACCCTAATGTGCGTAAAAGGCAGTAATTTCAGGCCATGTAACAAACACTCCCCTCATAACCTATCACAAATAGTCCCAGCCAATTACCCATTCAATGTATCCAAGAGAACAAACACTGCCTATTGAAAAGGAACCATCATTCAGTCTGAATTCAGACTTTATTTTTGTTTATGATTAGTTCTCAAGCTTCATTTCACTTGGTTGAATGTAATTATATTTCAGTGCCAGACTGAAGAATTTCTGCAGAGGGGTCTTTATCCCCACTCTTCTCTTTGCACTTTTTGTTGTGACTCCTCAGCATTGAAATGTGTTGACCTGTATAAAGATGAGAAGCACTTTTTTTTTTTTCTTTCTGTGTCTCAAATTAGACTCGAGCCTAATTTGTAGTTCCAGGTTTGTGGAGTAATATTTATTCAATTCTGCTTGAGTTCTCATTCTGTACAGCCAAGACCTTTTGTGCTTAAAATTCACTCTTTTCATGAAGAAATATTTCTGGAAATCAAAAAGTAAAAAATTACAATAAATGCACAGACAATCTTTATACAGCTCCTCACAATCTGAATCTCCTGCTCTGACTTTGCTCACAGGCTCAGAGAAATCTGGGTATTTTATTCCTTTATTCTTCCCCTTAACCTGCAATAGGTTAAAAAGAAACTCTCACTTTTCCTAAGGCATTGGTTAACAGGGCACATACCATCAGAGTGGGACTGTAATTTGCTGCCTCTTTTAAGCCACCAGGAAATGTCAATGCATTTGTAGTCCCATAAAATTAAGGAAGTCTGTACACAGTGAGCCCACTTCTATATATAGCTCCCTCACTCATCATCCACAGATGGCACATTTGAGATGACGAACACAGTAAAAACACTGAGCCACTATGTTTATCTAAAACATGTATTTTTAATTACATACTACATTCCAGGTTTCCTCACAGCTTTCACAGTCAGGAAGGAATAATTTGCTTACACTTGACTAGAGCAAGTATTTCATTTGCCTGCTAATATGGGGCACGCATTTCAAGATGGAGCTGAGGAATATAGCAGCAAAGATCAACAAATAGTAAAATAATGTGCCAAAGCCTGCCAAGTATAATCATTGGGGCACATTTAACACAAACTACATTTGTGTGATAAAATCTGTATTGTTCATAAATATCAGAAGGGCCCTACATAAAAAGAAGGGTTTTTTTCTTCTTGTATTTATCAGGCTGCTCTGCAATGACGGTGAGAAAAGGAGTATGGCCACTTCTCTCCCTGCCTCACGACTATGCACTTTGCATTGTTTGCTTTTCTCTCACCCGAATGGTGTCATAGAGAGCAGAGGTCCTTAACGTTTCAACAGCAGATTGGTCCCACAGATAAATCACTAGATAAGAACCAGTATTCCTGTGGCCTCTAGTTACGTCCCTGTTTTCTCTCATTTCATTAGAGCTCAAAATGCCACATTTTCTACGCATCCAGACATAAAACGTGATAAACTTACTAAGCACTCCTATGCTCCCAAGTACAGCTTTCTTTTATAGCCTGTACTAATCCACTCCTGCCTGGGAACTCTGTGCTTAAGGCTTGGCAAGCCAAAGGTGCCCCATGGCTGCCCTCTCTGAATAGGCAAGGGGCAGAGTTCTTGCTTTTCTACCAGTAGCATTATTACTGCTTGTATCTGTCCCCTCAGCCTGCTGTCCATACTCACGAGGATACTGGGAATTCAAGATCTTTCAGCTCCCTGAATGATAACGAGAATGCAATAGCTTCAAAAACTACTGGGAGGAAGGAAAGGTATTTGGGCAAGCAGGCTAGAAGCCAACAAAATATACATCCTTGTTAGACATTTGGTATCCAGATTTAAAAATCAACAATAAGACTAACCACATACAATAACTCTCATCACAAACTGTTTTACAAATGAATAGGAGAGACCATTTCATACTCTCCCAAAGTGAAGCCTTTGGAACAAAGCTGCTGTTCAATAAAGCACATCAACATCACTAAACAGTCTTGGGACAGGGAATAAAAAGGGATTCTGCAGGCAGCACAATTCCCAGCAAGATGCAAATTAAAATTCTGTATGAAACAGAAAAATCCGGTTGGTTTTTGTTTTTTTGGTTTGTTTTTTTTAGTGTAATGGAATAGAAAGATATCACAAGGGTAGCTAACAGTGGAGATGGAGAAATGCACAATCTCAGAGCCTCTCTTAGGACGTCCTTCCTTACATAAGTGACTATCTCTTTTACAGACAGTCCAGCTGAAGATGCTGGGAATATCCACGTGACCAACCATCAGCACTTTCTGTACAGAAGTATCTAAATTGGAAATGAATAATCTGTTCTGCTGAGGCTGGTCCTTGGGCTTAGATTACTCCTTTCTCCCCTGCCTGACCTTCTCCATGACATTGTAGGGCTTTTCCATACTCATTAACACTTATTTCTTCTTTGTCCAGGTTGTCTGCCCAAGTTTGCCATTTTCCTGTGAGAAAGCCAGTTTTCCTTTGTTTTATATAAATTGATAGACATGAGGTGGGGGGAGCATACCAAGATGTGGGGGAGTGCACAGATCTGAAAGAAAGTGAGAGACTGCAAGGACTACTTGATTATAGATTATGTGACGTGAAATAATGGGTGAGGGAAAAGAGAGAGGTTCAAAGAAAAAAAGCTAAAATTAAAAAGTGCCTGGCTTTGAAAGCTAGGAGAAGTAGTATACTTTGAGGATGAAAGTGGTAAATTTATTCATTAGTTTATGTTTTTGAGAATTTTTATAAAGTAGCTCTTATGAAGGCAGCATAGATCCTCTGGCTGCAGAGGAACAGGACCGTGGACTGATGTGCCACTCAAAACCAGTGTTCCCTGCACTCCCAGGTTCCACACACTGGATTCATTGATCCTGAAAAAGGTGCTGAATTGATAATGGACACTTCTTGGAGGTGCCTGCCCAAACACTGATGCAGTCCATGGCTGCTTAACCTGTTAGATCTGGTGGATTTTCAGCACAGGGTGAGACAACTTGCAAGGCATCTTACTAACCTCTATGCTCCCGTGTTTTTTTTAATGTGCTGCTCCAAATTTTCTGCTGCTGAAATGGAGTCAAATACAATTTATTTAAGAAGTCCTGGGTTTAAACCGACAAATTTTTACAAGTTGCATAGGCTCAGGGAGCCTGGAGATACCATCACTCTGGCTTTAAAATGTTCATCAGTGACTGGTGCAAAAACAAGCCATTCAAAACCATAAAAAATTTCTTGGATCCAGTTTCTGAGTTGCATTCCCAACCTCCTCGAATCCCTAAGTCACTATGTTACCAAATGTGAATGATATTTACTGCAAACAGGGACTCCAAGAAATAATTCTCAGCCTTCCAAAGCAATTTTCCAGCCTCTGATTTCTGGTATAAAATCATTACATGTTTCTTCTTCTCAACTATACAGTAATTTGAATGGAGCGTGGATGCTGCAGGGAATTAATCAGAGGAGGTGGCTGAACTTCACTTCCAAGTCATCAGTCAAGAGGGATAGAATCAGTGGCAGAGGTCAGTGGAGAGAGTAAGCCACAGCTGTACAGCTGTGAGCCACAAGGAGAGGAATCCACCTTCAAAGTTTTGTATTTACTTTTTAAAGGGCCAGAAAGAGATTTGGAGGGTCTCAAAATCCTGGCTTGCAGCCTAATGCCTACAGACTCATCCTTCTCCTCTGTGCTTGATCACTGATTACGTTGCAGATGATCTCAGGAGCAAAGACCTTTTCATCCCCTGTCAGGAGCAGCCTGGTGGTCTGAAACCTATTTTCTTTGACTTTTAATATCCAGAGAAAAGATATTTCAGCACTTTATCACATTGCTTTCTCCTGCCTCTGAAATATGGAGCTTTAATATACATGCACACATGCAGACGTAAATTATGGAAGAGCATGAGAACAAATTATAAGTACAGGAAAAGCTTATATTTTGAGGAATTATACAAAAGAATTTGCATAATTATTCTTTAGCTGCAACCAAAGGAGCTAAACTGAAACTTCAGGAGTACACTTGAAGATGGGCATTGCTTAAAAGTTTTCTAGTCGCCCTGTCAAACCAAAGTCATCAATATGCCACACTCCCTTTCTCAGGGATTGTGCCATATAACAAATCAAAGAGGATTAAGTTTTTAAAAAAATTTCACCAGTGACTTTAAAACTTCTGTATTGAAATCAATATAGGCAAGGCAATGACATCAGTGGGACTGCCAGGTCAACACTAATGCTTTGGAAAATCTGATGAGACTCACTTTAGCTAATTGAACTTCCTCATTTATAAATGTAATAAAAGATTCGACATTTGGAGCTTCATCTGTAGAGAATTTTTACCACACTAAAAAGAGTTTTATAACCTTTCTCTCTGCTGAACCACTCATTTATTTTCCTCCCAAAACATTATGTCAGATCTACACAGACCGCCTTTTCTTTCAGAAGTCTCCCATATTTTGGCTTCAGAGTATTGGATCCATTTCCAAGATTACTAAACTGAATTGCCCCTTCCCTTGCCTTTAAACTAAAAGAAACACATGACAGCCTTGATCTCTTCTCTAATATAGGGATGTCTTCAGATGTAAACCACCAATGCATTTGATTCCTATACTAAATGACCCATTTCAAATACTCCCTATCTTTGATTTTCCCTTTTTTCTTTTCTGCTGCAATATAATCCATAAAGAGATTATAATGCTGGCAAAATGTGTGAAATTGTTCCTTTGCAAATAACATATATTTAAACATCAAAAAGATTTGTACTTCTGCTTAGCTAAACAATATTAAATTGCCGTAGCGTATGTCAAAACTATGCTCATGCCCTGGATTTGTTATGTTTCCTGTACATATTGGAAAGAAAAATTTTTTCCTCTTTTTGTTTTACTTTTGGGGAGAACAGGGGAAGAATTTCTGTTGTTTTCATAACACAGCCCAGAAAAGTCACTGCCACTGCAGTTTAGTATAATCTTTCTGGAATCTGAGGATTTTTTTTAATCATTATGGGACACTGAAGTTCACACATTGTTAATAAAACTGATGTTAACATTCTTTTCAGATCACTGCACAGTGACTGATTCAGTCTCACATCCAATCTGGCTTGGTCTTCCAGGCCAACCTCTTGAAAACAGACATTATATATACTAGAGTTGTATAACAACAGTTTGATCCAGAACATTTAGCTGGAAAAAGAATGAGGAGAAATAAAATCATATGACAACCTGTGTGGTGTTCAGCAGATAGTTTTGATTAAAAAAGGAGAAAAAAGGTACTTTTTATGAACATATTTCATTTCCTAAAGAAAATTCTCATTTTGATGAAGCCTTTGTTATTTTAAAATTACAAAAAAAAAAATCCCAAGCAAACAAAAACTCAAACAACTTCCCCTAGGCAAATAAGTAGTGGAAAAGAAAGGCTTAGAATTAAAATATTTTGTTTAACCAAACTGATGTATCACTTAATCCAAGAGAAAGCATTTCAGAGATATTTTCAAGATTTTCCAGGCAGTAGTGAGGGCAGTCATTAATTGCATATCTATCAGTGCTGGAGCCAAAGGCAAAATAATTCTTGCAAGCACAGCCAGGTTTAATACATATCCCAAGAAGAACAGAAGTGCAGCAGCAGGGAGCTCAGCTGGGACTGCAAAAGCTGCTGGCTGGGGAAGATGGATTCTACAGCCCACACAGAGCATGCCACCAGTGCAGAGCTCTCGTGGCTCTCTGTACTCCACCCTAAGGGAGCTGCAGCACTTGAACAGAACTTGGATACTGAGGACTGATTACTTTGCCCTGAAACAGTGGTTTGAGAGCAATAAAACATTCTGCAGCAAGCCTAGGTACCAAAGACTTTCCTGGATGGTTTTCCTCTGCTTGGGCTCTGAAGAGTCTTTCTTCTTCCAAATCACCATTTACATCAAATTTCTTTCCTAGCTTTTCAGTTTCTAGAGCTTTATTCTTTTTTGTGTGTGTGGTTTTTTTCCATGATTCCACTCACCACCGTCTCATAAATTTACAACAAACTACTTGTGTGAGAGATATAACATATTTAGAGGGAGGGTCACAGCTTTGGGCACCCACATTAACCTGCTTAAATTAGAGCACTAGGTGCCATCAGAGCACTGGTTGCTCTTTTAGTTCCAGACAGCAAGTGTTTTCCAGGGGATAATTCACCACTTCTAGGTGAGGATCCCACACCCAGCTACAGTGAGAGTCCAGAAAATGAAGCTGGGAGCTGCAAATGTATTTTTTACACATTTGGGCATCTTAATAATTCTTTTTTTTTTTTTTTTTTTTTAGGGTTGGTTTTTTGTTTTGGGGTGGTTTTGGGGTCTTTTTTACACCTAATAAGACAGGAAATGAGAGTTCTTTAGCTTATACTTGTTGGTGGGGGTTTAACTTCATATCTTGATGTACAATAGAGTGATTCTTTATAGAAAAAGGACTATGGCTGCAGGCCTGATACAGTTTTCTGCCACCAGTAGGACAGTAGGATATGATCAGGTGCTGTTTCTGCAGAGCTGAAAGGCATTAACTGAGGCAGCTAAACCATAGCCTTCTATAACATGTTGCTAAATAATGAAATATATTTGAGTTAAAGGAGCATTACTCTAGGAGTGTTAGCCTGCAATGTGTGGAATAAAACTTTGATTAGGGTTTTGGTGAGGAATAAAGTAGCATATGATATCAAATATTGTGTGACACTAAGATAAAATAGGCAAATACATGTTACTGAGGTCCTTTGAATCTCTTTCCTAACAATCTTTATGAAAAAAACCATGACATTTTCCCAAATTGATTGCTAAACTTTTCTGTCATTGACTGGGTTATAATTAAACTACTTCAAAGCAACAGGGAGGAGTTTATCACCGTTGTGTTTTGTTTGGGTTTGTTCTAATTACTACGAGAATATCTAACACCTAATTTTCCTATTTTATAGTTTATATGACAGGCAGGTACATGATGACATCTGTGTAATATAAACACACAATATGACTTTTACAGCTTCAGTGTAAACCTTGTACTTTGGCTTACCTGTAAATCGTCCCAGAAAACTCTGAAAGTACGTTCTAATTGCTAAGATTAGTAATAGCAAATTGCCAAAGCAGTCCGAAATTAAAACCAGCACAGATTATAGTGATTTACAGTGCACCTGCCACTTGCACCCGTCAGGAATAAAAATGCAAGACTTCCATCACCAGTCTCTCTTAGGACATGCAAAGGCAGTTCAGTGTTAGCTGCAGAGGAAGAGATTGAAGTCCAGGAGGAGGAGAAAACACTTTGGGGTTCTTCTTGTGACCACCCACTCACAGGTGCATTGGTTGATGTGATGAATAAACATTGAGGTCAAGCAACCAGATCTTTACAAGGGAAGCAAATGTCCTTGTTACTTCGGTTTGTTTTTTTGGTTTTTGGTCTTTTAATTAAATTCTAATGCCCAGTTAAAATTGTAAAAGCTTCTAGGGATCCTAGGACAAATTACAAATTCATTGTCCTAAAATTTTGAAGCAGAACAGGTGAATGAGATTAAAAGGATTGCAAATTATTCACTTGTTTGCTCAAAGGCCTCTAACAAGTACATTTTATCAACTAGACATAACACAACTTGCTCCCTGTGGGCCATACTAACCTTTTTTTCCTAGGTACATATGTTTGGCGATGGAAGGTTCTCTGACATTCCAGTCCTCAGGTATGCAACCACTTTTTGTATTGTGGGGTGGAAGCCCCAATATACAGCAAATAATCAAACTACTGAAGCGCTGATGTTATTATGGAGTCATTCCAGGTTTTTATGGAAGACAGATCAAGCTACCAGCTGGAGAAGGTATCAGACCCCTTTGAAGATTAAGGCTATGGGGCTATGATGTTTCTTGGTTTGGTTTGGGCTTTTGTTTGGTAGGTTTTTTACTGTTTTCTCCTAACTAATGAAAGCCCTGGAAGAAGAGTAGAATTGGTTTTCCTCCCCAATTAGATGTGTACTCTCATTAAGGCCAGGAGTGATGCCGGGAAGCACTTGGGGAACAGGATTTGCTTTGCAGATCCAAGTATGTAGCTGCTTTCTCATTGCAAACAGTAACATTTACTGACTCAAAATAAGTCACTTTGACAACACAGGAAAATGCTAAGGGAAATATTTCCAGTGAGACAGAGCCTTTTCTTGTGCTATTCGGCTCAATGCCCAGTGATGCCAGCTTATACCAGTGGAGGACAGCACCAGTTTGTGGTGAATATCAGACAGTTAAATTTCCACACAACTGGTAGTTCAGCATTTTGCTACACTTTGTGCAGATATTTATGCTGGGAAAGATAAGTGCAAAATATTTACTCATACCTCATTTTTCTCTTTTTATCTAAATCTACAATTTGGCTTCCTGATAACTAGTAAGTTATGACAAGTAAGTTAGAGCCTCATGATGTTAACGTACAATATGACTGAAAAAGGTAGGCACAATCTCTTGGGTTGTATATTTTAGAATATCAATTTAAATGCAGATTTTTAAGTCCCCGGTTAAGCATCCATGAGGGATATCTCTCACTTGATTAAAATACCAGTAGTGAAAATATTTTGGATTTAACATATTCTTCCACACAGTGAACATAGTTAATAGGGAGCCTCAGAGAGGATAAAGTTTAATGGATGAATTTTTTTCAAGCAATTTTCAGGTAATGCAGTAATTCTCCAAGCAGGCTTACCTCACTATAACATAACCACAATGTACTTCCTCACAAAAGAGTTCACACATTACAGCAAATGCCTAAGTAATTTTTCCTTTTGTCATCCAAATTAATATTTACCTGTACAATAACTCATGACCAAAAAGAGTTCCTGCTAGTGGGAAAAAGCCAAAAGTTGCAATTTACCACAGTGCACCTTGACTGTGTTTCAAGCAGCCCTGAAACTACAGCGTTTGCACTGATTAAGTGGAGATGTCTCATTTGGCTGTACAAGTACAAATGCTGCTCTTTAAAGCTCTGTTCTACAACTGATTGGGAATGGTATCCTCTTTCACAGCACAGATCAATTTTATGAAGTTTAGACAGGCCAGCCAGGTAATTCACCTGGATAAGATGGATTCCTCTGAAACTTAGGACAGCATCTTCCAGGCATGCTTTTGCTGCATTGAATGCATGCATAAAACCCAAATTATATCAAAAAACTCCCATAAGGCAAGGGTGTGCTTACCTATTTCCCATTTTAAATTATAAAATATCCCCTTCCCCCACAAAAAAAAAAAGTTTTAAAGAAACTGGAGCTAAACACAGCTTAATTTCAGGAAGCTGTATAGCAATTATGAGATCCCAAGAAAAAACCCTTCAGCAAGACTGAAAATTTATCACTACTAATTCTTGTTTTAGCAATTGTATTACTTTCTAAAACAACCTTGAAACCAAATACCATTCATAGAAGGGGTTGTCTGACCTGGTCTACAAAGCATGGAAAGAAGTCGAGCTAATGTGGTTACATTTCTTTTATTTTTAAACCTAGTGAAGGGACACTGAAAATAACAAAAGTCTGTGGTAAGTGGGCTGATAAGAAGAAGAGGGGTTTTGCATGATGACTTGGGCATGTCAGAAGCCATACAGATGTGTTTCAGAACAGGAAGGCTTCCTTCCCTTTCCATTTGGCTGTGCTCAGTCTCAGCCTTGCCCACTGAAGGATTATTGCCCTTGTAAGCTACAGGAACAAGGAGCAGCAGTGATAGATCCAGATCACCATGCAGAGCTAATTACTCAGACAATGTGAATCTGCTCCTGGCTCCAGAGAAATGAATTTCAGGCAAGACAGGAGAAATGACTCTTGACAGATATGGATGCATAACAATGTATGAGGAAATATCACTTAGCATGATGATCAAAAAGGAAGGCATGCCAGCAGCCAAACATTCCTCTAGTCTTCCTGAGGCCAGGGGCAGTTCAGTGAGGATGGTGAGGGAGATATTGAGACACTCTGAGATGCTTACAGAGCTCCTCTTGATGTTTGGCTCCCCAAGTCCTTTTAAACACATTGTGTTTGCTCAGTGCAGTTCCCCTGTTCTTTATTTCTTTTCGTGTTGTAGAATTATTTAAATGCGACGGGTCTAGAAATAACACAAACACTCCTGCATCATTAACGTTACTTCAAACAAAGTTCCAGGGACCTCTGGAATATAATGCAATATATTGGAATAAAACAGCAATGAATATAACTGGCAGCCTCATCTTAGTCCTTCTGGGAATGAGTCATGTATCCAGCCTGGACTCTTTCTCGAGTGACTCAGCAACAAGAGAAGTCCTCCTTGACATTAATCATAACACCCAGCCCATCCTTCTTCTGTCTCTTGCTGTCTTTTATCTCTGCCCATCTGAAGCAGCTACCTAATACATTTAACCTCCTGTAGCTGTGGTAAAGAATATTTTATTGGTTTGATGCCTTAGGTTTTAACTTTTATATTTTTCAAATTCTGTACTGCTTAGTGTGTAACTCCGAGGTTTCTTGTAGCCTGTTGACTTCTGCTTTCTTGTGCTAGGTAGACACAACAAAGCCTCTCCAGGCCGGCTCTCCAAGGACACCTAGACTGTCCTAGGCCCAAAAAGTATAAACCAAAGAGCCTCTAAGGGGGGATAGCTGAGGGGAATGACATCATTAAACTGAAGCTTTAATTGCAGAATTAACCCTGATATGCAAATGAACCAACCCTATAAAAGTGTGAAGAACTCGTGACCTGTTGTTCATCTTGGGGTCTATCTTGGCAGTAGCCTGTGGCTCCCCAGGGTGTACCTTTGGAGGCCTTTCAAATAAATACCCACCTTATTCCTTTACTCCTGTCTAGTCTCTGGTTTCTGGGAGGCCTCTTAAGGCATCAGGCTTATTTTTTTTAAGCCCACTGAGTTACATCACTGAGGCTGATGATGACCAGAAATCTTATAAATATCACAAGAGTCAGGGCCACACCCAGCCATCTTAGTTCACATTTTTCTACCTATTAAATGTTTCTTGATATAGAAATATTTATCAGAGGTGTCCTGGATTTATTTTTTTCCCTTCTCCTATGTTGATTTATTTCCCTGTAAAACACCCAGGCTTATTCTTTCTTGTGTCCCCATTATTTAATTGCTAGGCTTGTTAGCACTATTTTTCCTTGTAAGCTCTAGTCTCTTTTTCAAAATTGCTTTCAACTTCCAGATTCAACCTGATATTGCTGTAACAGCTTGCCTAAAAAAAAATTACCTCTAGCATTCTTCTACACACCACATCCTGGCACAAAACTAAGAACCAAACTATAAAATGTTTGGTTTTACAGTCCAAAACCTTACCCAAACCCCACTCTCAAATGTCTCACAATTCAGCCTCAGTATCCTACTACTTGAGAATAACATGGTGGTTTGTTCTCTCTCTATTTTCCAATCTCATCTGAATCATCTAATGAAACTGAAGTCACTAGGTACAGTGGATTTGCATGATTAGAAAGCCTTCAGGATGCAGTTACTTTTCTCTGAAAACAGCAATGACAGCTCCATGCAAGTATGAATTGCGAAAACCAAAAGAAGTAGTCGTTTAATTGGACCGCAGAGAATTATTTTACAGTGCAGCATGTTGTGTTTAAACTAACATTAAAACTGTAATAATACAAACATGTAAAAGTAAAGATCCTTTTTTTCCCCCTCAGTTGCATCAATTCTATTAAATTTTCTTTATCAGTGATTGTGGGCGGGTGTGGTGGTTACTATTCTGGAACAAACAAGAGTCTCCACCTCATTCCTAACCCAGAAACTCCTCATTAACCAGTCAACATCAATGCTATGCTCTGTAGACACAGACAATCAGAAAGAATAAATCTCACCAGATCATACTCCAAACTCTGTTCGAGAGCCTTTTTTGTATTGCCTGCAGGGCAGAAGACTGGAGAGCAGAATGAATTCTCCAGATGTTGGAAAAAAAATCAGCAATACTACTTACAGGTTTTTCATCTGAATGCCACTCATCTTGCCAAAAATTTACAGTGGTCACAAAGACCAGGTAAGCAACCAGCATTAGTTACAGCAAAGGAACAAAAATAACTTGCAACACCTCAACTCCTTTTTCCAAACAGCCCCTGAATCATGGGAGACTTTTGAGCAATTTTTAAACAGTTTATTCTCAGTTCTTATGAAATTCAGGAATGATTTTATTGAGACTGCTTTTACATACAACATCCTCCTTTCAACTACCAGTATCCAAGCTCTTCTGACTAAGGACTGAAGTCCTGCTGACTGAAATGAGTTCTACATGGCTTAAAGGATGAGCTGAAAAGGAGGCCCTTTCTCCTTTTCTTTATTGTGACTTTTTAATATTTTCAATTTCTGTAGCACTCGAGTTCTTAACACAAACTAGGAGATGTGTATGCATCTTCTGTGTGGTTTCTGGAATTTCCAAGTTACTCTGTCACTGGAGCTTGCTGCCAAGGGCAAAGATGAAATGTGTGGCAAACACCATGTTTCCAGCAGCCTTCTGGATTTTCCAGGCAATGTGCCAAGCACAGCAGCTCATGTAAACTGACTTCTTACTGGATTCAAACTGCAATAAAGTCTTCAAGTTTCAAAATTCCCTGGAAAGTGGGATTGTAACACTTCTCTGAAATGCTCCTTTTCAATACTTTTTAAAAGAAAGGCCTTCATAAAATCACAACAGTTGTCTTCATTTTCAGTGCCATTAGCCCCCCATTTGCCATTTCCTCAGAAAATGCTGAAAGTGCAGCTCCCAATGGTGCCAAAAAGGGGATCACAAATAAATTCAAGAAACATTTACTTTTTAGGAAAACTCCAAGAGTATGGATACCTTGGCTACTTTAATCTTCTACCATTTCTGATCATTTAGGCTGTAAACACAAGATTTCACTTCCTGGTGCCTTTGATATCAGTCACAATGATGAGGTGACCCAGTCAGAATTCAGGAGATCTAGTACAACTTTTTCCCCTGATATATACATGGGCTCTGAGCAAGTCATTTAGTTTCACTTGCAGTAAGATGTAAGCATCTGAGTTTGGCATAACTGCTTCTGTTAATACTCCTTTCCAACAGAATAATTTTTGAAAGTCCCTTCATCAGCCACCTAACTCAGGAATCACCTAAACTTTCATGCTTTTTACCAGCAAACATCTGAGGTGTCTGACCAGCTTTTTATAGCCTACATGCTTATTCCCTCACATTTCAATTGTTTTTGAAGTGTTCCAGTGCCCCAAATCATAGCTGTGTTCAGGGCCCATGTACTGGTTCAGCCCTCAACATATGCCCACAGCCTCCCTTCCACCTTCCTTGGAATGTGAGGGATTCCACTGCTGCTCCTAGAGACGTGACTAGTCCACATGTTCCTGGCTATCAAAGATGAGGTGACCTGAGATTGGTCCTTATCATGTTTGAAAATGTTCCAGGCAGAATACTTGAGATTCGCTGGCATTTGAAAGCAAGCCAATGACCCTGTTAAGAGATCCTCAAGTGGAGCGACAAGAAAGCAGTGCAAAGCAGTCCTTTGAAAGCATTGAGGCATTACTCACATTAGTGTTCTAATGCATTATGAATTTGAATTGACTTGGATTTAATTTAGGATAAAAAAGAAAAATCACTGAAACTGCTTGGATGACTGGAGAATTTAGCAGAAACTCAGAGGCCCTGGCTTCAGTCAATTTTCCACTATGTCCCTGATTAAGTGAAATATTGTTACATCACGAACTAAGACCACTTCAGAAATGCTGGACCATTTTGACTCTCTTCTACACACTTGTCTCATTTTTTTTTCCAAAATCTGAAGAAGATTTAGGGTTTCCATGGACACCAAAAGTTTTTCTGTATTGCAACACACGCTATAACTTTGAGTGTCTACTCAAAGAGTGGCTACTGCACACAGAACAGTTAAGATAGGATGGGATCTCCCGAGATCATCCACTCAAATCCTGCTGCTCCAGCAGGGTCACCTACAGCGTGCTGCCTGGGGTCATGTCCAGTCAGATTTTTAATAGCTCCACTGATAAGATTTTGAATCCTCCCTGGGAAGCTGGTGTTTGACCATTCTCAGGGTAAAAACACAGTTCCTTGCATTCAGACTGAGTTTTCTGAATTTTAATTTCTGTTCATTGCCTGTTGTCCTTTCAATGGGTATTCCAGAAAAGAGTCTGGCTGCCTCCTTGTCTTTCCCTCCCATCAGATGTTTACAGGCACTGAAAAGATCCTCCTGTGAACCTTCTTAGCTCCAGGTTACTGGCAGGTTAATGCTCGTTGTGCTGAGATACCAGGGAAAAATCTGTTTCTGGTTGTGCTTCATTTTCTGAGGAGTTTGGACACTCCTCTGAATCCCAGGAAAGCTTCTCAACTGTTTGATAAGTAGGCTTAAAGAAAGCAACCGACCTTAGTGGTATTTGTTAGTCTAGGAAACTCTCAAAGCTCTTTGCTGGCACTTTGAATCTTGTTCTGAATTAATCTTGTCTTGTTTGAGACAAACCTACAACTGAAATGGCATATGAAGTCTAATAAACCTGTGTGTGTGTGTACCCTTAATTATATCCTCACAGTAATAGGCTCGTAAGTTCATTTAAAAAAATTATTACATTTTCTGCGTATTCCATCAAATAAATGGGAAAAAAAAGTTTCCCATAAATATTTCATGTGACTCTACATGGTTGAGATATCAGAAATAGTAAGAAGTGCTGAAAGAAGAGTATTCTGCTTTATTTTAACAATCAATATATGCTGGAGTGCTACACAACAGATGGCAGACATCTAGAAATAAAGTGAAGAAAATCCACTGTAGAGTTTTCTGAATTTGTGGCAAGATCAGTCACAGTAAGCACAGAATTTGATCCCACAGTTAAAATGTTGCCCCGACATACAGTGTCATGGATCACTGCATCCAGAAACAATAACATCTTCTCACTGACTTCATTTAGGACTGGTAATGATTAATTTTGTTGAGAAGTCCAGAACTGAAATACTCAAAAAATATCATCTGCAACTGTTGAAAGAGAGAACAGGAAAACTTGTTCCAAAAGTCAAAAGGGATCTCATTAGCTTTGTCCTTACTGGGCACATTTGCTACTCAAAAGTTGAAAAAGAAGTTCTTCAACTACAGTAAACTGCCTTCCACTCTCAGTTATGGAATATAATTTCAAAGTAATTGTACTGGAGCCATGCTTTTGTTACCCATGTGTCTGACTCTCACCAGTTTTGTTTACAGCAGGACTGCAATCGTCCGGTCTGTAGAGATGTGGTGTGATCTCTATTATTGCACACTGAGGCTGTAAAACACACAGGTTGATGGTTTTACTCTTCAGGTAAGTGAACATTCAGTTAAAGCCAAGGTTGTTCCTTATACTCCTATAAATGAGCACTTAGTGAAAGCCAGGGCTATATTTACTCCTCAGCAAAACTGCAAATGAGTTCCATGACAATTACAACCTCAGCATCAGCGTAGGTGTAACTCATGAAAACCTCCATTGTGTGTGAGGGTGTAGTCTCTGGGAACTGACATTGGAAAGGTTAAGTGACTAAGAACCGAGTGAATAGCAGGGCAGGTAGCAGAGAGAAAAGGGATAATTGAGTGGCACTGTATTTTATTTTTTAACCAGCAGGGAGAACTACAAATGAAACAGCTGTGCTGTGAAATAAACACAAGCTGGTGAGCAGCAGAGAAGTAAAATAATGGCCATGGATCAAAATATTTTGCTTTCATAAAGGAGAAACTTGTTGTTTTTATCCTTGTATCAAGCCTTTTATGTAGAACATCTATGCATTAATTTCCAAACTTTCTTTTTCTTTTTGAAAAGCCCCAAATATACCAACTGCATCAAAATAAAAAATTGAAGCATTACAATAATATATAATTCGGGGGAAAAAAGTTCCAACTGAAATGTCAGCAAAGCTGACAGCTTTTAAACATGTTTCAACAACAAACAAAAAAGAAAATCAGTTCCAGTACACCCACTAGCTAAAGAAGATAAACACAAAAAAATCATGCCAATCAACACTTTAGTCTGTCTTCATCTGTAAAGGATAATTACGCACACCAAGGAGTTTAGACCAAGAGCAAAGGAACTCAAAACATCTGAAGTTTTTCTACACTTTGGTAAGGAGAAAAAAGAGTATGTAGAAGTGCCCTTGAGTTTTTTGCTTAAATTCTTACAACACTCCGCTCCCCTGCTCCTCTTTTTCTTTATGTTCTTTTCCATTCCATTTCTCTGGGTCCTATCCCCATCCCCAGGTACCACACAGTAACTGCTCTGTTGCTGTTCTCTGATCACACTTGTCTCTTCTCCAGTATGTTCGAGAAACTGTCTCCACTGACTAATACAGGTGTGACTCACTTACTGCTCCTCTTCACAAGAGCCGTCAGTGACAAAATATGTATACACAAGGCAAATAGGGAGAGCAATGATGCTTCTCCTAGCCCACCAAGAAAATAATTCATCTGAGTATTTTCTTTAATTACGGAAAAACATGAAATATTTCAGCCCCTGTTCTCAGCAAGGTCCGGGTTTGTGGCAAGGGATGGTATTGTGAGAAAACCCAGCGTTAGGAAAGAACGAGACACATCCAGAGTTGTGACTTGTAAATAAAGCAAAGCTCAAGTTGAGCATGTGTTTAAGGGCTTTTGTAGAATTTGAGACTGAGAGATGATGGTAGATGCATTAAGTATGTGCTCCGGTAGAAACTCTTCATAGAGATAAGATCGTCTTCTAATTAAGTGTAGCTAATTAAAATAAACATCAGAGTTTATCTCATTTGCTGCACTGAGACAAAAACAACCGAAGCACTGTCGCACTAAGGTTGTACAATATTATACAGACCTCAGGTCAGCTGCTCCAACATTTTTCCAGACATATTCATAATTTGATCTCTGTGTGTAACTCAGGGGGGTCAGGTTTGGAGGGAAAGGGGAGGATATTAGAGTGGAGGACAGGAAAGAGGCACAATCTCTTAGTTTGCAAGGGGAAGGCAGTCAGCATTAAACAAAGAGGAAATCAATTGTGCTATAAAATCACTTGTGACACTTCCTTTTCCTGTGGGAAAAGAAAAAGTGATAAATGCTGCACTACTGGTAAACACTGTTTCACCTACTAAACCACATCTCATTATATCATTTCCTCAGAGAATCAGACATTTCTAGTAATCTGATGTTACAACAAAAAATTTTTGGCAACATGTAGAAAGAGGCAACAAGAAATGTACTGACAGAAAGGAAGCACGAAGCTCCAAAACTAAATACTGAGGGGTTTAATCCCTCTACCTCCATTCCAGTTGTGTCAGATGTGCATGATAAACACTCCTCAACTCACTGAGATGTTGCACATCTATATCCATGAAGGAATGTAAAGTCCTAAGTTAATAAAATGGCTGCGTCATAAAAACGCCCCAAGGAAATGAATAATTCTGTTTACATCGGAGGAAGGGAGTGAAGAACTCAAAGCATCCCACCAGGCAACAAACTAGAAAAAGTGAAAACTGAATTAGTATTAGGTCCAGCCATTGAATAAGCAATTTTTTTCTTCTTTAGGATTTCCCATGGAAACAAATCTTACTGCAAGGACAAAAATTGATAAAGTCTTGTTTCTACTGGATTTATGTCTCTTTGTTGATTGACTTTTTAACTGAATTATAGCAACATTTTCTTTTATCTCCATATATAACTGGATTATGAAGCTGAGGTAACTCGTTTTCCCTTCTCTTCCCCCTCCAACTGTCCTCCAGCAAAGCAGGAACAAAAACCTCCATCTCTTTGTCTGCTTAAACATCTCAAGTATTAGGCTAAAGTAATCTATTTCCCCTACAGCATCTCCCACTACCTGCATACATATGAGCAGTCACAGCCAAGAGAATAGAAATTTATCCAGGAAAATGTTACAAGTGTTTATAAGTAAATGTTTCTTATCCTCTGCAGCCCATTCTTCAGCAAATCTAGCAGAATAGAATTGATTTTGAAACCTCTGTATCTGGAAAGCTTTTAGGAGGTGATATCACACCCTGGCAGAGTGATTCCCTAAGCTTTGTTTCCACCAAAATCAGCATAAAAATAGTGACTACATAGAAGGCATGATGTAATAATGTAAGTGCACAAAGAAAAGAGGGAAAAACTAAATCAGGTTTTCTTTGGCTTTTGAATCTTAGAAGTTTTCACAGCCTTAATATTTAGTTAAAGTGATTTTGAATATCTCTTTTTCTCTAAATATGTTTAGAATATATATAATCATATATTGTTTAACAAAGTATAATCATATTTTTAAGTGTATATACTTACATGTATATGTATACAAGGCAATGCAGGTGATATACTTACACCCATTCAGTTATACACCACTGGATGACAATACTTGATTTTATTATTATTTATGCAGCTGGAATAATCACTATTCAAGTCTATTAATTGCCAGATATGATCTATAATAATTCTCCAGGAAAAACTGCAGTGCAAAAAAAAACCTAACTTAATCTTTGCTACTGTCACCTGCTCTAACAGAAGTACTGTTAATTGCAAACTGGGGATTCCACTATTAAGATTTCAATAATTGTCATATCACTGTGGAAGTAAGTAATAAATCTTCTTTATAAAAGCAGCTTAAGCGACAATTGTTCATCTTTATATATAGTAAAGATATCTGCATGGCAGGAAGTAGTGTTTTATTGCAGCCAAAAAGCCTTCTGCAGAAAGCTCTTTTCTCTAGCCTTGTGAAGAAAACACAAGTAGGTGACTATAATGACCAGCATTCATTACTGAAGTGGTTTAGGTTCAAGCTGCACTGCTCAGACATTTACAAAGATAAAACCATCTTTGCTCCAGAGAATATACAATTATCAGTCTTAAATTAAATTGATGAAAAGGCCCTGATGGATATTGGACTAGGATGCATGAGTAGGAAAGGGCAGATCTGGGCTTGAAGTTTCATGCATCTATCAGAATACACAGCAGCTATTTAAAATTGTAACAGAGAAACTGGAAAAAAATGCATTTTTCACTACTTACTAACCTGGACTGTCTTCTTTTCTGCTTAGCTGGCTGGTGATTTTTTCTTCCCACGTTGAGTGGTCTGATGAAATACTGTTTTCAAATATCTGAAACAAAAACCAAGCAAGCAAAAGGACAAAATCACTAAACTGCCTGGGGAGCTTACATGAAGACATTTAAATTTAGACAGTTTTTGCTGATTTGCCTAATAGGGAAGGTAGAAACCCATGCACCACTGAAGTCATGTTCAAGTTCATTTTACAGGGCTTCAGTGTAAGTAACACACACCGGCTTCACTTTCCTCCAGGTAAACTTTCTCAATAGTGCTGTGAGTGAACTTATGCAAGCTTAGCAAATCTCTTCTACCTCTGTGAAGTGTTTTTAGTCCTTTCAGGGGTCAGAGTAGGAAAGGGAAGAAAGACTAATAAAATCAACATAATGGGCCAAATTTCTGCAGGCTACCTATGGAATGCAATGCAGAATTTGTCCCGATTATTTGTAATGATTTCTAGTATTTCCCATGAGAAGGTAAATTCCAAATTTTAGATTTTAGATTTTAATCTTAGTACAGCACAAAGAAAATATCCTATAAATCAGAGGAGTGGTTATTGCTGTATAAATGACAACTTTTATAATCTTATAGTAGATCAGTGAGTATTAAAGTACTAATTTTTTTCTTAATTTTAAGAAGATATCTTGTTCTATTTTTGATGAGGTGCATTCAAACGAACATAAAATAAGGTTACGTAGTTGAAGTAACAAGACCAATAAATTTGAAGAGGCATTTCCTCCAGCACAAAGTAGTTCTGACTGCACTGTGGGTTCTGGGGGAAAAAACCAAATCTGTAAAGCAGACCAGCTCTGAATAGGATGAATGGGCAGGTGTCTCAACAATCTCTTTCATCCCTTTTGTACTTCTAAGTGAGAAATGCTGCCAAAAGTCATCAGTAGAATTTCTTACAGCCTTAATCCAGGAGAAACATCTTTAATTTTAGGTCCCAGTTAAACTCATCTTTTCAGTTAACCAAACATGCAATGGGATTCAGGCCTGCATTTAAAGTAAACCATGTTTGTTTTGTCCAAATATATTGTTTAAGAAAGACTATAATTTCATAGGAAAATGGAAGGACCTTTGTTCATTCAACAGAGCTTAGATCAAGAGACTGGAGACCAGATCCAGAGAGACATTTAGGCACCAGAACAGGAAATAGAATAGAATAGAATAGAATAGAATAGAATAGAATAGAATAGAATAGAATAGAATAGAATAGTTGAGCACCTGTAACGTTTCACTGGTCTAGGCCTTTAAAGTCTAAGTAATACCTGCCCCAAAATGAAATTCACCAAAATTAGTACCCCAAGCCATTGATAAATCAATCTTGGGGATACTTGTTATCCATTTTAAAATTACATGCAGGTAAACCAAAGCTGATAAGGCTGAATGCTTAACTCATTAATTAAAACTTTTTTTTACCGTTTGCTTCTAAGCACAGTGGAAAAGTATACTTTAATAAAGCAGACATACCCATCATTAATTACTATATTTAAAGCTTTTCCCTGAAGGATAAAGAGTTAAATGAGCTTCTAGTTGCCCCTTTTTGTTACATTCTCATTAGAAATTACCACTGTGTGCACAGATATTTACATGTCTGTCACTCCTGCAAAAGAAGTACTACTCAAAAACAGGCTGTCCCTGAGAAAGAAGAAAAATAAACCAAAAATTCTGCAGATTAATACACAGCAGCATTTCTGCTGCTGAAGCTAAAGGGATGCTGTTCAGTTGATTAGGCCACAAAATTGATTTACCTTTAAAGACGTTTCATATTATAGCTCTTTACTTTCAGGCTCCCAAACGTGGTTCTTTTGAAAATCAGTCTTCATTGACAAATGTTTTTGACAAAGCAATAACAAATGGGGCAGGGAATGGCTCCAAGGGGTGTGCTGATTGCTGGCTTCTCAGAACACCCAAAGGCACTCTTAAGACCTGCTTCACTGTCTTTGCTGACAGTAAATGTGCAGCCCAACTCCCTGCTGCAGCCTGGAAAGCATCTTCCAGAGCACTCAGGACCCATATTTAAAGCCATGATCGTTGGTTTAGTGCAGCTTGTGGACACATAAAATCCTGCCAAGCATTCCTGGTCAGGCCAGTAACGAGGTACCCATTTGTGTGGGAAGTTCCATGAGGCTCCTGGCACCACTTTTTAAACATAGAGTAGATTTAACCAAACGATTTATGAGGACCAATAAGAGCAGAAAAAACAGTTCAAGGGCATGAATGACAACTGTATATCTCATTTCCAGTTACGTTCTGTAGAAATTAGGCATTTAAATGACATCTGAGGCTCTGAAAAGATCCACCTGCTAATTTTAAAGCACAGGATGGTAGCGTGTTGTAATAAATTAGAAAGCATGTCATTCTGAACAAAAGACATCTTTGGACTATGAATCTGCTGCAGGCTCATCAAAGACAAATGTCACTGGAAATGCATTCATTAAGTTAGTGCATATATTTAATTCCTTTGTGTTATAAAAGCTGTGGTTTCTGCTGATTGTTAAAAAATTAAGAAATGTATCCCCTAAAGCCACAGAGAAAAAACATTAGACAGTAACTTCATGTGCGTTAAGGCATAAAGGGGCATAATTTCAGCTGCTAGCTAAGACATCTGGACATTTTAAAAGAGTTTCTACAATAGGCTGCTGCATTCTAAGACACAGAAAAGATTTTCCCCATCATCACAGGCTTGCTTACCTCATCTCTTTTTCCCCATAAAGCAGGGTTGACTTAAGCTAACCATTGCAAAGCCATCTGTGAGGATTAGCATGTTACACCCAAATGTGCTCTCTCTACATCATCTGATGTGTTTTGCTAGAATTACAGGACAGCATGACAAATTTTACCCACCTGTTTTAAGAACTGGAATATTTGTACTCACGGAAACCTTGATGGAAGCTAAAATGGCAGCTGGGATCCTGTTCACCTGGACACTTACAAACATGTAATTTGCTTGCTTTAAAAATTAAAGCAGTTGTAAAAGTTGAAGTTTTATACAAAGTAATATTGAAGGCAAAAATTAAGCTCCAGAGAATAATAGAGCTGAGAGCAAAGTCTGGAACATGGCTTTTACCTCAAAGGTGTTGTGCTTAGTTTTCAGGATATAATCTGTCAGAAGAATTAGAGTGACATTACACAGACATGATCTGATTTTCTTTGGCTCCATGGAAAGACGTGAGGATGAGTGCAGTTGCTTTTGTGCTGAATTTTCTAGGAGTTGTGTTAAATCAAACTGCCGAGGCCATGTGTTTTAAACCTTGCACAAAAGTATGGTCCTGAAAAGGTATGGCAGGAGTGCCTTCCTGTCTGCTCTTGCATTTCTGCAGGGAGTAAGAAAATGCAGGCCCTGTACACAACCTGGGGACATGATTCCTTCTGGTGGAATGCTGTCCCCTGATTTGAGAGATCTGCAAGTGATCAAATGGTCAATAGCACAGAACTCTAACTCCACAAATTAGAGTGACAGAAAAATGTTTTGTAGGAGTACAGATATGTTTTGCTACAAATGCAAGGCAATGAATCTAGGGAAAGAATAACCTGAACCAGGGCTGCAGGATACCAAAATCAGACCTGACACACAGTTCACTGAAAAGATCCCAGAAACAGCTGAGACCATCAATTCATTATGAAACAGCTGTCAGCAAATCAATACAAAAAAGTTTGACATCATTTGGAAAAGTACTGAGAACAAGACAAAGGACATGATTTTGTTACAGTTAGAACCTTTGTTTGTCCTGTGATAGGTTCTGATCCCTGCAGCTCATGAAGGACGTAGTAGAGTTAGGAAGGTATGGAGGAGGGTAGCTAAGATCATCACGGTGACAGAGAAGCTGCTTTATGAGAAGATGCTGAAAAGGATGGAATTCTTCAACTTGGAGAACAGGATGATGGAAGGTGAGATAAATATTTACAAAATAAAGCAGTGGATAAAGTGAATGAAGAACTGTTATTCACTGTACCACAATACAGGAATTAGAGGTTACCCGTCAAAACTATTCAGAAATCAATCTAAAAGACCTCCAAGGCTGGTGACTCAAACACTTCCCTGCACAGCTTGTTCCAATGCTTGATAACTTACAGTGAAGGAAGTGAAAAGGACTCCTTATATGCAGTCATAGCAGCAATACTGCACGTTACCATGGGAATATTGTCCACATGTTGGTTACTGTAGACTTAGAGTGAAGTATCACTGTGCCTTACTTACTGATTAAAAACTGATTCAGGTTTTTTGGAATGCATGCAGAAAAGCTACACAACGTCTCAAGAGGAGACAGGAGACACTCAACGAAGTCTCTGAGAAAGTGGCAGACAAGCTGTTATCTTCAAGCATCCCAGCTCCAGCAGATAGCAATCAGCCTCCTAACTAAATCAGCAGGCTGTAGATCAAAAGAACTGTAATGTGTTTTAAAGCACTTCAGAAGAAGGAATGGAAGGTCAATTACCAGAATTGATGCCAAGCTGACAGGCAGAGTCTGTGGAGGGAACCTAAGGATAATCAGCCACAGAAAACATTCAGACTTGGGAAAAAGAGCACACACGTTTTGGGTTTACTGATTTTGTGATATACTTTTCTCGAAAACATTTTATTCTAAGAAAATATTACATGGCTTTTAGAAGAGAGCTTGATCACTGTATGAATTACTGTTATTGCCCCACGTGGACAATGAGTGGCAGGGTCTATCCTTGCTGAGAAACTCTCAGTATGTACTGGAGAGCAGAGGACAGATCAGATTTGAGGGTAGGAGACGAACCAGGTCCCATGCAGAAACAGGTGATGGTGAGAAGCCAAAAGTAGCAGGGTGGGGAAGGCTACGCTCTTCCTGAATTGAAGGTGGCTAGGGGTGCTTTTCAGCTGGCGCAGCTGACAGACAGGCTTTGAATATAAGGCCTTAGGTGTGTTGCTAATTAATTAACTTTACCCACAGCTCTGACTGTTAAAATTACCAGTTTGTGTTAGAAATAGTTTCTACCCATGACTATTGCATAAAATGCAGGTATGGCAGCCGGTAAGAAAAAAGGGATAAACACACATTTTACACATTGAGAACAAAAGCATGGGATGATAAAAAACCTGTCTAAAATAGCAAAGGTGTCTCAGACAGAACTAGAGACTGATCCCTGGATTTTTGAATCCTTATCTGAGCCCTCAAGACCAGGACCTCTTTCCCATTTGCAGTAATACTGTCATATTAGGCAGGCACATACCCAGCAGGAAACGTTAATACATTGCATTAGAACGACTCCATATAATCAATCAGCTGCAAGGGAGCATCTGGCAAAATAATCTTCTTGCTTTCCCTTCCTTTTGCTCCTCTTCTTGTTTCTCTAGCTGGTGGTTTCCTCCTTTGGATGGGACATCTTTTCACAGAAGAAGCTTTCAATATGCTTCAACACCTTTCCATGCCTCGCTCAGCCATGACACGCACAAAGCTCTTTTATGTTACCACAAGAACTAAACAAAAGAGTGAAAGAAAAATATCCACTGATGTTCGTTGATAGTTTTAAGGAAATTCACTTCAGTAATGCTTGTGCCTGTTATTGTTTTCGTGTTACAGCAGGATTTTAGCCAGACAGATTACTGACATTGAGGGGAGGATGTGTGTAGGGGAGGAAAGCAGGGGAAAAGGAGTGAGACTGACAGACAGAAAAGAAATCTTCAAAGCAGGACAATAAAATATAAAATACCAGGTAGATGGATAGGATACACAGAAACTCAAATCAGCCTTCTCCCAACAGCTGTGTCAGTCATCCCTCTGATCGATTTCCTATAATTTCCCTTCAGGTTTTTTCATGTTTTCTTCATATACATGCAACAACATTCACATTTCGTCTATTTAGTGCAAAAGGGCACCTGACGGAGGAGAATTTTTTTGGGAAAATCCCAGAGTTCTAGGCCCACTGAGTGTCCCCATCACATTTAGAATGAGACAATGGAGGCAAAAGAACATCTTGAAGAGTCAGAAAAACACAAATTTTCAATTTAAATCACCAATTATAACACAGTCTGCATTTAAAGCACTTCTGTTAATCATAAGCTTGAAAGATAAAATTTTAAAAATGCACTCATCGAAAAATGAATACTAGGAAGCTGCAATTTGCTCTTAGATATTTTATGATCTAAGAAAAACTCATCAGATAAATTTTTTGCCATGAATTATTCACTTGGGTCTCAAACTGCTACTCTTTCAAGCACATACAATGAAAACCTATGACTCCTTGTCACTGGATTTGCTCTTTGGGAGCTGCATCACACTCACTGTTCTTAGCAAAACAGGCTTTGTGTGACAGCAACAGAACAGTAACAAAAGGATTTTCTTGCCTTTTCCTCTGGATTTTAAATTAGCTTCCTCCATATTCATATTATAACTCTACCTTTCACATACAGACCCTGATTCAGCAGAAGATTTCAACTTCCTTGCCTGTGGTTAAGCAAGGCTGAAGGAAGATTTTAAAAACAAGGAGAAAGAATGTATGGTGAAGGGCACGCTTCTCTTCCCTGCTGAATTAGCACATTAACATGTTTTGTAGCTGGTCTGAACTTTACGTTCCAAAGCCAAATATTTTTATCAGTTAACCTAAGCACAGCTGAGGTCTGACAAAGGCCCTGTTATTGCTGCCCTTTAAGCTGCAGCATCTTAAGAGCTCACTAGAGCGCAGTCCTTTCTCCTCACACAAAAACACTGGGCATTGCATAAAGAAATGGTTGAGTAAGGAGCTTTCAAAAAAAAAAAAAAAATCACAGGCAAGCAAAACAGATGGCTACAGAAAATAACCTTACCACTGCAAAGTAATTGCAGAGAATCAGTTACCAAAAAAAAAAAAAAGAAATTACTACAATACATTCACTCAAAAAACTTAGGTGTACAATTTGAATCTTCTTTCCCACTTGAGCCCTCCAGAAATAAACAGCTTATTGTTTTCAGTTTGAGAAGCCTGGCTTCCCCTCCTGCCTGTTATATATGAATACACCCACACAAGGCAGTATTTTTCCCCTCCCAGCTCTCTCTATTACGATCAATAATGAATTTATATTTCATTGGCATATCCTTGCCAAACTCCTTCAGCATTTTTGCAAAGGGATTATTTCAGTAGCGGAGTGCTTAGAATAGTACTTATATTTTTGTTTTGTCCTGCTTCAGTCAGTTGTCTTGAGATGGATGACTCAAACATAAAGCAGGTACCATAAAAGTACAGCTGATGCACTATAAATCTGCACACCTACCTGTGATTAATAGAGACAGGTGCTTTAGCCAGTGATTGTACAAACGATGTTGGTGAGGAGGAAGAAAAAGAGATCCAAGAAACCATAGTGAAGAATAAATTGTCCTGACAAAAGTGGCAATATATATATAAAAATGTTAACTATCTGCATAAGATAAATGGTGGGTCAACAGCAGAGAATGCCATTTGCCACAGTGAAAAACAGTCCTTTCTTACCAGGGAGCAAGACAACAGTGTCTTTGGCTGAAACAAAAGTACAGAAAGTACCTGAAAGCATTACTTTTTTGGACTGTTTCCCCAGATAGGTACCTTATTTACTTTTCCCATGCTCTCTCAAAAATAAACTGTCAGGTGGCAGTCTCTGGATGCATCACAAAGTAACTAGGGTCATATCCTGCATATGGAATCTTCTCAGACTCCTTCTTCCCAAGCTACAGGAAAGACTCCCACTGGTACATGAGCCTCTGGTTCTGGTCACCAGCCATTTTCAGAAACCCTGAGGTACATCACGTAATAAGCAAAGCAGCAGGCAAGGAAGTTTATCTTCTGTTTGAGAAATTCAGCCCAAGATAAAACTAAATGTCAAGGATCACTTCAAGGTTAAGAAAAAAGTGACTTAGGGATACTTCTAAAGGTCTGAAGAAGAGGTTTGAATGAGTGACTTCCACATGCCAATGAAAAAAGTGCTGGACTATTTTAATGATTGCCTGCACACAGGAAAGTGGAACAGTTCCTGCCTCTCACATGTCCTCTCATGCATAGCCATACAATGGAAAAAAAGAAAGACATTACTACCCCAGAGCACCCAGATATCCCTTCAGAAAGTTGCCAAACAGCACTCCAGCAAAGCATGTAATGGTAACTTAGAGAAGCTACCATGAAACTAGATAACCTTTCAAATCCATTTATCAAAGTAGTTACATTTCTCATTTCAAGGCAAGTGACAGATAATAAATATAGATCAAAGGAAGCCTGTCCGTATATAAAAAGTTGTATTAAATGAAAAATTGATTCACAAAATAGCATTATATATTTTACAGCCTCTTCAAAGCTCCTATTTAAAAACTGAGCTTTGTTTTCTACATGGAACTTTAACAGCTATCATATCATATAGCTATAACCCTTGGGGAAAAAAATCTCCACAGATCTGTAGTGACTAGAGACAGTTCCAACCACAGTTCAGAAGCAGGATGTGAATCCTTTCAGGTTCCAAGGACATCTAAAATGAGACTTCAGTTGGGAAGCACAAATAAATGCTTTAGTTAAGAAAATTCATGCTAGAAACCAGATTCAGTAAACGCCTTCAGCCACTCTGCTAAGCACACACAGACATTTTAGATTGCTTTTTCTGAGCTGCAAGAGAAAGCACTGCATCTTCCCATCCTGCAAGAGGTATTCGTAGCACTTCAGATCGTGTGGCTGGGAAAAGCCACAGCTGTGGTCTGTGGATACAGATTGTGCCACTTCGCAGGACAATGTTTTACACCAGGTCTGACTGGTAACCAGCTCCTTGGCAGCAACACACTCTTTGTTTCCTCTCCATTTTATGGTCTCAGCCCATGACCCCACAGGTGGTTTCCTTCACAGCTGCCTTTGGTAGGATTATCAGGAGAAAACGTCAGAGACAAGCCCTGTCAATGTGGGAGACAAAAGCCCTTGCTGTGGGGAGGAACGAAGGAGAAGTCAGATGGACAAAGCTCACGCTGAGTGGCCGAGACTTGACAGATGTGTAGATGCAGCCACCACTGTTGCTGTAGGGACAAAATAAACGGTGGTGCCGATGACCTTCACACGCTGCCTGGTTGTCAGTCCTTTGCAACCCACCAGAAGTGACAGTGACAACACACGGCATCATTTTCACCTTCCCCAGCTGGTTCTAGCCAACCTGGCTCCTTCCTGCACAACAGTTTTCTCTTTGAACCTGACAGCAAATATGGATTTTCTATAGCGTTGAAGTCTAAAATTTGGCCATCTTTGCAGATTTTATAATGTACCTTGTCATTCCTGGCTATTTGATCCCTTCCACTCCTATAGTAAGAATTGAAATGTTACCTTGAAATTGTGGAAGCTGAAGGAGGGATGTTTCATCCCCTAATATCTTGGGGATGTTCGATTGTCAAATTTGTACACAATTTATTTGATAACCTATCATTATTTTAATAGTATTTTTTTTAATGGCAAGTGTCACTTTTTCACTTAATTTTTCAGGATAATTCACTCCCTGGACATTACAGAGAAAATTTTAAATGTTCCATCCATTCCACAGCTTATGCCTGAAGTTTTGTTAGAGTTTATTTGTAATGCATAGAGTGAAATCCTAGCTTCTGATCTGGAAACAACAAATATTAAAACTCTACAGAAAACTGCATGAAAATTCTTTAGCTTGTCAGGTCTAAAGTGCTTTATACAAAAGCATCATTTTACAGATTCTCCTGCATCTGAAAGGCTTAGTCAGGAACACATGTTTTAGACACAGAAAATACTAATAAAGCAAAGCCAGGAAACAGGAGAAAATGTGCATGTATAGGCAAGGTAAATAAAACTTTGCTTCCTGTAATGACATGAGAAAAACAGGGAAAGAAATGACAGTCCTTTGGGGTTAGTTACTCAGTCCTTGTGCTAGCAAAACACTGCATAAAACAATACTAATTTGTCTGTGATCTCTGCTGAGGTTTGCAGGTTTGAAGAGAAGCTATGGCAATGAGAGTTTAAATACACTTTTTCCTCTCTTCTAATATCAAATCTAAACCTGCCTTCTTTCACTTTAAAGCCAGTACATGCCCTTGTAAAACATGCCTCTCCAGCTCTCTTGTAGGTTCCCTTTAGGTACTGGAAGGTGCTCTAAGGTCTCCCTGGAGCCTTCTCTTCTCCAGGCTGAACAATCCCAGCTCTCTCAGCCTGTCTTCACAGCAGAGACATGCCAGCCCTCTGAGCATTTCTGCACCCTCCTTTCATTGGAACCTGCAGGCAGATCCCATGTGGTGCCAGCACTGCTACCAGCTGCCTTCCCGGCCTTGCCTTTAACCAAAAGTGCAGCAAGAAGTTCTCATGAGAGCATCCCGTAAGAACAGAGGGGTTTTTTTTCTTTTAAGGAAATGATATACTAGCTTTAATGACCAAAACGGTCAAGCTTCTCTCTAGCCTGTTCTGCTCGGTGCAGTGCTGTGGGAAAATCTATTCAGGCTCCATCAAATGCTCCACAAACATAGTGTTCCAGAATCTGAAGGGACATAATATTTACTGCCCATCTATATTCTTCTAATTATTTGGTCTTATTAAAGCAGTTCTCTCATGAAGACATTTGTTTTTCCTATTGAGGTTCAGACAGGATCCTGCACCATCCCTCTCTTCTCTCACCTCTCCACCCCCGTGCAGATCAGCTTCCAGATGAACACAGTCTAATATCATCTCATTTAAAAGGGTACAAAATCACTATGCAACTCCCCAAAAATATTTCCAAGCATTTCTTACAGTGGTAACTCCTCCAAAATTAACACTCCAACATTGCATTAAGGATGGGAGCTAGAGCTAACTGCCACCTCCATCCACTCTGAAGGCAATGCAGACTCTATTTGAGGAAGGCACAGGCAGTTTACTGACAGGATAACAGAACAAAGCTTCCATCTGCATCCCATTACAGGTGCTGTGCTGACATCTATAAATTAACTCTTTCTGCTTCCTTCAATTGGAATTGCTCTTTTAAGGACAGCAGTAAAATATATTTGACTCCCAAATAAAGTGCCCGGTATCATTTTAGATACATAATGAATCATGTACAGGCAATACTATGTTTTATATGATTTTCACTAGTAAAATAAGCAATCATTTCAAAACATCAGTGCAGATTAAATCCAGTTCTTAGCTTCTTAGAAAGTGAACCTCAGTACCACCAAACCCAACAGCTGGGATCACTGCTAGCAAGGCGAAAGCTGGGTTACCCTTTTCCTGTATATAATTCTTTTTCTTAAAGTAGCTGTGAATAGTGATTTTAATTAAGGCTGACTGTTCATTATCCCAATTCTTCTTAATTTTGCTATATTTTAGGCACTGGTTAATAATCATAAAGAGGAAAATACTAAGTCTGGTACACCCTAGTTTAGAAGCACTTGACCTTGCATTTTTAATCTACTCTCATTAATAATGATCTTGACCAGGTAAAGCCAAGTTACGATGGTCAAAACTCTGCACAGATACTTCAATGACACAACTGCCTGATTCAGAAAGTCTTGTCAGAATATGTTTAATATTACTAGCCCAAGGCTATAAAAGTAGCTAATATCATAATTGCCAGTAGATTATGGAAGTTTTTTTGCCTCCAATGTCACGATTCATCCACTAATATTTTTTATTAAACAGAGTTTTAATTCAGATTCTATTCTTCTAATGCTGACTTCAAGCATTAGTAACTCTTTCGATGTCAAGTGGTTATGGAGTATAAAACTCCCCTAACTGTAGGCAAAAGGAACAGTTACTCACTGATGGTAGTGTGGAATATTACAGAGAACATTCAGTTCAGCTCCAAACCTGCAGTTTACTAAGGTAATGCTTCAAATACCGTGGCTGGTTCATCAGCCACACAAGGTTCAATAACAGAAAATTTAATTTAAAATTTAATATATTAAAGCACTACTTAGGTACAACAGGGACAGGCTTCAGAGAAAAGGAAAAAAAAAAAGTTTACTCTTACTCAGAGTACATTCCCACACTTTCTCCTATTTTCTCTCCCTACTTGCATAGAAAACCTTATTTCCCTCTCAGATGTTCAGACTATGACGCACTGGGATTTTACATCATTACCCAGTCTGGTGGATCTATCATCCAGAAATCCCTTCCAAATGCAGGAAGGCTTCTCCTACCAATTTTAGCATCTGCAATACAGACAGGAAACATTAATACCAGGCTAAAAGAAATCAGTAATGTCAACATTTCTAAGCTGAACTGCTTACGCTAAAATCATTACCAAGAGAAATTGGTGTAGGCACTGACATTACCCATTCTAAAGCCACATTCATTCTTCTGGGACAAAAACCTATACACAGTGATAATTTTTTAGAATTAGGTACACACTGAACAGCGAGACTGGGTTTTTTATTAGCATGGCAAATGTAGCCAGCAAGATTCTGGATGGAAAAGTGCAGCAGCATCTGGGAATTTGTGGAGCAGATCTGCTGAGATACGAGTGACTGGAACAGCAGTGTGAGTACCTGTCCATTCCTTTCTCAGGTAACTTGGTTATGAACATGTCTGCTCTGGTGAATATTCATTATTTATGCTTCACCCATAGTTTGTTACAGCAATTGTTAAGTAAACAGACAGTTATGAAAGGCTGAAATTCACAGAAAAGGAACATGACTAATCCTCATAGGAAAACCAGGTTTGAGGACGTCAGACTGATTGTGCACCCACTGAAATAGGATTAAAGCAAGCAGAAATCTGCATGCAGATTCAACCTGCAGAAATATGTTCAAACACATCTCTGCATAATCTACATGTACATGCAGGCAAACAGACAGACTTACCTGCAAACAGATAAGACCTATAATTACAATGATGGCTTCATTTGATTTTACAAGCAACAGAGATAACCTTTGAGTACCCAGGCACTGGTGTGTGATAAATATCTATATAACAATGCAATGAGAGTACACACACCCTTACACAGCTCCAGAAGGTCATTCCTGCTTTATAACATTAGGTCAGGATAGCTTCTATTTTGTTTCCAACCTCTTTATCACTGCTAGATCGACTCGACCTAAACCCATGAAAAACTTATCCACAGATCTTAAAGCACTTTACAAAGACTGATAGGTATTATTTTAGCTCACAGATGTGTAAAAGATAGGCCAAAACTCATGCAGGGGGCTTCAAGTCTTTAACCACATGCAACTAATCATGCAACCATTCGTGCAACAACCCTAATTGAGAAAGAATCATAGAATCATAAAATCATTTTGGTTGGAAAACACCTCTAAAATCATCTAGTCCAACCATTAACTTAATACTGCAAAGTCCTACTACTTAACCATGTTCTTAAGTGCCACATTTACATGTATTTTACATACCTCCAGGGATGGTGATCCCATCACTTCCCTGGGCAGCCTGTTCCAATGCTTGTCAACCCTTTCAGTAGAAAATTTTTCCTAATACCAATCTAAACCCTGCTGGCACAACTTGAGCCCATTTCCTCTTCTCCTATTGCACGTTTTCTTGGGAGAAGAGACCAACCACCATCTGGCCACAACCTCCTTTCAGGGAGTTGTAGAGAGCAAAAAAGGTCTCCCCTGAGCCTCCTGTTCTCCAGACTGAACAGCCCCACCTCCCTCAGCCACTGCTCATAGGACTTGTGCTCCAGACCCTTCACCAGCTCCGCTGCCCTTCTCTGGACACCCTCCAGCACCTCCATGTATTTCTTGTAGTGAAAGGCCCAAAACTGGACACAGAACGCGAGGTGTGGCCTCACCAGTGCCCACCTAGCACAAGAGGACAATCAGTTCCCTGGTCCTGCTGGCCGCACGATTGCTGATACAAGCGGGGATGCCGTTGGCATGCTCCTGAAATCCCATTTAACTTCTCTAAGCGTTGCACACTCTGCACGCAGCAGATTCACTTCGGGAAGAAACCACTAGAGGTCAGGCAGGATATAATCATGCCCACAACGAGAAGGGAGATAGCTCGGAGTGCTATTAGCAAGAGAAATGAGGGACCAGAGTGACACTAAAAAAAAACAAAAAAACCCCTAAATTAAATATTGGCTACTTTTCATGTCAGGAAGCAAAACTGTGCTCTTGAAAACTGACATATTCAAGACGGATCACATGCACTGGTATGAAGTTATCAGAGAGGAAATAGTTTTATTAGATAGAAAACAGGTGTGCAGGTAAATATGGGCATTCTATATAAGTTGAAGTTGGTCACAGTAAACATAGTTGCTGAACAAACACTCAGAAAGTGCTCAAATCTACCCAAAGTTTACTTGTTTACTGTATCTTCAGTTGCCACCTGGAACAGGTTTTCCACATTGCTTTCGTTATACAAAGGTGTATCTGGGCAGGACAATATGTAGAAAAACACTATAATACTCTTTTTTTGTCCCCTGAATAAGAAATGCAGTCAAGTCTTAGAATATGTGTAGAATATCATACTGAAATGAGCACAATTGTTCAGCAGCTGCTTCCCTCAATCTCCCACTCAGTTGTCACTGTTCTGGTGACCTCCTCAGGGACATCTATTCCTTCAGTGGAAATGGATGAGTCAAGCTCATGGGCTCACACGTGACCACTCCCTGTCAAAAAACCAGTGGCACCACTCAGTGGGAGAGCTGATCTGCAGCTGCCAGGGCCTCCTTCAGCCTCACAGGCTTCCCTGGCCACAGGAAAAAGTGCTACTTCTGATGAAAATATCCCTCCCCTCTGATATACATGCTCGTATTTCCCTGCACCCTCTACAGGGCTGTAAGCTCAAAGGCTAGGTAGCAGTTTGTATTTCAGAGTGTGTTTTAGAGAATTTCCTCAAACAATCATGCTTCTTTTTCCCCTGTGCCACTTCACTACCTGGTGCACTCATCAACCTGCCTGATTTGCAGCTGAGCGCTCTAACAGCACTTCTATATTTCTTGGAAGCTTATTTCCTAGGAAGTATTTAAAATAATTCCACCAATACTGATATTAAGGTAGGCTGAGTTATCCAAAAGGAGGCTATAGTAGCTTTGGTTTGTTTACTCATTTGCCATATTTATTTTATCAGCTACCACATCCTAAGCGAACGAGATGATTGAAAACTCAGTAACATTTACTAAACTCCACATCTAACTGTATCTCCCACATTGCTAATTCAGTATAGATCTGCAAATCTATATTTAGTGATACCTGTCTCTGATAGCTCTGTCAAAACCAGCACATGCGGCAGAAATATCACTTTATTCAAGTTAGCCAAAATCTGTAGAGGTACTTGCCATCTACTAGACTGTGAGATAGCTGTCTGAAGTGTGTAAGTCCTCAATGGTATTAGGCAAAAAAAGAAACACAAAAAATTTACACCAACTTGCCACAATATGATGGGAAATAAAAAAGGGAAAACATGCAAACATATGTTACTTATTAAAAGAGAATCTGCTAATCTTTTAATACTTACCGCTGATTTCTGATAGTTCACGTCAGTTTAACAGATATTAAAAAAGTAAGTCCTACATCTTCTATTTAGCTGCTTCAATGTCAGAACTGACATTACACAAAACAGGAAAAACTGGGAACCTTTCTGTTCTGATTTATGTCTCAACAGATACATAAAAATAAAGTCTAATTGCTGCCTGTAATGCTGTAAACTTGTTTCTGAAACTGTGGCTCATAGTGACTCAATTATTTGCCTCTTACCACTATGAACAGGGTCTACAGAGGCAAACTGAAAAGTGCTGCTGAAGTCTGCTCTGGTTCCTGTGTCCCAACACATTTTATATATGTGTCATTGCTGTTTTAATACTTCTAAACCATATGCATAGCCAAAATCCATGCATACTTCAGTCTCCTTAGATTCAAATACAAAAAGCACCCCTCAAAAAAAACCCTCAAACAAACAAACAAAAAAACCCCCAACCAAACGAAACTGAGAGGGCCAAATGTTCATCAGTTTTCATGGAGAAGAGGAACAAGGAAACACATGAACATAGGAAAAGTCATTGTTTTTCTCTTGTTTGTATTTCTACCTCCACTGCTAAGCCCTGAAATTCACATTGCATAGCAGCTGGAAATTGGAGAGTAACACCTGGTGGACGGATAGAGAAATAAATGTCATGTGTCTGTGCACAGGCTTTATTATTACCATGTACATAAAGTAATCTGCAATTGCCTATCAAATGGGAACAGTGAGAAAACACTCTAAATACTCAATCGGGTGCTATTAGTGATTCTGCAAGGTAAAGAAGACCATACCAGAAAGAGGGAACAGATATGGGATGAGGCATACACAGCATGTGTTGTTTTACCCAGATAGGCTGTATTAACGTGCTGCTCCTAACCTCCATCCCTTCTGGCAGAAACAGAGTAGGGACCTCCACAAGAATAGTGACAGAGCTCCTGAGCATATTGACTGGATGGAGCAAAGCATGTACAAAAAGTGGCTCTGCCAATTCATAGTGGATGAGCACAAAGCTTTAAGATTATTTATAGCTGCAGAAATATTCTGGGCATAGGACTCTCCCTCTACTTTTTCATGTTGAGACTTTATAACTTCATGAATCTGCTAAGGAAATAAACATTAGCACATGCTTGGTTAACTGAAAGTACAAATAAATCGTAAGAATCAGGAGAGGCTACAATAACCAGTCTTTTCCGTTAGTGAGAGTAATGCAGGCACTTTGGGAGGCATAGGACAGCACAGTGCAGAGGCACCTGAGCTGGCTCCACTGCTCCAGCCAGGCATCTCCTAGGATGAGAAACAGCAATGCAGATGTGTGCAAAGAGCACATGGTGATGGAGAGCTGCAGTCTGTTAACAGTGGTGATGGCTGTACCCTGTCACTGTGCCTGTCGCCACAAACATCAGCAGCTGTGCTTCTGGAGTGTGACATACACACAACATTCTGGTGACATACACACAACATGAGCAATCTGGCAGAACACACTGAGCATTACTTAGCTGCTCTCTTGAGATACTCCTGCAGTATTCCCACATATAATGTTGAAATAATGAATGTCAGAAGTTTGTTGGGGCCTTCACTAACTGCGCTGTTAAGGTAAAAGGTAAAATTTTAAGCCACTTCAATTTAGGATGGCATTTAGTCCTTCCACTGCCTGCTAGGACGGTGGAGAATGCAGCAAAAGCATTCCTTGGGAGGACAGAAGGGGCAGCATTGCAACACAACATTGCTCCAGACTGTGCTGTACTGGAGATCTGCTCCAAACTGAGAGCAAAATGTTTCATAATCCATACAATCAATGTAGCAAGATGAAATATACACTCACTCGAGGAAGCTATTCCCTTTTGCAGAAGGAGGCACAAACTCTTACATAAATAGATTATATGGTAAGAGCACTACCACAATTCTGCCTCTGTTAATATAAAGGGATAGCCCATGTATTAAATAGGAAATGGACAAGAGAAAGAGAAAGATATGGAAGCAAGGAAGGAAGGAAGGAAGGAGGGAAGGAAAGAAAGAAAGAAAGAAAGAAAGAAAGAAAGAAAGAAAGAAAGAAAGAAAGAAAGAAAGAAAGAGAAAGGAAAGAAAGAAAGAAAGAAAGAAAGAAAGAAAAAGGAAAGAAAGGAAGAAAGGAAGGAAGAAAAGAAGGAAGGAAGGAAGAAAGGAAGGAAGGAAGGAAGGAAGAAAGAAAGAAAGAAAGAAAGAATGAAAGGAAAAAGATAAAAAAACCCCAGCTGTTGCTCCAAAGTAAGGAAAAGGTGGCTGATTAAAAATGGACACTAAGTCAGTATGGTTAACTGAAAAACACTGGAGAGACTGCAAGCACAGCATTTTTAGTTGATATATCCTGTCTGATTTTTACAGGAAAAACACAACTGGAGACATGATTGAAATATAAATGATGTAAGAATATGGATAGTTATTTTGAAATAAGAACTTTTTATTAATGCAGAAAACCAAACTTTTTCAAGCTGTGCCACAAACAAAAATTTGTAGTGTGGCTAAGGCCTTTTTTGTATGTTTCCAAATATATTTATTTTTTGAAAGAAAGAGTCTGAAAAAACAGGATATGCTCCTCTTTTGTAAAGAAATCTATTTGTCAACACAGTATCCTCTTTTTTTTTTTAAATTCTCTCCAAAGGCAAGTAATAACAACCACAACTAATTCCTTACACTTCTCTATTCTGCATCCCAGCATATGACTGTCAAGAACAACCACATCAACCATGTATTTGTAATACTTTTTACTGACATAGCATTCTTCACCTGAGATTCTCAAGGCTCTCCACAACTGTAGAAAAGTATTGGATTATGGATGTGAAAATGAAGGCATAGGAAATGATGGTTGGCACAACGGGGTCTGCCTGTGGCACTGTGAGTGTGACTGGTATTGCCTGTTGTTTGTTAAACAGTCCTAGTGAACAAGGCAAAACCCAAGAAAATAAGGACGTTACTGTCCTTGCCCTTATATTTATACAGAGATACTTGGCTTATCAAACACATTAATATGTTCAAAATATTCCTCAAAGAATTAGACTATATAAATTAGCACAAACATACATAACTGAATGAGGGGGGTTTTGTGCTGTTGGTTTTTTGGTTGTTTTTTTTTTTTAATTTTTTGGTTGGTTGGGGGTTTTGGGTTTTGGGTTTTGGTTTGGTTTTTTATCCTCTGATGCTTACCAGACAACCAGTATAGCTGTGACCAGCCTACACTTAGCCAGGACCACACTGCTCTGAAAATGTACATCTCAGGGTGAAACCAGTGGTCCCTATTTTATTATGATACTGAGTGGACTATGAGCATGAATTTTTCATCAGTGTTTCCAAATGCTCAAATATTAAATCCCCTGTGTATAATCTGTATGATTAATTTGGACGTTCTGAACTTGAAAACTGTTGTTTCGATTAAAGTAGATTTATGCCATGCCTCATAATCAAAACCTCTGTAGTTTCTAGAACAATGACATCTTACAGCACACATGCAGACTACACACACTGTAAAATCTGTGCCCAATGCTCAGGCAGCTGCATTTGCTTCTACTGCCTACTGCTACACACATAAATAGTGATGCATAAAACATTCAAAGAGTAGAAATACAGTATATTTCTGTTTTTTTATATGAGTGGAATAAATGCTCATCTCTCATTTTGTGGCTTAGGATGCTGAATGAAGGTTGTTCATTTTGTGATTAGGGTTGAAAGTGTAGAGTTTCAGACAGTGCTTAATACACTTAAAATACAAGACTGTTTCAAAAATAGCAAGATTTGGAAGCCAGCAGTCAATGTCTCTCCCACTTTCAAAACCTTGCCACCATGAAAAAGAGGGTCTCAGGGAATTCTTAGTAAGGGTAAGGAAACCCTAACACACAATGAAGTACATAATCCATGAGTGGAAAATTGCAGATATAGCAAACAAGAGATTCTGAGGCAGTTTCCTTGAAACTTTTAGCATTTTCTTGTTTGCTTGTTCTACTTCTGGTATTACTCTCCAGTCCTTCTTTCACCCAACGTATAAATAACACACACTTATGCTCACTTTCCAAATGCAACTCTCACACAGACACTTTTTCTGAATTAGGCTAAAAATACAGGCATAGGTGTAATTTTTTTTCCTCAATGGCCATCATTTCTACAAAAGGCAGAACTTTTCTATCCAATTCTTCCATAAAGAGCTGGGAATTTTCAGTTTTCTAAGTGCTTGTAAAATTCTAGAAATTCACTTATGGTATTACTCTAGGTAGCTGAGAAAATGCAATAAGAATAATAATAATAATTTATTTTCATTTAGCTAAAAGAATCACATTGGCATGTATTACTTTTAGTAGTCAATTGTTTATTGCTTTAACTATGATTACTGTGAGGGAAATGATGTTGCTTACATTCCCTCTTTGTTAGTATCAGTCCCTAATGCATCCAACTCTCATTTGCTTACTAGCAGAAGATTTCACCTTTGTCAGCACTGCACAGCCTATGCTGTGGTGGAAAAAAAACAAACTGCAACCTATTCAGCCTCTGGCCCCATCAGCAAAGCTTTGGGCTAAGTTCTCCTGATTGTGATGCTCAGCTATCCTGAACAGCCCCTTGCTTTGGAACAGAGATGTGTTGACACTCACTGCCAGCGTGGCACAGTTAAATACCCTGATGCTTGACCCTTTATTGCAAAAGTTTGCTTGAAGGTAATTCCAGCCTCCAAAGAAGAATCAGGGATTGATCCTTTTTAGTCATCCCTTGTGAGGCTGCAGATGGAGTACTGCTTCCAGGTTTGCACTTCCCAGAGTAAAAAAGACACGGACATATTGGATTGAGTCCATTGGAAGATGACCAAGATGATAAGCTGACTTAAACAATTGACATGTGAGAAAAAGCTCAAAGGAATTGGCTTGTTCAGCTCTGAGTTGACAAGGTTATGGTAGGGGGATCTTACTGTTATCTTCACCTATCTCATGAGAATACACAGAAAAGATAGAGAGAACAAACATTCTTGAAGAGGTAGTTATAGGATAAGAGGTAACAAATAAAAAGTTACAGGAGTGAAATTTTGATTAGGAAAGAAGGACTTTTTGTTTGTTTTGTGAAAGCAGTCAAACATCAGAATAAACTGCCAGAAAAAGTTGTGGTTTCATCACACTTTGAGATACTCAGAACTTGACTGGTTCCCCTGAGCAGCCTCATCTAAATTAGCCCTGCTTTGAGCAGGGATTAGATCAGGTAGCCTCCAGAGGTTCCTTCCAATCTAAATTATTCTGTGTTTCTAGAATTTTATTACTTTAATTTAGAGAAATAACAGAGATTATCAAAAGATAATTCCTTGAACTTCCATTTCCTATGAACTTCTCCCAAAGAGAGATAATATTATAGAAATAAAAGGTAACTTCTCTTGTGTGAGGCACAAAGATTTTAGTTTGCTTTCGTCATGGAGAATAGAATAATGTAACAGTGACTTATATGCATACTCTTGTGAATAAAAGAAGGTGCAGTACTTAGATGTGAAATAAACAGTGAAAACTGTAATAATGAAAGAAAGGAAACCTACAGCCAAAAGGAGACTTGTACTCTGTGTTAATAAATAAGCCCAGCCTGGTTATTTATTATGGCTCAAACTTCCAAATCATTATTCACCTTCTGATTTGGCTCAGAGTATTTGTCAGATTTGGCTGAATCATCCCTTGGTTCAGTTTTCAGAGCCAGCCCCTTGTTTAGCGATTGCTAATTGTGTTTACTAAACAGTGTCCAAGGAAAAGGCATTTCCACTCCGTGGGAAGATGCATTTCCAGAGAATTACACCCTTCCTCACCACCAAAGGCTGGCCCCCAAGTGACAGCCTCATTGGGATTCATGAACATGCTCCAAAGAACTGGTGCTGTATGTCTGACTTTGTCTGCCTCTCCTCCTATTTCAAGTCCAACCATGAATACAGTCAATAATTGTTGGGTTTCCCTGTCTGCAAGCTTTGCTTGACCTTGGGAAAGAAAAAAATAACTCTTACTTCCTTTCCCTTTCCACTCCCTCTTCCTTCGGTATGAATACAACAAACTAATAAACAGAAAAAAAATCAATTGTCCAATTTTCACCTGTCACTCCTAGATCTCCTGTGTCAGTCCCATAACTTTATCTAGACTGCTATCTGTCACTTTTATTGTTTTCTCCTCAATAGACTGAGTTCTATATGATGATATTTTATATTACTGCTTGGCTGTTGTTGCTGAACTAACAGCTGTTGTGTATGAATTGTTCAGGATTACATAAACGGAATACAGTAAGTATGAGATCAAACTCGTGTTTTTAAATAAAACCTGCAATGGGACCAATATGTACTCAAGTCTCTTTCTTGGATTTTTATGTTGTGTTTGTTCTTTGGGTTTTGTTGGCTTGGTTTGATTTGGTTTTTTATTTGGACAGCTGAATTAATTAGATTATCTTTTAGTCTAGACCATTTGTTTACTGTATTTATGATTCATACAAGCAGATACATTATAGAATACCAATAGTGTATAACTGACTGCAACAATGAATTCCAATTTGTTTATTGAAACAGATTGCGACACTTTAGCAGTAACATAGGACTGGGAAACAGAGCTTAACCAGTAAGCAGAAAGTTGAATTTTATCTCAAAGGGAGTAACAAGGCTAGAAAAGGCACAGTTCATTGATCTAGCAGTCTTCCTGCACTTTAACTCATTATCACAGAACGACAGGTTCACAGAATCATAGGATGGTTTGGGTTGGAAGGACCTTAAAGACCCATCTAGCTCCAACCCCTTGCCATGAACAGGGACAACTTACATTAGACCACATTGTACCAAGCCCCATCCAATTTGGTCTTGACACTTCCAGGGATGGGGCATCTGTTAACTTCTTTGGGCAACCTGTTCCAGTGCTTCATGACCCTCACAGTAAGGAAATTCTTCCTAATCTGTGCATTTTCATACTGTCTCCAGTCACCTGGAGGTATTCAAGGAAAGACTGGATGTGGCACTCGTGCCATGGTTTGGCAGACATGGCGGTGTTGGGTCACAGGTCAGACTGAATGATCTCAGAGGTCTTTTCCAACTAAACTGATTCTGTGATTCAGACTGGCTACAGTCACTGCAGAGCAGCTCCAGCTCCAAGGGTGTTTGGGATGCTGTTTGCCAGGGGGGATTAGGAAGAGCGGCTGCCCGCTGGCAGACAAGCCTGAGTCACACAACAGGCTGCATGTTCCACATGCAAAACATGTGGCTTCGCAAAACAGAGGCAACCGCTGAGTGCCAACATACTAATTAACCACCACATCCTTCTTTTCATGTCTCCCCGCTGATGCTTTGGAAGCATTATGATAATTATCCGCAGCTCAGAGCCTCGGGGTTTGCAGAACAGCTATTCAGACACGCGGTTCCCTCAGCGGGAACAGACTCTGAGGCCGGATCCCGCGGCCCGACCGTGTCCGGCTCAGCTCGGCAGGGCTCGGTCGTGGCGTGCCCGGCACAGGCCACGTTTCCATGGCAACCGCGGGCGGCCGGGCGGGGCGGCGGGCGCATGCGCAGCCCTCCCTCCTCCCCGGCCTCCTTCCCCCCGCGGTATCTGGGGGAACGCGGGGACGCTCCCGCCGCGCGCATGCGCCCTGCGGCCCCGTGTGCCGCGGTCCCGCGTGGGCGTCGCGGCGGAGGACACGGGAACCGGAACCGGAAGCGCGGCCGCGCGCGAGAGAAGCCGCTCCTCGCCCCGGTGGGANCCCGGCAGCTGCCGCCGGCCCCTCGCCGCCTCGCCCGCCCGCCCGCGTCCCCCTGCCCGGCGGCCGCGATGTCCGACAAGGAGTTCATGTGGGCCCTCAAAAACGGAGACTTGGATGAGGTGAAGGACTACGTGGCCAAGGTAGGAGGAGGCGGCGGTGCGGGGTGCGGCGCTGCGGGCGGAGGAGGGAGGGGTGCGTGCGCAGCCCCCGGGATGGGGCCGGGGCGGCGGGAGCCGCGGCCTGAGAGGGCACGGGCGCTCGCTGAGATCTGTGCGGAGCTGGGGGCCCCCTCCCCCTCCTCGGGGCCTCTCGGTTCCTGGGCTTCCTCCTTCTCTCCTGCCCCCAGCCGCCCCTCGCGCCTGCCGGTGGAGTTATTCTGTGTCACTGCGTGGAACTTAGATGGATTGACAGCCAAGATCCCAGTCCTGCCTCGCTGATCTCGTGTGGATTTGTGGCCTCGGTTTGGTTATCCTTCCCCTCTGTGCCTCAGGGCTCATCCTTAATAGGGTGATGCTAAGCTACCGGGTGTGCTGAGGCTTAATTCATTAACCTTCTGGGAAGTGTGTTGATACCTAGTTAGGGCGAGTGCTGCAGGAGCAGCAGACACCTGTGTGGTGGTTGAACAGTCCTCAGGTACATGGCAGTATTTGAAAGCTGCATTCTGTCCTCATTTGCCTTCTCCTGTCACTGAGGTTTGTGGGAAAAGTACATAAGGGCAACATTCTGCTTCACTGAATCCTTACTGTTCAGGAATATTGTCTGGGAACTGTTACACAAGAGCAGAGGTGTATATATAATTTACCTGTAATTATTTGCATCTTCAAACAAGTTAATGATTGTCTTTGGGAGCTGGACACATGCTGACACAACTTGCCATGATGGTTTAAGTCCTTTCTACTCCAGTTGTCAACTCACAAACTTGTAGCGCTCCTGGCAAAAAGAAAAGTGTGCAAGTACTTCCAGCTGCTTTAGTACAAAGTCCAACAGCTTAGCCTGAATAGTCTTCTCTGACAGTTCCAGCTAAGCTTCTGGACTTTGCATCAAAGTGGCTACGCACTCACATGCTCTGTCTATAAAGTTCTTGAGGAAATAGCTGGAAATAATGTAATTTTCCCACTTCAGCTGTTTGCTAAAGGTTGTGTACCTGTGTCTGTGTAATAAAGTTGGGTAATCCATTGGTATGTCTAATATCTTCTCAGATTTGGGGACTTGTAGAGTGTCATTATCATATTTGAGATTCTTCCTGCAGCTTTTAAAGGATTTCCATACGTATCTAGAATATTCACTACACACTAGTAATTACTGGATCCTTGTGTATCTTTTGCTGAGGCAAAAGCTTTGGCAGTTACTGTCTTGGTTCAGTTTATATCTACGAGTTGACTGCAGTACTAATTAGAAAGCTTTTTTTATATTCCCACTCTTCCTGAGTGGCACTGCAACTCATGTAGCAAATGGATTTATGTGATCACTCTTCATCTGCTTCAGTGCAGAGTCAAATACTTGGTTCCATCTGCTACTGAAGGAGGCTTGAGCCAGCCTGGATGCTGCTGTAGTGAAGAGGCTGAAGGATATCATCTGCACTAATGAGGCAGAAATCCTTAAAACAGAGAGAGATACTCACTGGGGTTAGATGATTAGAGTAAAAGAAGCCTGCAATCCTTGAGCAATCTTACGTTGTAGAACTGCTTGTAATGTAGAAGGTGAATAAACTCTGGGAATTTTCTGTTGGTTTGTGATCTAATCGTATTCATACTTTTCTCCCACTTGGAAGTATGTGTTGTGTCTTCAGTTGTTAAACAACCTACAAGAAGTCAAATGTTTTCAGTCCTTTCTGTTTCTTTGACAGACTGTGGGCTAGTAAACTCTTAGGCTGGTTTCCTGTGGGAACAACGCTTACATAAGCAAGTTTTGACTGATCCTCATCCTTCCTAGTGGTTTGTTAATTTTTTTTTGTCTAATTTTTTGTACATTTTACAGATGTGCAGGTAGGTGGGTTCTGGGAAGGTAAATGAAATAGAGGTGGGTGCCTTCAGGGAAGAAAAGAGTACAAGAATGAGTTTATGTTTTACTGTACAACAGGAAATGTACGTTGAAGAGGGGCAAGAGAACTCTGCAAATCATCTGAATGTAGGAGAAGCCTCAGCTGGAACTTCACATTCTCAGTTCTGAGATTAATGAAATATGTGAAGGCAAATCATGCTTTGGTAGTTTCTCAGGAAAGTATCTGTTCCGTGCTGTATGTTCTTTCTGAGTTTCTTCCTTATCAGTTATATGGTTTCTGCTCCCTGCTGCTTTCCTGCTCTTAACTATGATTTAATGTTCAAGAATTTTACTTATATAAACTTTGCAGTGGCAGAAATTTCCTCTCCCTGTAATGGGGGAGACAGTCATATATCTTACAGTCTGCATCTTCATAAAATTCTTCCTTGTCTGTCTTCCTGAAACTTTTGTTTCCCAACTTCTTGTTTGTTTGGTTTCTTGTTCTAGTCTTGTTTCCTCATTATTTGTTTGGAAACAATACAGCCTTTAGCTATAATCTTGCAGTTTTGCCACCAATTACCACATGAAGGGTTTGACCTCTGATTTTGTTTCGTGTCTGAATGGCAGGGCTTGAAATGCTAAGTAGATGAACCTGGGTGCTTTAAAAATAATAGTATAAATGGATGTTATCAATGGGACTGTTGAGTTGAACTCTTAATCAGCCATAACTTTTCTTCACTTGCGTGTAATAAGCTGTGGAGGTTCTGTCTTGGGACTCATAAGTATCTCTTTTTTTTCTTTTATCTGTGGTTTGGTTAGTAAGTACCAGGAAGAAAGAGAATGTTTCTGCCACTTCAACAGTTCCTGGATAAAGAAAGGATATAGCAACAGAAGCAAGAGTCTCCATTTGCATTTTAGGTATTTCTACATAGGGATCTTGCATTCTCCTGAAGATACTTTCTTTTTTTTTTTACCAGGAAAAAAACTTTTCACAGAAACAGTAGTTCTGAGGGGTGGCAATGAAACAGGCAGTGCCAAATGATACTGCTTTGTTGCTTAGCAAAAGAGATCTTAGTGCTGCCAGTCTGTGTTTGGAAGATATTGTTGGCTTCTATTTGATGAAAATATGAAAGATGATTTTTATAGTTCGAATAGGCTTGTAAGACTTCTTTCTGTTTTTGTAAGAGACGTCATATTAGCATCTACATTTCTCAACTTGCAACAGTGTCAACTTTTTCTTTATGGTAAATGTAAATTTCTCCTGAAATACTGTATCTAGTGTGTTATGCCAGCAGTTAGGTGCAGTGTCAGCTATTTTTATGATGACTAGATTAAAAAGTAGTTTTTACTGTTTGCTTTCTTTGATGTCTTCCTTTTGAATATAGCCAGCATATGTTGGCTTCAGAGGTGCCTACAGGAATCTAAGGGATTGAAGGAATTCTGCACTCTACCCACATACATCCACTCAAATTTTTAAAATTCCTCAAGAAAGCAGAAACTTCCGTGGGAACAGATGAATCAAATGTGCAGTTTAATGGGTGAGGAGGACCCACGCAGCTGAGAGAAATTTACCTCCCTCAAGGTAGGGAGTGGGTTAAAAAGTACTAGTTAGAAGAAGAGCAAGTTATATTAAGCCTACAGAATTTCTTAACATGAATGGTGTTAGCTCTTTTTCCTTTTCTTTAGCCTTCTTCCCCAGCAGAATTAGATAAACTATGCAGTTGCTTAGAAAGGACTTACTGCTCTGTCAGCATGTGCACATAGCATTTTCAATCAGCAGTAGATTTCTGAGGCTAAGTACAATTTCTGTTATTCACTAGGCATAAAGTTTGTGGCAAGATAGATTTGTAGGAGAGGCTTCAATAAACATCTGTACTGAAGTAATTTCATCTCCCGTAGCTTAACTGAGAATTCCCCACTTCATGAGCTGCTTTAATCCCTTACATGGTTTCCTAAACCTGCCACTGCTTACAGTTAAGTTTGGTAAATCAACGAACCTAATACCATAAGAAGATAGGCAACCAAACTGGAAGCACCAGATTTTTACTGCTCAGAGGACTGGGAGGTTGAAGTGATGGTAGGCTGTGAAATGGATGTTTGTAGAAAGTGGTCTAGTAGGCATTTCTGGTGTGGAGTCTTGCTTTTTAAATAAGAAAACAAACAAAACCAAATTCCTGGAGGACCTCCAGTAACTTATCTGGACAGCAGCAACCACTTATGTGTTCTTGACAAAACTGTGATGCTGCAGTCTTGCAGTTCATTGGGATATAATAAAGTTTGAATACATGTCTTGAGAAATGCATAAAACTTGGTTGCTGCTAAACTAACTAGAGAGGCTAAAAAAGAAAAAGTTTAGAATCACCTTCTTGAAATAGAAGCAGTAGTCAGGGGTATAGTTAAGTGTTGTGAAAAAGAGAAGAGACTTCAATATGTATCTGCAAGAGGAAAGATTAACATGGAGGAATAAATAGCTTTTAATTCTCAGGGGTAACCTATGTTCTTTTCAGTGTCCATTCCAATGCCTTCTACACCTTCAGTTACAAACTAAATGAAAATGAATACTTAAATGATTGTTATATATGGGTGGATGACTTGATTTACAGATAAAGCATACCACGGATACATTGAAATTTACCTTGTCCCATCATGCTGAATGCTGAAGTGCACATTATTATTATGGCTACATTGATACCTGCATTGCCTCTGGTCAGGTAACAGGTTTCCTGCTCTTGAGTGACAGCCTGAAAGCCTGTCTGGGTTACAGTGCAGGGTAGCTATACCTCACTAATTTGTCCAGGAGCATATCAGAGCTAGCCCTGACCTGGGAGCTGCTGGACTGAGCTTATTCCCTGTGGGGCCTCTTGGATGTCTCTGTACTGTAACTCCCCAGTATTTTGCCAACACTTCTGCTATGTGGGTTTGTCTTTATCTGGAGATTCTAGGACTTCTGTTATTTTCCGCTTGATTACTGTTGAATCTGCTGAAGTGGAATTGCTAAAGATAATTTTGTTTTACTGCTTAGTTCTAATTAAATTTGGTGTTCAATTTACATTTCGCAAATTTGAACATGATGACCTGAATCTTTCTTTTATGGAACAAGAGAGTTGTTTGCTACTGGAAGCTGCTGTTAGCAGGTTCCGTATTTATGGTGGAGTTACTCTTAACTAAAATCCCAGGAATGTACTAGAAAAACTTTCAGAAAAACACAGCACGGCTGCCACTTCTTAGTAGTGTGTACAATAAAATGAATGAGGTTTTTGAAAACCACCTCTTCAGGATGGCTAATTAATTTCCCCAGTCTGATCCAAGAGTCTGAGGACATGTGGTGAAGAATTATTCACAGATATTAATAGTTTGTGCATCAGTTCTTAAGTAGTTTATAGGAACAGCATGGAGTAACAAACTTGCCTGCAAACCTGGCATTGCAGTGGAATGTGTGACTCAGTGCCTGAATGAGCATCCCAGGATTCTCAAATCTGTCCTTTTTGTGAAGATAGAGATAGAACTGATTCTTCAGCCATTTCAATTTGAAATGTAAATGGAGCTCATTCCAGCTGTGATCATTTGAATGATCATGAATCTGGAACTGCTAAATGTAGTGTTTTCTTTGAGGTGTTGATGTCAAGCTATGGTAATTTTGTTCATTGAGTTCGCTTCTGTGCTCTGAAAATCTTGGTGGCTTTAACCTATTGCCTAAGTAATTCATAACTGGCCTTCCTATGCTTAAAAACCGCAAGTTAAGTACTTCCTTACTTGATTCTGTCTGGCTGTTCTTACCATGTTGACTTGTCTTGTGCCTAATGTGTGTTTGCTGCAAAAAGTAGAGAGAGTTATTAAGACCAGATTGTAATAAAACATTGAATTTAAACTTCTTTTTTTTTTGCTGATGTGCTATGTATTCCATTCCCTAAATTGAAAGCAAATTTTATCTCTGAAATATATCCTGTTTTGTCCAAGTTTGTGGTATACAACATCTGCATTCCTAAGTATGACAGTGAAAGTTGGGAATAGGTTATGAATAACAATCAGAGAATTCAGTGATGTGAGGAAAATACTGACTTCTACTGCTCCTTTTCTTCTTTCTGCCCTCCCTTATTCTAACCACAGTTTTCCCTCAGTTTTATCTTTAATAAATCCCTGTTTTTCAAGCCTGGCTTAGTTAGTTAATTTTGACTTCAACAAGAAGGCTTACAGGAGATAAGCTAAGCCTTCTAAAAGTCCAAGAGAACAGTTCTGCAGTGGTATGTATCTGTATCCATTTGGAATAGCATGTGGAAAGTTGTGTTAGATGTGAAGATGGTGCACTGAATGTTGACGTGGGTACCATGGCATTGGTGACTCATGCAGGCCACGTAAGTAAAAAGTGCTGCATGAGTGGATCTTGCAGCAGTGTCCCAATGCATAAATAAGGATTCCTTTGGGTAGTTCTCAATAGACCAAACAACTTCCATGTGCTTTTTCTGAAGGACCATAGGCTTAGCTGGTAACATACCAGGACTCGAAGGTCAAATATTCTACTTAAGTTCAAGGAGAACATCATGGACTCAGGGTTCTCATGTCCAAGACTTCTTATGTCTGATCAAAGGTCAGAAGAGAAAATTTAGGAAAGATATAGAAAACCAGGGGATGTATACAGCTGTATTGCTAGAGTAATGGATACAGTTTTATGTGTAGCATCAGTTGAGTTTAGCAGAGTTTTTTATGGCTTTACATTTCTGCTTGTTTGAACTTCTGAATACATCCACGCAAAAGTGTGAGCGAAGTTACTTCTTTCCACCTAATTTGCCCACTTCTCAAGTTGAAGGTTTGTGTTAAGTTATTCCTGATTTTTCATCCCCTGCATATCAAAGTGAATGTTGAATTTCGCAGTCCAATTCTGTGGAAAGAAGCAGTTGTCATTTCCATAGACAGGTCTATTGCTAGGACAAAAGCATGAGCTGGAATTAATAACTGCCAATAACTGACCAGTTGGTTATACAACAGTTGTTTTTCTTACAAGTTGCAGTTTCAGCAGTTTTGAACAATTAGATGTTTTTCTGCTTTAGCTCATTATGAGGAGGGGCAGGTACAAATCAGCACAGCTCATATTAAAGTGAGTTTAAAACCTTTATTGGATGCTGGGTATGATATTGACTTCTTTTTAATAGCATATTGGTGTTAAAGCCTATGTTGATTGTGACCAGTGATGGCAAATTCTACAATGACATGCTAGAGATGGGGAGGGAAACAATACTTTCATTTAAATGGTTAAGGAGCTGGTATCGGTAGTGTTGCTGTCTTGACCTGGAATGCAATCAGTACTAATACGTCCTATTGAACAAGCTACAGTTCTTGCCTTAATTCTCTGTTTGATTGGAATGTACTCGGGTGTGTTTTGTGGGGTTTTTTTGTTGTGGATTTTTTTATTTGGACTTTCTCCCCCTTCTTTTTAGTAAAGACGAGGATAGCAAATAATTTGTTTCCCCAAAAGCAACTGAAATCCTGATGAGGGAGAGTAGGAATAGAAAGAAAAATATGGTCATGAAAACTCAAAATGCACATGAATATGGCTTTGAAGTAGCTTGGGGGACTTGGGGTTTGGTGCTTTTAGTACTTTACCCATTTTTACAGTCTTTATTAGTGTTTCTTATGCAGTGTAATTCTGTAGCTCAGTTCAGATACATTGTCTGCCAAGGGCATTGCATTTCTCCAAAGAAAGACTTTGTGTCTTTCTTGCTGCACCAAGAATTAGAATGTGGTCCGCAGTTTTGTCTTTGCTTATATTCATTGCTGCCTTCCTTGCTGGTTACAGGCCAGAAGAAAAATGGTGAAATCATTTTACTTAGCCTTCAGCCACGCTTTGGTAATCAAAGAGAGTAATTGCATGTGGTGGCTAATAAACTAAGCAGACCAAAACATTACAAGATAGGTGTTCTGGAGACTGCCCTGTCACACTTTCAGCCAAAGTTCAAAGAACATTCTGAGTCAGTTTATACAACAAAATTGTGTGCTCAGAGTTTCTGGTGAGCTAAGATCAAGTCTTGATAATTATTGTTGAATGACTGATACTGTCGCTTCCCAAACTCCGGTCATTTATGAACTTGCTTTTTAACACGTGTGTGACCTATAAATTAGTGATTAGCTTCAAGCAGGAAAGATGAGCTGTTAGGCCATTTGAGACAATAGATAGAGAGCTGTCCATAGAACAGTTACCATCAGCATCTCTCATTTAAACTGATTTGTTAATGACACTATGAAAGCAAATACCATAGGCAATAAATGTTTAAAAAGTATTTTTCTGTTTGTTCAAGAATACTTCCAGTGCTTGATTCAGGTAATGCAATTGAAAGTAGAAGATTTCACGTCCTTAAATAAAAAAGAGTTTAGGAGAGTTCCTGTAACGTGAGATCTGCATTTCTCTGTATGCCCTGTAGTAAAAAAAACAAACCCACAACAAAAACAACAGAATCCTTTGTATTCAAGTGAGGCATTTTTGAGAATCTTTATTTCTTGGATTGCTGACTTCTCAATAACTTCAATAATACTATTAGCTGTTTCTTGGCTAAAGTCATGGATATTTAGCAAGGTTTAAAAAACTTGAATTTGGGTGGTCATAAAAACAGTAATTGTCTGTTATTTAAATTTATCTTGGGCATAATGACAGTAATTATAATTACTTTCAAAATAGATTCCTCTAATTAGAGTATAATATGAAATACAGCCTTTCATTCCTGCCCTGTGACAAGTTAGTAGACTGTATTTACTAAAGCATTTTCAACAGTAATTCCTGGAAATCTGGAGAAAATACCTTAACTTTTGTAGGTGGATTATTTCAAACTTAAAAGTGCAATACCAATATTTGTAAGTTTTAATAAAAGTACTACAGTGAAGCTGAATATTCCAAATGTGTCTAATTGGTTTAGGGAGCCATTCTGTAGTTGTTAATGCATGTGTTTTTAAGTATATACTGCTTAGAAAGCAGCATTTGTTTTATGGATGTAAAAACAGCTTTTCTGATCAAGTTTTTTTGTTTCCGTTAAGACAACATTTTGTTTTTGCATTATTTCAATCACCAACTGCTTCATCATGTCAACAAAACTCTGCGTTAAGGCGCAAAACTTCTAGAACTCATTAATGCTGCTTTTGACATTTCATATCTTTTTATGCATTGCTGAATGAAGAAAATGTAAATTCAATGTGCACAGGAAAATAATGGATGTTAATCTTAAAGGAAAACCTGTTTAGAAGCTAAGGTTCATTGCTTTGAATTTGATATAACGCTTGATTTTGCCTTGGACATACCTTTTGTTCATTTTCTGGAGAAGTAATTCCTGCTTATGGTGTTAAGCCCCAATTAAAGCACTTGAATTCAGGGGTTTTTTAACCACAGCAATAATCTTTGTAGATACACTCATCTTCCTGTTTATTCTGTCATATCTTCCTGATACAGTACAACCTGAGCTTTGAGAATTCACATTTATTATTGTTGTGGGGGTTTTTTAATTATTGTGTCTTCAGATCATGCAGAGAATTCAAAATACCAAGCTGGCATCTATTGAAACTGAAACTCAGTAGCTGGCGCCGAGTGTTTGCCTCAAAGGAAAACATCCACTTCCTGTTCATTCCTTGGACAAACATGTACTGAGCAGTTTTAATACAGAACTTGATGTGGGGTTCTTCCAGAAACTGAAAGTGTTTTAACTGAGCGCTAACAACTCAATGCAGACTGCGTGGTAATAGGTGGGATCCTTTGCTCAGCTTCTTAACTTTTGGAGCAATTTCTGACATGTTAAGCTTGATTTTGTGTGAAGCTGTAGGAGCAGGTGTTTTGTAGATATTTCTGTTTTCATAGTGCTGTCTGTTGTCAGTTTACTGATGGTATAGTACTGAATTACTGAGACAATTACTGCTCTGATTCTTGGTTTAAGTATGGTTGATGGCTTCTGTTTAGCAATCATCTTCCACCCCTGTGAGCTGGAATATCTTCTCCTTAGAGTAGGTATCCTCCAAATCACTTAATCCAAAATGCAGTAGTAAAACACAGTCTGGCCAGTCACTTCTGGAATGAAAAATCCAACCTTCAGTTCAGTGTTGCCTATGAAAATGGACGTTGCACTGTGTTCAATAGATGCAGTACTTAACTCATCTCTTTAAAGTGAACATTAGGTTTATGTCAATTTAAGGTATAAAGTTGGTAGATTGATCTGCAGTTCTTTCAGAATTAACGGTTCAAGGCTTTTATTGATGCTTGTGCCCCCTGTATCATGTGTGACAGGCGAGTCCTGATGCTTTAAAGCATTTTAACTTTAATTCCAAATTCTAACAGTCTTTCTAAGCAGAGACAGTTTGGAAAGTGTCTGATCATTGGCTGTTTCAGTTCATGATCCAGAATATTTAGTGCATTGATATTCATCAATTAAAGAGATAATCTGATCAGAAAGTAATAATACCTTTGTCTGCAACAACTTATGGTGTCAGAACTAGTTGCTGCCATTACTCTGAGCTGTTGCCTATCTAAGAAATGAATGCTTTTGGACCAAACTTAAAAATGGAAATTCATAGGAGCTGAGAGAAGCTGCACAACTGGGCCCTTCATTCCTGTTTCATCCCTTGCTAGTGCAAGTAGTGAGTGGGTTATATTATTTCTCCCTCAAGTCTTGCACAGATTAAGGTTTTTGGGGAGGGGAGAACAACTGTTTTCAATAACACGTGTGTTTGGCACATCTTTGAAGCTGGGATTGTAGCACAAGCTTCTAGAAGCTGTGGCTAGGAAACAGTTGGTTCATTAGTGTTCTGCAGAATAACTCATGTATCAGGTTTGTTTGTCTCCCAAAATGCTGATACAACTGAAGCACAGATGGCTCAGTAGTTCAGTTTATTTAGCAGTTGTTTCTGGAATTGTATTCGTTTGACTGAGACAAAGGACTTCAGATTGCATTTGATTATGGTGGGTAAGCTAGATACTTGTTTACCACCACCAAAACCTGAAAAGTAAGCCTTGTTAAGCACCTTTTTGTTGGCTTAAGCCAGAGTAAGTGTAGCAGTGCTTTAAAAGCTTTTCAGAGTACTTTAGATACCATATCAAGGCAGGCAAAATTCATCGTCACATTCATAATTCATTTTCTTAACTTTTATAGACCAAGTATTGGTATTATTATTAGCAATTAAGGCTTCTCCTAGAGTAGAGAATTGCAAAGTAGATATCCATTTTTTACATGGACATCTACATCTGTCTGCTGTGGTTGTAGAACTTGCTGCAAAATGCCAACTGGAGAGACACACACTATCCTCAGAACAGAAACACCTTTTTGATAAACCAGTGAGGGTCTTTTAGGGGAAATGTGCTGAAATTCTTTGAGTAGCCTTTTTTTCATCTTTTTGAAAATGGAAACTCAGTTGGATATTGGAGGCAAAACTAATAGCAAATACTAGAAGTGAATCCAGAAAAATAATGAAAATTTGATACTTGTGTCTGCAGCCTCTTCCGTAGGGATTTAACTTTCTGTATTCAAGTTCCCTTGTCAACACCTGTTAACTTGGATTTTGGTTTTTGATCACTATCTACAGGATTTCTTGTGGATGTTTTTGGTATTTCTGTTTGTTTCAGTAAGATGTGATAAGGGGGAGGTGTAAAGACAGCTTGTCCCATATATTCCCCAAAGCATGCAGGATAGAAAGGTAGAATTTTCTGGGAGAAAATTCCTTTTTGCTTGAAGTTACAAAATTTAGAGGACAGGAACAAAACACCCAGGAGTGTTGAAAAGATGTTATTTAATATCTGTGAGGGTAAACACAAAAATAATCAGTAGGACAGCTTAGCTAATGCAGTCACTCTTGGCTGTTAAACAAAAACCAAAGAACTTCTAGGTTTTCTGAAATTCTCCAAGTGGAAAGTAGTTATCCCATACAATAAATCTAGGTCATTTGCTTCAGTTCAGTAGTCCACTCAGGCTGCCGTTGGAAAGCTACTGGAATGATCGGAATATGCTCAACCACTGAGCAGCAACAGCAGTTGTCTCTGTGTGCAGGTTACATTTGCTTTTTTAGGTGGACTGAAAGTAAGTAATTTTTTAAAATGTAGGGGTTTCACATGAAAATTTGGATCCAGCACAAAATTTTTGCAGTTGCCATTGGAAACTGCCTACTTACAGTTACAGTGAGTTGATTTCCTCGGCTCTGGCAGGATCTTACGGCAAGTTTTTAACTGAAGAAATCGGCTTCGAAATCATAAACTATTCGCAACTTACAACATTAATCTTTTTACTTCCCTTTCTGCTCTTTGGACTTAACCCAGACTTTGAGTTATTAGTTATTTCACCAGGTTCCACTCTTGCTCTTGGTTTGAGTATTAGTGACAAGTAGTGAAACAGGGTCATTTTTCTTGTGAATCAGAAGATAGAGACAAGAAAACTTGAGACTCAATAAACTGGCTGAGCAGAAATGATAAAATACTGTTGCTTCTTCTTAGGCCTCCTGCATTGTTTCAGTCGTTTTTTTAATACAACAGGTTGAGTGGAAATGTGAAATTTATCTTTTCCCTCTGCTCTGCCCAATTCTTAGGTCTGCAGTACCTGAGGCATCATATGTCAAGAGGTTTCCGTCTTACAGGAAAAAAAATGTACAGAAGTTTAAATTATATGCTGCACTGACTTGTTTTGAGCTGGTCATTTGAATTGTTTTTGCTCTTAGTTAATAAAAACAGGTGGAAATGTGAAAACACATTAGACTAGTGTTATGTTGAAATACACAAAAGCTTACAAAAATGGTTTCCTTGTCTAAAGGGCTGAACTGGTGGTTCAGTTACCTTCAGATTTGTATTAAGGAAGGTAATGTGAGAGTCTGTCTACTAGATCAATGTAAAGCTGTGTCAGTTCCTGTCATAGATGCAAATATTTCACCTCTCTATCCAACAAAAAATGCTTCAGGCTGGTGCTCATTTCAGCTAGCATAAGAAAATATTTAAAGGAAATTGTATAACCAGCTTGGAAGAAGAAATTAATTTATTTTCTCTTCTACTCAAAGGTGTTTAGAGTAGTGTTAATTTTACACTTGAAAATAATAAATAAGTTTTTTAGAAACATCGTAAAATGGGTTCAGTAATTCAGATCTAATGTCTTTTCCTATAGCTAATCTCCAAGGACCTGTGGAAGTGCTAGTGTGGATTGTGGTTGGCTAAATCAGTTTGTCTTGGCAAGAATGAAAACTACTTCATCAAAGTCAGTGTTGCTTTTTAGCCTTGGAGACTGTTCTGTGGGGTGGGGGCAAAAGTTGAACTACAACAACACTACACAAAAGACTGGGTGGAATGTTGTGGGATCACTGAAGTGAAGGCCTAAGGGGCAGACTGGGTGACTATTTTTGTGTAGCAAGCTGTGTTAAGACCTGGTATTCTGCAATGCTGTCAGATTTCTTCAACATATTTTATAAAAATACATTTCTTGGGTTTGTAGGTGCCTTTTGTTCCAGTTTGCAGTGCGTGAATCAGTGCTTTAGGAGAGAACAGGGTTTACAGAATGGAATCCATACAGAATCACTCCAGGGGCAGACTGAGGAGTAGGAAAGCACTTTCCTTCAGGTCATATGAGAAATCTAGTCCTTCTGCACATAAACCCAAGGATTGTTTCAATAGCGATAAAATTCCATTAGTGAGGAAACTGAGGTAGTAGCAGTTGAGTTTTCATTGGTGAAACTCAGCTTACTGTGTTGGCTTTTTGTGTTTGAACTCAGAATATTCAGTGTTAGTTCTTTCAAGTCTTCAAACCAGAGTATTTGTAGTTCCAGTTCTGTGCTTGAACAACTGATTTGTGGAAGAAGAATTCAGGGGAGGAAACTTATAAAATTTGTTGCTGTGATGAAAGATCAGATTGCCTTTTTTTTGTGTTATTTCATGGAATCATAGAATGGTTTGGGTTGGAAAGGACTTAAGCATCATCTAGCTCCAACCTCCCTGCCACGGACACAGGCACCTTCCTCTAGACCAGGTTGCTCAGAGCCCCATCCAACCTGGCCTTGAACACTTCCAGGAATGGACCATCCACAACTTCTCTGGGCAACCTGTTTCGGCGCCTCACCACCCTCACAGTAAATAATTTCTTCCTAATATCTAATCTAAATCTTTCCCAGAGCTGAACGCAGCACTCCAGGTGGACGAAGAGGGGAAGAATTGACCCATGGCTTTAGGTCCAGTTCGTGATACATTTGGCTCTCAGGGCTGCAGGCACCCTTTGCCAAGACATCTTAAGCTTCTCGTCCACCAACACCCCTAAGTCCTTCTCCCCAGGGCAGCTCTTGATCCAATCTCTGCCCAGACTGTACCTGTGCTTATCTGTACGAGTGCTGTTTGAATACAGATGAGATGTTACTGCAGCCTTTCTAAAGTAAAGAAGCTCAAAATCCTTCAGGGGCCTTTCTTTAGAACCTGGAATTCTCTTGCATGAGAGCATGAGAAATGCTGAGTTTTTCAGTGCTGCAGCTTGCATCCTGGGTCACTTATTTTGAGGAATCTATAACCAATGCACAGAACTACTCAGAAGGGCAAAGCAAAATGGAAGTGGAAGGAATCTAAAAACATTGTACAAATATGCCAAGATGGAGGTATGACAGCTGAAGTTCAGTTGAAGTTAGTAAGGAACCTGGAAGGCACAGGAACATCTGTACCTACTGCTTTATGGGGCAGAGGACCTATTGATAAAATTATAAAAGCTTTTTACCTCTGTTTTTATTGGTAGGTGAAGGGTGTACAAGCTGATGCTGTTAGAATTGTGGTAGTTTGTTTTCTGGGGTTTTGTTGTTAAGTTTGTTTTGGTTTTTTTTCCCCTGAAGAAGATAAAGGGAAGATTTTATAATTATCTTTCTGTACAAAGGGTAGGATATAGAGAAGTTTGCTTAGTTGTGCACAGTGAAAGAGACAACAGTTCCATTTGAAATGTGAGAAATTCCAATTAGGTGTAAGAGAAAAAATACTTCCCTGTGAATATGACCAAACCCTGGGAAGGGCTTATGCCTGGAGTGTTTGTGTAGTCCTCAGTCCTCAGAGGTCTGTGAAACTCAGCTGAGCAGCCTGATCTGATTGGACCTACTCTGAGCAAATGCTGGACTATATTACCTCCAGAGTTCCCTTTCAGCCTTAAATAATCTGTAATGGCATGAGTCACTAGACTGACAAGCTTGTAGAATTAAACTGTCCTTATATTTTTAGATTATTAGTCAGATTTCAGGAAGCGTGGTATTTGAGTTTTTCCTCATTACCATCAGTGTTTATGACCCATGGATTAGCTATGTAAAAACATCATCTTGTTTTTACTGTTGGAGTAAGGACTGAAGTTTTTGCTTGGCTTACAATATTTTTAAGCTCACAGTTATTTTAGAAATTGCAGAATAATTGACCTTGTGTGTAGCAGATGGGTTTTTCAGTTGTTTCTGCTGTATTGTTTTTAAGGATTCTCAAGGTGTTTACATCTTCAGTCCTAGAGAGGTAACTTTTGGTTAGATGAGCCCCAGAGCTGATGTGGCCGCAGTAAACACTTGAAAACTCTGTGAACATATGACTGAAACAAGCACAGGTTAAGCAGTAAAGTACATTGGCTTAAGTACTTAAAATACAACCATTTTGAGAATTTAAGTAGAATGGGAAAAATAACAATGTATTTTCATCTTCAGAGTACTTACCTGGTGTTTGTGTTTGTGGATTTTTTGGGGGCGTAAGGGAGTGGGGTCATGGGTTTTTTTAAAGTCTTTCCAGTGATTAATGAATCTGGAGAATTATTGAAGGGGTGTGAGCGGACTCAAACTCTGAGAAAATGAAATAAGGTGTTTGGAGAAGATTAAGACATAATCAGTTCCACTGTGGAAGTGTGAGATTGTTTTCTAAACTGTTTGAGTATATGGCTAATAATTTTTTCTAAGGTGTGACTTATCCAAGCTTGCTCTCCCTTCAGAAGACTAAGGAATACATTGTTCTTAAGTGATTTCAAACCTCAGTTTATATCTGTTCCACTTCAAAACATAGAACTTAACATTTCAGGCACTTAGTTTGATTTAAAAACTAAAAATTAGTTATGTTGGAGGGAAAGATTTCATTCACTGGATACCAAAACAGCAAAACATGTCTTGAGATTATAAATTACAGTTTACTTCTGCCATCTCACTTAATCTCTTTGAATTTTTAAAAACAAATAATACAACCAGCATGAACAAAGGCTTGTGGGGAAGATAGTAAATATGAAGTTTTTGGAAGTAGTATTTTCAATATGCAGCAAGAGTCAAAATATCTCATCCGTAGGACTTAAACTTTTCTTTATAGAAAGAGGATTTTCTCCTCTTCCTCTTTCCCAATGAGACAGTAATGATAAACTTGTTGCTTTATTTAAAATGTCAGAATTATCTAGTACACTGTAAGGATGGCCATTCCTTGTATGCAAAGAGGTGGAAGTAATGCAACAGACTGTACAGTGAGTTATTTTCTTCCCTAGAATAATGAAGACAGGAATTACACAGTAGCTCCTACAAGACGCTTCCCTGCACTCTAAGGACATCTGACTGCGTGGAATCTGATTTCCTTCATTAAAACTGAAATGAAAGGGAATGCATGAAATGGGGAGATGCATTATTTTTGCATGACAGGATAAGTACAGATGGGGATATGGAGTTCTTTCTAAATCTGAAAGAGCATTTTAATGCCACCAGTATTACAGGCGCTGCTCTACTAATACAGTTAACCTATGCAACAGGATTTAATGAGGCCACAATTTTCAGTTTCTATTCCTGTGGTAGAACTGCAGTGTAAATCCCAGCTACTAATTTGTGGTGTGTTCAGGTGCCAAGTCGTGGAACAGATGAAGGAACAGATTCATGAGGGAAGAAGAAAATTATCAAATAAATTCTCACTTTGATTAGTTCCCTTATTGGATTCATCATTCAGCCACTAATTCTGGTATGGGGGTTGGAAGGGTCAAACTGTGGCTGGAAGTAGTGAAGCTGTTGCTGCCACACTAGGCAGCAAATTGGGAGGAAAATTGGTGCTAAAGTGAAGGGTGAGCTGAGATGTTCGTAGCCTGGCAGTAACGTTCTAGAGCAACACTTGTGACAAACCACAGTGCTCACGTGAACACCTGGCTCAGGTTTGGTTTCAGTTCCTGTGCCGCTGCAAAATAAGCCTGTGCTTGAAGCACCTGGGGTGTGCTGTAGGGGTGCTACAATGGTGCTAGATGAGGTTGAACTTGAGTTTAGCTCATTTGGCTTTAGAGTTGATGCTTCTGGAAATGGCAGGAGCTGGGAAAACAGGGAGTTAGCAGATAAAGGGAGACCTAGGGTAGCATGGAATACATCCTTGTGTAATAAAGGCTACAGAAAGGCAGAAGCTGTTGACGGATGGAGTTAGTTTGGTGTGATCAAATAATCTCCCTGGAAAATAATGAGCTTTAGAACTTCTACTTTATGACTAAACTTGTTCATTCAGTATTTTCATGGTGCTGATGTCATAACGTGCATTAGGGACAAAGTCAGCAAACTGGTTCATTCTTTTAACAAGGGCTGCAAAAGAAAAAGGAGCTGGCACAACTTACTGAGAGTAGCTGTTAAGGTGCAGATCCTTCCAAATTACTCTGGGACATCCATCAGGTGTGCAGAAGGGCAGCTTTGCTGTCAAGAACTCCTCTCTAAGCTCAGGTGGGAAGAGGGGAAGCATAAAAATTGGAATTGAGGGTGGGATACCCAAGAAGAACATAGGCACTTTCCCAGGGTGTGCAGGGAAGGAACTAAAAAATCCAAAGCCTTGACTAGAGCTAAACTGGAAAAGGACATGAGATATAATGAGGAATTTTGTGTAGGTATATTGGCAAGAGAAAGTAAAGCAAGGAAAATGTGAGAGAGAGGGTAATGGAAGAATTAAGTTCAAGAGTAACTAATTTTGACAGTATGCACTTAAGAAATTAGTTAGAACAGATCTTTTTATGGATTAAATTGCTCCATTACAGAAAGTGGGTGATAGTTGCATTCTGAGGAAGCTATAATGAATCCTGCTCTTAAAAAGCAAAGTTCTTGAAAGTATTTGGAAGTGAGCTTCCAGTTTTTATTTTCCTGTCCTTCAGTGAAAAGTTGTTAGCCATGTTTCAACTGACATTGATACTTAAAGACCTTCTAATTGAATGTTCTTCTGTTATCCATTTTATGTGACTTTTTGAAATAGGGCATAAAAGTCTTCTTTCATGTCTTCTTGTTTAGTAATTGGAGATTCACAGAGGCTTTTCTTTACCCGTAATCAGATTTTAATAGAGGGGATTAAAGCAAATACCTGGGAACTGCTGTTTCTGATGTTTTGTGTGTCGAGCCGGTTTTTAATGTTACTGCATAGCTGGTGCCCTGGGTCTTCGATCTGCAAAGAAAAATGGTACTAATGTGGTTTATGCCAGACTTAGCCTTAAATGGCTGACTAAGTAAACTCAGTGTATTCTGGAAGGCCATTGGAGAGGTGATCATGTCTTTTCCTTTGCATGGGAAAATTACTTTTTGAAGCTGTGCACAAATATTTGTGCAATTGTTAGTGAATTTGTGGGTCTGCTCAAGAAAGTGAAAATAAATAATCTTCTTTCAGGAGTAGCGTGACCTTTGAAAGAAGCTATGTTTTATTTTGAGGGTGATACCATTCCTTGATCCTGGCTTAATTGTATTTCCTTCAAAGTACTCTCATAACTATTAACCTCGTTGCTGCTCTGTTAGACTCTAGAAGATGGCAGAAGTCCCATAAAACTTCCTTGAAGAATCATTCTGTCACTTTTGGTCTAGTGCACGGAGGATTTTGCACCTGTGGGTGTAAAGGAAAAATTATGCTCCTTTTTGTCAGTTCATGTGGATTCTGACCATATGCCTCTGCAGGATATGGTAATTTTTCATGTAAACATTCAGTAGCTTAGTTTCAGCCCACCAATATATTGGTAACACTTTGCTGTCTCAGAGTTCGGTATTGCGAATCGTCACGTCATAAGATTGCTGATACCCAAGTTCCTAACATTCAGTATGACATGTTTGGCTAGTATTATTCAAAACCACAGTAATTTTGGAAAACTTTACATAGAGATAACATTTTTCTTTGAATCCTTGCCTGGGTGCTGTTTCCTGCACCAACCTATGACAGGGCTTGAGAGACCACTTTGTCTCATTGTGTTGACATAATTAGTCACACCTTCACCAGATCTTTACTATATATGAGGCGGGGCTCAAGTCTTTATCTCACACTTAAAGGTTGAGTTACAACACCCCTGCCTTGGACAGGGGCACCTTGCACTAGACCAGGTTGCTCAAAGCCCCATCCAACTTGGCCCTGAGCAGGGGGATTGGAACTTGATATTTAAGACAACTTCAATATGTACTCCTATATTATGTAATGTGCACATTACAAAACCTACCCCGACGGAAATTATGGAAAAATGGAAATTAAAGATGTGCTAAAGATGAAATAAACACTATTTTTACATTTTATTAATAGTTCAAAATACATTTTCTTTTCACACACCAGTGGATTGTCTTGTACACCTCTCTGGGTTTTCAGACTTCACTTTGGAAACCCCTGCTTGTCCTACAGAGAGATGCCCTGGGCAATACAAATAGGAGTTCTAAAGCCCAGATAGAAATTATCTGTGAAGAGTCCTGCAAGTTTTCTGATGTACATGTATTAGTGACTGTGTTTGGAACAAGTGGCTTTGCCAGAGTTTGATCCCTGTATATTAAATTCATTGGTTTATCTTCCCTTCATACTTCTGTATTTCTTGGACTGGCAGTAGGAAAGACCAAGTAAAGCTTTATAACATTCAGTGGTGTGTTTTACAGTGGCTTTTCACACCTAGGAAACAACTCGATATTTGACTTGGTTTATCGCAAAATATAGGAGTACTTGGGGTTTTTTTAAATTTTTGTAACTTACATGATGTCTTTGTTCTGTTAATTCAGACTAAAATGTTCTGATGTTTAACTTTGAATGTTGATGATAGGTGTTCTCAGTGCCAGTATTCAATACCATGTAATCTCCGTTTGGAACATCTCTATTTGCAGAGTTTTTGCTAGGTACTCCCCTATAAATAAGTTTTCATCATCTTTACAGGGATCTTAAAAAAAGTAGGAGTTTGGGTGTTGTTTTTTTCCCTCTGAAAGTTCATTGTCCAGCAGGAATTTATTCCACAGCCAGCTTAGGAGAGAACAGAGGATCTTTGTTTTATTCTTTAAAAACGAAGAAAAATTACTATAGTATAAGCCAGTGAGTCAAATAATACTTGTAAGCTCAAGGAAGTGAGAGCTTTGCTGGACTGTCGTAATCTTAAGATGTGATGATTCTAACTTTCCTTTGGAATGTGAACTTTATGTGCTGTCCCAGGACTTAGCTTGCCTGCCCTTCTCCCATGCTCCTTTATTTACCATGTCTCGGCATGTGTCAGACTTTACAAGGGTTGTTGGAGACTTTTTGGGTTAGTTATTATATATATATTCCTGGGGTTGGCTCCTCAAACTTGTGCACCCAATCCCTAATGTATCAGCAAACATGATGGGTTATTTAAATGCCAGTTGTTTTAAAATTGATGGGAAGTGTCCATGAGCAAATAAAAGTATGGGTGGAGTTTAATGTTCAACCTAAGTAAATGCTGCTTCCTTATATGCTTTTTCAGAATATTTATGTTCTATTAGCATACTTTGATCTGGATGATTTTTTTTTTATTGGGACTTAATTGTCAATGAAATTCAGCAGATGAGAAGCTACATCACAATGCTATCTGCTACAAGGGTATATTATGAATAATTGAATTGAGAGGAGAATAACGAGGTCATCTTGTCATTTGACTAGCAGTATAAAACTCTGATTATATAGAACATCAAAAGCAGAATAAGATTTCCTTCTGGCAATCTTTCCTTCCATTCTTAGAAGGAAAGCAATGTCTGGAAGATATATGTCAATCCCTCTATTCTGTGCTCTTTCTAGAAATTTGGGACAGGAGTGAGGGAACTGCAGGGGCTCTATAGAGAAGTATGAATTGGTGCTGCAGCTGAAAATCGTCTGATTATTTTTCTGTGGAGGTGCAGGGCTTTGAGGTATGATGCTAAATTTAGCCACTTCCTAAAATACTAAGATTCCTTGCACATAGGAGCAAGAAACCACTTACCACACAGCTTGTCTGTAGTTGGTTTCCAGTAACTTCTTGTCACTAATGAAGGGCAGTAAATCAGTTTATCCTTAGTTGCACAACCCAAGGTGAGGAAACAAAGCTGATTAGGCACTCAGTAAATTAAATTTTGTTTACGCCTTAAGAGATGGCTCAATCCACTCGTACGAGAGGCATTAGAACACAACTTCCTGTGGCCTGATTTGGTTGACTCTTCAGACTTGTTTATATCATGTAGAATTGGCAAGTGCTATTTATAAAACAGAGTGGACAGTTTCATAATTGGGTTTTAAATTATGGATGGCCTGGACTCGCTGGTAGTTATGATGCTGACTTACTTCTATGCAGCTGGTTTCTCACTATGCAAAACTTCAATATTCATAGATAAAGATAAAGAAGCAGATAAAAGAACTTTGATAAAGTGACTTAGGCACGTAACTATGATTCCAGTTGTGGGGCAGGAGAAGCAAAATGAGCCACAGGGAGCATTTTGTACAAGCTCTAATGATTTTTTTAGTTGATTTGGGTTATTTTAAATCATGAGTTACCTAGTGCACTTGGTACTTGTTACACCTGAGGTGCACTATGGAAGAAGGGGTCAAGGTTGTCTTACAGTCGTAAATGCAGATGAGAGGGAATAGAAATGGAGTGACTTAATTTTCATTTTTGTTGGGCAGTGACTGAAATATTTGGGTGGAACATTCTTCCTCATGTTTGAAGGTGTTGGATTTCTTTCAGGCTCTTCTTGATGTGTTAGCTCTAAAATCTTGCTGATTAGATTGTGTTTATATTGAAGGGTGAAGATGTCAACCGGACACTTGAAGGTGGGAGGAAACCTCTTCACTATGCAGCAGACTGTGGACAGCTTGAGATTCTGGAATTTCTGCTCTTGAAAGGAGCTGACATTAATGTATGTATATTAATGGATTTGCAAACAGGTCTTAGGGTCTTCCCACACACAGAAGGGATTGGTGTAAGTGCCTGAAACAGATAAATCAAACTAAACAATTAATGCATTTAAAAGTATTTGAGAGGTGGGATTCTAGAGATTAGAAGATTAAAATTATGTTTATTAAATGTTTTAATTCTCTTTGGACACATTGGAAAATGTTGTTTGTAGCTGTAAAAAGTTAAAATTTAATTTGACCACAATTAGAAAAATAAATCCAGTTATCACATCAGAATAACGTTTACAATGCATATTGACATTTGTTGGAAGGGATTTCAGTAGACATCCTTGGCCAGGGCAGGATCAGCTGTTTAAATTAGTGTGCTTTTTTTTCTTCTTTGGAGACATTCTTTCCTGCATAAGTCATTTTGCTGTAGCTCGACATGCATGGTTTCTTGTTTTGAAAAGACTGGACTGAGCTATAGCAGCTCTCCAGAAGTTAAGTTCCTAAATACTTTAACCATGCACCCTAAATGTTGTGCCTTGGAATGCTTGTCCAAAAGTTAACACGTAAGACATCTTTGCTTTAGTTCATTACAAAAATGTTTAGATTTTTCTCCTGGATGTCTGGAAAGATTATCTCTTCCTTGGGAGTTTTCCTAACTGCGGAAGAGTTAAAAATAGCATTTCAGTTGCTCCATTTCTTATTCTTTCCAGGACTATAGTTTAGAGAGAAGACAGCCAAAACAATGTTTCAACCAAAACTGTTTTGTGGAGTGATGCTGGCTGTGAAATGGGAGAATTAGGAGTAGTGTTTTTAAATTGGGCAAAATTTGTCAGCTGAAACTCTACAATTTCCATCATTGGCCTAAAATTATAGACAAGCTTTGGGATATGTAAAGTCTTGTGGAAGAAATGTGTTGCTGTTACCTCTTTTTTAAACAATAACTTTTCTTTTTTAAAAGGAGATGAAGAAAATCCAGTGGAATGCATTTCTGGCTAATATTCTTAAATTTTTACTTCCTCTGCTGTTGACTAAAAAAAAAATTTAAAAGTTACATGAAATCTCATAATGCTGTGTGAAATTGTCCTTCAAGTAACTGTATCTCAATTTACAGGCTCCAGACAAACACAATATCACACCACTCCTATCAGCAGTCTATGAGGGCCACGTCTCCTGTGTGAAATTGCTTCTGTCAAAGGTGAGATACAAATGTTAAGAACAAGTTATCCATTAGCAAAGCATATTACTGTGATTTTTTTTTTTCAATAAGATTATGATGCTCCAGATGATATGTTCAGAACATCAAACAAATGCCATTTGTCTTGCTAATGGAAAAAGATGGCTGAAAGACAAAGTTGCAGGACTTCTGTGGTGTAGCAAAAGTAACAGTGACCATAAGAATACTGTGGGCTTCAGCTAGAGAGCAGAACTGCAAATCAGTAAGGGAGAAAAAATGCATTCCTTTAGTGGATTTGGCTTTGGTAGCTGTTTTAAGTGTTTCATGTGAAGGAATCTCTGCTGTGAAGTTGCTCAGAGGTGTGGTTTCCCTCAGCTTCAGCCAGATGACTGAGAACCCATCTGGGTTGGCAGAGGGAGGGGAAATAAAAGTAGGAAGCCAAGCTTTTGCTGTTGTACAGCTTGTAAATTTTGTCCAGGGGAGAATAAGCTTAATCTGTCTCTGTTTGCACTTTGATTTATATTATGAAGTTGATCAAGTTTGCAAAGCCAGTAGTTAATTCAAGCAGTGTTTTGTCTCCATTCGTATGCACTCCTTCTTGATTACACTTACATCATTTGGCCAAAGGATTTCTTGCTGTGTAATACTTTCATATGTCACTTCCAGGCTAAAGTTTTCCTTAACTGCCTTAATGTTGCATGAATTTCATTTAATGTCTTTGATCTTGTCTGATATTACTTAAGCTTTTTTTGTAAACAAATGCAGTGACTGTTAATTTAGGATTCAATTGGTGCATCCAACTTGTTTAAATTTATTGTGAGGACTGATCCTTCATTTAGGATCATCAAAGAAAAGGTGTCCTTTCTCCCATGTTGATTTATTTCCATTTCTGTTGGAGGATTTTCCGTTCTAGATAAGTTGCTCAAATAATAAATTACTTTCAGATTTCTTCAGGCAGAGTTAAATGTTGACTGCTTCCATTCACATGGGCTAGCTGATGAAATATTTATAAACTGGAAGTTTGCTTATCAGCTCAGCCTGTTTGAGTCAGGGTTTATATGTAGAGGTTGTTCTGTCTCTAAACACAGTTGTTTTATGACCCTTGTTTAAACATTTGTTTAAACATGTCGCGCCTTGTTTGTACCACAGTCATATGTTCTTTAGTAGCAGATACCTGGGAATCAGGATTCAACCCTCACAGAAAGATCTAAAAATTACTGACTGTTTAATGTTCTTCCTGGTTGCTAAGCCACCATTCTCCATTGCTTTCTATGGTGTATGGACTGTGGGGATGTTTGTAAACCTTTCATGTGAGATTCTCGAGCTGTTGAGAGGGAGGAGAAGGAGGAGTATTTCAAGAAATGTTTCAAGCACTGACCCATGTTTTTCTTTAATAATCTGATATTTGATTTGTAGTGTAAAAAGCTGTGGGTTTTTAGTGTAGGAGAAACCAGTATGTTAAAACAGACAGTTAACAGTTTGAAAGCTTCTAATGGAGGATGAGGTTTGTTGCATAAGATGCAACAAAGTTCACCCATTTGTTCAACTTCCAAAATAGTTCTGCCTTTGTAAAATATCCAATGGGGTTCGATCTCTGCTTTCTACTAAAAAATGTGTTACAAGAAATATCCTGCTGAGTTGGGCAGTTTAGCACCTTTGCTCTTCTCTGAGAGTGGCAAAAGGAAGAGTTGTGAGTATGACCACGTCTGCTCACTCATTCCCCTCGTTCATGGTTGCTGTACCAGGGATTCTGGAGGTGCACACATCTGTCCCCTGTTCAGAAGTGTTGACAGATTAGTTGTCCATGAATTCATCCATGTGCTTTTTGAGCACGAAGACGTCTGCCTCCGTTGTGTCATCTGGCTACCCTTTTTAGCAGTTTGCTGCTTGCTGTGTAAACCACTCTTCTCCCAGCTTCATTAAGTGCCCCCAGTGCTGGTTGCACAGTTTGGTGGGAGCTCAGCTCCTGTTGTGGGTTCTGTGTTTGTTGCTCTGGGTTTTTTCCAGAACTGCAGCTGGAGCCACGTAGCTACTGTGTGGCTCTCAGAGCTTGTTTAACATTTGTGCTTTGCCTGGTGGCTTAAGTGGGCAAACATTCTTGTTTGTTATTACCCTGCCAAGAAGAGGGGGTTTATATTTATTTATTTATATGTGTATTTTCAGAGTAGAACATAGCGCAAATATTAGTAACTTTTTACTTTGGGGAAGTAGAGAATACTGTGGAATCATTGTACTTTCATGAGTTTTTTATTAAAGTTGCTTCCAGGCAGTGTTGTACTTCTGCAAATTAAAGTCCTCTTGACCTGACCTTTATTGTTTCCTTCTCTTTTTATTGAATGTAGGCAGGAATCTTTCTGTCTAGCTAATGGGCCATTTTCTTAATTTATTAGCACTGAGTTTAATAAACTGTGTCCTCCTTAGGTATTCATGACCCTCTTATCCTACATTCAGAAAAGCTGTTTTAGAAACTCAGGTCTTGCATGTCAATAACTTTTCTGAAGTATTTTTCTGAGGGGGAAAAGCAGTCCTATGTTAAAATTAAATGCTGTCTTTACACTTCAAAGTTATCTCAGTTAACAGTTATCTTTTGTACCCTAAATGCTGGTACATTGGTGGAGAGTTTTATAAACTAAAGTTCTTTAAACTCTGTCAGGTCGGTTACTGCATAGTTCATTTTTCTTCAAGTCAAGATTTTCTGAGCTTAACATCCACGAGCAGCTTTGAAGCCTTGATTTCCACATAGATTCTAATCTGAGTGCTATCTAAGCAGCAGAAATAATCAACATCTGCAAAAGAAGCCATTTGTACTCTTAGTTGCTTTTCTTTTCCCCAGACAACTAAGATTATATGTGTTGAATACCTGTTAAATCTCTTGGGGGTTATTTTGGGGGAAAAATAAGTGTTTCAGTGTTCCCGTGGTTTCAGCCCAAGCATCTGTTTGCAGTGACCAAATTGTCACTTGTTGGGGGACAGGCTGATTCAGCTCACGTTCATATCCCAAAGAGCTGCAACATCCTTGTACATTGAGCCAAGTGATAGAGAGGTGTTCCTACAACCGCTCCTGTCACTGGAGTGAACTCAGTGCATATCTTGCAGTGAGTGTCTCTAGGGGCCATGAGGAAGGTGAAGAGTTTCAAGAAGATCAGTTTGGCCAGTGGACCACAAGACTGCTAATGCTGCCTTAAAAGCCCCTGCAAAACCTTCTTTTTTGAATGGCAGGTTGAGTATATGCAAGCAAAGAGTGTACAAGTTTCAGAGAGGGAGATACCCTACATTGTGAAAAGTAGTACTGGTAGAACATCACAGTGGTGTCAGATCCAGTTTAGTAGACTGTTAGAAAAGTTTAGGAAAGCGAGAGTCATCTTGGGAATAGACATGATATTATGTATGGACGTTCAGTGGGACTTTGTGTGTTTAATCAGTAAAGAAGCTATGGAAATTCTAGGTCCATTAGGTTCTTAAACTGTTGGGTGTCCTTAATACTGGCAATCTTCCTTGTAATTGAGAAGGGATTTGTACTTACTCTATGGAGAGCTTATGCATAAACTGAAGACAACCCTCTGCTGTATACACTTTTGACAAAGAATGTTTGTACCCACAGTGTTTTTCCTGTCATTTGATAGAGCAGCTACACATATTTTCAAATGGGATTTGCATATCGTCTTGCAGAGTTGTTCTGAAATCAGTCCTGTGAGCTCTAATAACTTTTGTCCCCTTATTTAGCTACCCTGTTTACAGTTTAGTCTGTGTTTTCCCTTTTATGAATATGATTACACTGCTCAAAGCAAATGTGACTAGGTAATCACTCTGTTTCCCTTCTTTTGTTCTCCTCCCGTAATTCTGGCACTGTGCTTTTGCTTACTTGCAGCAGTTTATTCTAGTTCTTCAATTTATCCACTTGGTTCATTATCTTCTGTTCTCCTGTTGCCTCCCTGTTCTGTTTGGTTGCCTTTTAGGTGTATACATAACTCTTTCAAAACAAACCTTAGCAGTTTTGGACTTGGAATGATTTTGTGGGATTGTTTTTCTGATGTATCAATAGGGACTTTTTTTCAGAATGGAAGAGAAGCACAGTCCTTGATGAGTGTGGCTGTTTTATGATCTAGAACAAATACAGTGTGATTTGTTAGTAAATCAGCTCTCCCAGGTGTTACCTGTCTAATTTAGCACGTGAGAGCTTCTTGCACCGTACCTTTTGTAGAAGTGTGTAACACTGAATTTTTGCTTTTGTAAGAGTAGTTACTGGAAACAAAAAATCCATTTGTTTCTAAGATTAACTCATAATTTGTTGAACTTGCAACTTGCTGTGTAACAAAAGTTATGTGGCTTTTTCCCTTATTTTAAATGACGAAGTTGGAAATGCAGATTAGCTGCATGCTGAATAGTTCTGTACATAAATCTTGTCTGGTTGGTTTCTGAATGAAAACAAGGCACCGCAGTAAAAAGCTGTATGTAATCAATATAATTACGTAAGGTATGTAACTTTTGACACACTTTGTACTGATGCAGCCTGGCTTTATGAATTGACAGTCCTTCTCATTGTCTTTGCAGGGTGCTGATAAGACTGTGAAAGGCCCAGATGGACTAACTGCCTTCGAAGCCACTGACAACCAGGCAATCAAGACTCTTCTTCAGTGACGGATGGACTGATATCTTAAATGTCTCTCCTGTGGCCTCACACTGCTGCCTGTCTGTCACTCTTTGCATCTTCCAGCTTCTTCAGCTAAATACTTTGGGGGGAGGGAAATTCTTTATGAATCAGACTAGTTAGGGCTTGTATCAAAGATAATCTGGTTGGAGAGGGTTGGAAACTATTATGAACAGTATCCCTCTAGGACTTCTTTCCAGTGCACAATCTCTTCCCGTTTCTAGTGAAAATGGAAGAAAATTCAGACCTTGCTCCTGAATTTTTGGCTTGTAAGCCTCCTAGATTAGTACTAAGATTTTTTAGATGGATAGAAGTACTTCCTTTAGATGGAAGTGCTGTGCTATGTACCTGAAACTAATTGTGGAGGAGACAATAGTCCCATGCTCTTAGAGTCTGCCATAATCTGAAGTGTAGTAATGTAGGTGGCTGGGTTGCTCTTCTCTCTTCTCTCTCAGTGGGTAGCTTTGTTCTTCTTCTGCCTAAAGCTTCTGTTGCAGTTTTGAGGACTTTTGATACTAGTTATTGGAGCTGTTCTTTATATTGACTAATTGGATGTCACACTAATGTTTTCTGACTCTTGAGCAATCCAAGAAAGACCAGTTGAGGCATGATGGTGTTACACTCCATAATATCTGCCAAGGTACTTTTGGATGCTTGAATTTGAAGTCTTTCTATCCCATATTTGTTCTAGTCCAGGACAGACATTTTAAGTAACTGCTTTTGAGAGAGAGGTCAAAATTTCACTGTAGTTTTTTTTTCAAAAAGGAATGTAAGATGAAATTTCTTTACTCACCACATTCAGCATAAAATTCCTGGACATGTGTGAAAGCTCCAGGCTGTTTGGTACACAAGGGTAATCAAGTCAAATGTGGAAAATGAACAATAATTATTTAGACATTTGTATCAGGTGAATATTATTGCTAAACTTTTCTGGTAAACATGGAACCTTTCTAAGTTCAAATGTAGAAGCAGGAAGATGTATAAGCAGAAGTCTTAACTTGCTCTAGCTACTACAGAATTTTTTTAATTGTTCATATCTTCAAATCAGTGTTTCATTGTTGAATGGACGAACCTCTTAAATTCCATTAAGGCATGAGGCTTGTTCTGGAAGTTCCCAATGTGACCATACCACATTAACCATTGACTTTTAGATAAGATTTACTATACCAGTAAGTATGGCAGTCTTGATCATTCATGGGAAGGTATTAATAATGGTGTAGGCACTCCTGTCACATCTTGTGGTCCTCAGGAATGTCTGAGCTTCTGGCTCTCATCCTGAAAGTTTTCATTAGACTGCTGGCTCACCTAAAACTGAGTAACAGGTTCTATACCACAAATTATACATCTTCCTCTCTTTTGGAATACAGATTTCAAACTTTCTGTTAACAAACACAATACAGAAAAACAAATGTATATAAAGTCTCATGCTGAATTCTTAAACAAAAGTAGCTGATATTGTTTTGATATCACTGTTGAAATTGAGAGGATATATAGAAGTAGGCTGGTGACTGCCACTCATATTTAATGGAGACTTAGTTTTACTTGAATAATGTTGCATATTAGGATTGAATGTCTCAGCTATGAAAAGCATTGCATTTAGAGTGTAAAATGAGAGCAGGAACTGATTTACATCCACACATACCATGAGAAAAGCAATGGAGAAAACAATCAACTCTGGCCATAACCTGTACAGTGCAATTACTCTTTTTCTTGGAGATGGGTGGCAAGGAAGAACAGAAGGGTTGGAAATCAGTGATAAATCAGTTGGTGAACTGCTGATAAAAGAACAAGAATATTTGATGAACAGTGCTTTTAATAACTATTTATAAGAGGACTCTTTAATCTTTGATCAGTGCTGGATTGTCATGTCATTGTTATAGTGTGAACACAGACTATAGGTTAAACTCTTTATTCAGCTATGAAAGTAACAATTTTTGGCATTAATTTGCCTCCATATTATGCTATTAAATACTTAGCTATTCAAATACTAGTCTAGAAAACTGCAATCTGTTTTTATGTGGAGAACTTGATTATTCAAGTTTTTTGTGTTGATTAGTGTCAAGTTGTCTGGCCATAGTGGTTTTGTATTTTTGTTGGGTTTTTTTTTCTTCTGAATTCTTTCCTGCCCTTCCCTTTAACTCTCATTTAAGTAAGCAAAGAAACATCATCTTTGTACTAACTCTTCTGGTGATTCACTGAGGCGATTTTGCCTCCCTTTTTCTACAATTATGGGGACACCTTATTTTTTCTTACTTCACCCTGGGGGGAAAAAAGAAGCAAACAGACTTCAGTGAGTCAAGTGTTAATTTGGCTGTAATATATACCCAAGCTGCCTTTTGAGATAGTTAAAAAGATGGCATTTAATGTTTGGCTTATAAAGAAGAAATACTTTTCTGCTTTTTGCACTACATAACAGGTGTTTAATACTTTTGCCCAGGATTTAAAAGGAAAAAAAAAGTAAAAATTAAAGCTTATGCATTTGTAATTGTCTAGAGACTGGGCTTGTTCATTTGTTTCTTTCCTGTTAGCTATTTTGTGGAAAAAAAAATGGGTGGCTTCTGCTATCTTTGAGTAGGTCCTAACTAGATAAAAATACCAAACTGTAAATTATTTTTCATTCTATAAACAGAATTTAAATACTTTGTCAGACTGGAATTGCATATACTTGGAAATCCACTCTGTTCTTAAACCTTTTCCTTTGAAATTTGTGCTGAATAAGTTATAAACTTAACTATATTTTGGATTTTGTACCCTCTGCTCCCTTTTTCTTACAGGGAGCAAATGAGAAAAGGAGTACAATAGTTAAATGGAACATTGATTATTTGTAGAAGAGGCTGGTAAGAATAGAGTGTCCTAGGTCAAGCAATTGCAGTGTTGCATGCAAAATTTCAAAATGAACTTGTCTTAATTATATTTTGTAAATGGATAAACAATCATCTTTCTACGCAGTGACAGAAGAAAATTTAGTGCTCTGTGCATTTTGATATTTGACTTTCTCTTTTCACCATTGTTAACTGTTTTGACACAGTTGGGTTCATCATTATCATGGTTCATAGACATCAGAATGCTAAATGATACTGTATTTTTAAGTTTGTGTTGCAAGAATGAATGGAATAAACTTGAATTGTGCGATATGAGAACGTAGTTTTATTTCCCTTTCTGCTCCTGTGTTTTATTAACCTCGGGCTACAACTTTTTATTTCCCTGGAAGGCATCTAAGCTCATATGTAGTGATTAAACTGTTCAGCTGCTTATAAGACTGAAATGTGGAATGGAAGCTGCTTTGAAAACTAAATATATTATGTTCTTTGTGGTTGTTTTGGGGGGTTTTAAATTGCATCCATTTAAAAGGGGTTTTGATTATTTTTGTGGTCTTGTAGTCTGCTTCTCCTGCTTAAATGGTAATGCATAAAATGTTGAAGATCTTCTATTCATGTTAAATTCTAAGAGACAATCTGTAGAGAGAGGAATGTTTCTCCTATTACCTGTGAAGACTGAAGCAATTTTCTTTCTCCTTTACTTCATCAAAGAAATTGAAAACAGTTATTAACAGAAATCACAGCTGAAGTATAAATAAAATTGTGTAGAAATGTTTATTCATTATTCTCGTGACATCTTTACAGTGACTTTGTCAGAACTTCCTTTTATAACTTTGCTTGTCAGTAGAGATTTGGATCTAATTGCCTGAAGTGTTTGATATGATTTATTTTAAAATAGACAGTTATAAAGAAAAGTACAGGAAGATGTGTCGAAGTAGCAGAACTATAAATATCAAAAAATATTTCAAAATAAATTAAATTTCCCTGGTTTTCTCTGACAAACTTTGTAAAGTTTACAGAACTTCTGTTGCTATATGCCCAACCTTTCAGGCAAATACTGGAGAGAAGGAGTGTGTGTTCACTATAAATGCCAAAGCTGTTCAAATGGAGTAATGGCCACTGATGTGTGTGGGCTTCAGTTCCTGTGTTCGTGTTACTGGTTCTTCATTTTGTGGGGGGTTTTGGTGGTGGCTTTTGGGGTTTTTTTAATGGACAGTTTTTCTATAGGAGGAAGTATTCTTAGTTCAAAATGCAGATTCCTTTCACTCACATTCCTCAGTGACTGGCAAACCAAATTCATCTGTGCATGTAAAGACTCTACCTTTTCAATATTTCTCTATGGCTGATCTTATGAAAGAAAATGGTTTCCCAGCTCCCTTCCAAAAGGATGTTGGCCCAAGAAAAAGAATTTTCCAATTGCACCACTTGATTTTTTTCTCTCAGTTTGGAGGAACCTATACTCTTAAGAGCTCTCCTCAAAATATTTTCATCGTATTCATGATCTGATGTCTGGCAACAGCTTTCACCTAAGCTACGCCATAAAGTTGCTAGATAGATGAGCGTTTGAAAAGCACTTGGTTTCATGTAGTGCCTGCAGAGTCTTCAAAGCCATGTAATTTTTGCATGCTTGGGAAGTGAAGGAGCATTTTCTCCTAGGAGCAGTTCTTCTCTCCCCACCTTCGCAGTCAGAGCACTGTTTCTAATAATTTTGAACTTGGAAGTATTGCATTTAAATACCATTGCTTGCTATTGTGGTCTAATGTTGCTTTGGAGAACCTTCTTCTAAAGAAGGTTCTTCTTTTAAAGAAGTCCTGGAGTCTTGAGTCTTCAGTCTTCAGGGGGTGTTTGGAAAGCACCTGAGTGCTCCTCTCCATTCTCCCATGTCCTGAATGTCTCTGGGTTGAGTGCACTGCAGGCTGCCACAGAATACAGGATTCTTTTGTACTTTTTGGTCAGTTCTTGTTTACTACATTATTTTGCAACATTTCAAAATTACGAATAGAGGCTTTCATGCACTGAGGTTCATCTCGTGGCCATTAAAGTTAAGAGGCAGGACAGGGTGCCAAACCCACAACAGACTGCATGTCTCAGTCCATTTATCAAAGTTAAAATTCATTAAGGGAAAATTTATTTCAGTTGTCTCAAGCTGAGCATAAATTTGAAGGGTCCAAAACTCAGTCTCAAAAATAGTTTCTTGGCCAATGAGCTCAATTTTGGTGCATATATTAAATAATTTACCTCTGAAACATCTTTCTGTGTGTTTCTTATTATTTTTCCTCTAAATCAAAGTAATTCCTCATTACATTTGGAAGAACATTCAGTTCGTTCAACTAAAGCTTTTGTCTCAAAGTAAAAGAAACGAGATCTAGTTTGGATCAATGGTTTTAACTATTTTGTCTGACAAGTATTTGGAGGTGGGAAGTCTTGAAGACTATGTAACTGTTCATGGAAGTGAAATTATGCTTCCTCTTTCCTTTTGAAATACTCTTTTAATTAAGATTTGTAGCCTTTTATGTAAGAGTGGCAGCATCTTATGACAATGTCCAGCCACCTTTTTTTTTCTTCTTTTATTATTTATTCCAGTGGAAAACCAACAGATCTGTTTGATTGACACAAAATATCTTGTTGGTTGGTTGGTTATTGCCAAGTTCTCAGTTCAGCCGCCAAAACGGATCTGTGGCAAATAAATTCTGATGTTAAGCTCCAGAAGTCTTTCCCGAAGTTTCTTCTTCTCATTTGTATATGTTTTGGTGGGCTTTGTCTTGCATGTGCTTTAGGAAGCTTCCTAAAGCAACACTACTTTTGAAGACTTTTTTTTCCCCTTGTTCTTTTGCATAAAGCATTCATTTTACCTTTTACAACAGGACTTTTATCTTGAAAAAAAATCAGCCTGTATTTGTGTGCATCTGTTGGATAAGAACAGTTGTGGTGAAGGTTACCTCACACTGTCACTTCTGACAAGCTGCTGGGAAAAGCTGGTGCTGCACCTCATACTCACATCTACATGTAGATAAATCTGGAATAGTTACTGAGATACTGGTGAGATGCCACTCAAACTGGGATCAATGCAACAGCAGCAGATTTGGTTTGTGACTATGCAGAAACTTCTCTGTACTTCACTTATCAACAGGAAAACTTCTTTTCCTTCTCTTTCGTGCACTTGGGCTGTAAGCTGATGGAAGGATGACACAGATGGAGGAAGGACATGCCAATTTCTAGTGTCAGAGGCTTCGAACATAAGAATAAGACCTAAAATTATAAATTAATGAAATTGCTGAAGGTAGCTATACATTTAAATATTTACAAAGCCACATTAAAAAGTAACTTCAAAGAAAATAGACTCAGCCTTCAACGAGGCTGCATAACCTGTACACTTAATAAGGAGGTGTGTTGTCACTATAAAAAGCTGCGTATTTATTGGCCATTCTTTCTTTAGGCTTTAAAAAAAAGTAACTGGCAGTTACTTAACAGATAGTTGCTTTGGGGAAAAAAGAATTCCCTTGTTCCGAATTTATAAAGCTCAGAGGTNGGGGGGGGGTGTTTTTGTTTTGGTTTTTTTCCAAAGCTCCTAGGAGATACAGTGTTTGCAAAATACAGTAATGTTAGTGGTGCCACGGAGATCCTTGATGCTACCCTGAAGTAATGTGGATGTGACAGAAGCGGTTTAACTTGCCTGTTGTTCGGGTTCTTGAGGCCCTTTTGACTGCCTGTCTCCTAATTTCTAGTGAAAGGTGTCCTTGCCCTTGGCAGGGGGCTGGGACTAGAAGATCTTTAAGGTTCCTTCCAGCCCAAGTTTTTCGTGGTAATGCTGCAGGTTGGTAGAAGTGATGTAAATGACTGCCTTTTGTTTCAACCTTTGCAGCAAGATAGTTTTCTGAAACCTGCAAGGCACTGAATTTATCATACTGAACTGTTGGTGGTTAATACATCATACTGCTGGCAGAAATAGAAGACAGCACATGTTACTATCCTGCAGCTCTTTATGCTGTAGTTGGCATTGTGATTCCTAATGTTTGTGTTAGTTGTGATACAGCATAATTCAGAATACACCTGGGCAAGTGCAGCCCTCAAAGATTGGCTATTTTTGATAGAAGAATGACTCAGAAACAGACGTTTTTGATTAAAGATCAGGATTTAAAAGACCAGCTGCAAGGTAGAAGAGTAAAAAGACAA
>VZRS01011778.1:987819-1012683 GCA_013398055.1 Ifrita kowaldi | reverse complement strand
AGTGGTGCCACGGAGATCCTTGATGCTACCCTGAAGTAATGTGGATGTGACAGAAGCGGTTTAACTTGCCTGTTGTTCGGGTTCTTGAGGCCCTTTTGACTGCCTGTCTCCTAATTTCTAGTGAAAGGTGTCCTTGCCCTTGGCAGGGGGCTGGGACTAGAAGATCTTTAAGGTTCCTTCCAGCCCAAGTTTTTCGTGGTAATGCTGCAGGTTGGTAGAAGTGATGTAAATGACTGCCTTTTGTTTCAACCTTTGCAGCAAGATAGTTTTCTGAAACCTGCAAGGCACTGAATTTATCATACTGAACTGTTGGTGGTTAATACATCATACTGCTGGCAGAAATAGAAGACAGCACATGTTACTATCCTGCAGCTCTTTATGCTGTAGTTGGCATTGTGATTCCTAATGTTTGTGTTAGTTGTGATACAGCATAATTCAGAATACACCTGGGCAAGTGCAGCCCTCAAAGATTGGCTATTTTTGATAGAAGAATGACTCAGAAACAGACGTTTTTGATTAAAGATCAGGATTTAAAAGACCAGCTGCAAGGTAGAAGAGTAAAAAGACAAACATAGGAGCCCAAGAAGAGCTGAAGTTGCGCTTTGCAGGTTTTTAAAATATTGCACCAATGAATAAGGCAGGCAAGTGAAGGATAAAAAGTAAAATCCCATAGCGACTGAGTAGTTTTTCAGAGACCAGTTTCTATTTCAGGCTGATTTCTTCACAGTTTCTATTGCAGACAAAATGCTTTTCAATAACAATTATAAGCCAAGTTCATAAACATCTGGGCTTCAGGCAGGGGGGTTGGAGGGCAGTTAAGTTAAGGCAAAGAAAGGTGTATTGCATTCAGGTTCTGTGTTCAACAGATCAGCCTGTTTCCCTGAGCATTTGGTAATTTGATGAATAAGATTTTTGTGTGCATCTGTGAGATATAATCTAATTAATGAAAATTGTTGGGTTTTGTTATAAATATTTTGAGTTAAAGTGTTTGGTAATACTTGTGTGTGTTCATGCTGAACGTGTTTTTATTGCCTTCCTGCTCCAAGATGATAGATGAAACGTGTTCTCTGTGAATTGGGTTTTATTACTATTTAATTTATTTTTTTTTTCAGAAGATCTTAGGTGTCCCTTGCTCCTCAGCTGTTTGGACTGAAAAATGCTATTTTATTGCACTGGAGTTTTGCTGTGAAGCAGAGGCACATGTCAGTGCAGAGCTGCCTGCTGCACGCACAAGCCTTTTCACTCTGGAGAGCAGCTGTGACACGTTGTGGACCTCCAAATGCACTGGTGACTGGGAAAACCCATCAATAATTTCATGGCCATCTAAGCAGAAAGTTGTCACCTTTCAAAAAAGGTTTCAACCAGATTGCTGTTCTTTTTGTGTAGTGACAACATACCAAAGTCAGGGAACGCTGATTTGAAAGAGCTTCCTTACATGTCTGGTGAAAATTTCCAGCAGATCTGGAATCTCTCACAAGGAAATGTTCAAACCATTGCCAGGTACTAGGTACATGTGCTAGGATGCACCTATGGCTGGGTCACGTCTCAGTCCTTTTCTGAGGATTTGGAATGTTTGTTCAAATGTTCTGTGTCCCACTGTTAAAAAGCCCGTGGCCAAAACCCGCAGTGTAAATCTGCCTTTGTCACTCTTGCCAGCAATCCCAGTAAGAAATCACTGTGGATGCACACTGAGAGGGTAGCAAATTTCTTTTAAAGTTTTATTTAGTGTAAGTGCAGCAGTGCTAAAGGCTAATATCTAGTAAGGGATTCAACTTTGTAAAGTATTTGACTAAGAGGAAATATAAAGCTTGTCTTGCAGAGGCTTTGAAATTGTACCATATCTATTTTTTGACAGCTTAATAGTAAGAAATGTCACTTTTTCATATGTTATCAGCAGTTGGGATTGTTTTTCAGGGTTTTTTTTGCCATAATGAGGAATTCAGTCAGCTTTGTTGCTTGTGTTCACAAATTCTTCTACCTATAATGGTAGAGGAATTCATTATTCTGTGTCTGTTCTCTGTTTTAAAGCTGGGAGTTATGTTGTATATGTTCTTTGATTAAAATAGAATAATCCCTTGTTGCCTGGGGGGAAATTCTGTATATCTAAATAGGCAGAGTAACATCTAGCACAGAAGTAGATTTTTTTTCCTTTAATTACTGTTCTTTCATTTTAGGAAGAAAGAGAGAGGGTAATTTATCTTACTCATAGACTATTGATCACCAGGTAATAAGAGGTAGGACTTACCCTGATTCCTGGTCTTTGATCAAAATTTGTGCTTAAAAATTGTTTCTTTCGGTCTTTGGCAGAGTTAGTATAAGAATAAGAACTGATGAAACTTTTCTAACAGCTGGATGCTACATAAATGGATCACATCAGACATCATTGTTATCACAATTGGTACCTAACATATAAGAATTTCCCTTTGAGAACTGAATAATTTAGGGCTATTTAATCCAAACACTTTCTTTGTAATGAGGAATCAAATGATTGTACTTGGGTTTGAGAGGCAGCTGGTAAGAAATATGAAAAGCTGGTATGAAAATAACCTTGGTATTCTTCCACTTCCTTTCCAAATGCTAAACAAACAAACAACCTCCTACCCTCCCCTCTCAAAAAAACCAAAAACATAGTACAAAAAAAAAAGAAAAAAAAGAAAAAACAGCAACCAACCACTGAACAAAAACAACAGAAAAAATGACTGTGTTCCTGCCTGAAATAGTTGGGAGACCAGTGTCATGTCCACCAAACTGAAAATTTCCACTTATTGATGTTCTTATTGGTGTTTAGATACCTATGCCAGTAATGGTTATCTTATAACTGGTTTCCCCAAGATTATGTGACCACATCAGAGAAATATGAGATCCTCGGCCTCAAAGGTTTGTGTTTTGGCAATCTGCTCTGTTTTCCACCATGTCAGGAGGCAAATATTTCTGTGTGGCATTGTTTTAATTGATATCCAGGCAAAGTGTCTACAGGAGGCCAGCTCTTCTCAAAAACTTTGATCTTTTCTACTTCTGGGAGATGTAGTGCCTCCCTTATTTGAGAAACATTAGGAGAAGATATTAGGGAGGGTGTTAAATAGTTTCAGTGTTTTAATCTGCGGCCTTTAGCTCTTGCAAAGATAAAGTTCAACTTTGAGTGTTATTCCTGCAACAAGTTATTTTTGCAGCAAAGGAATTCAGACTCATACAAGAAGTATGTAGAGAGGGGAAAAAAGAATTTTGTTGATTTCTGGTTCTCCAACATATAAAAAAATGAAGGCCCCAGAAAATCTGTGCCTCTCTCAGTTTCATGGTTATTTAGCAAGTCCCTCCTTGGAAAGATTTGGTTTGACCTTGCCAGTTATGATTTCTCTCTGGAAAGGTATGATCAAAAGGAGGAAATACTCGTGAGTTTAAGCACAGATAACCTGTGCAGCGCAGCTGCCCAGAGTGTTACTGCCAAGTTGAAGAACTCTGAATTTGTCCTGCTTGCATGTCCAGAAATGATGCTTGGCTGGAAAAGAAATTGTGGTTAAACATTGGAGTCAGTAGCGGGGAGGACTTTTTAATAAACACAAAGCAAGATGCTGAAGTGTGCAGGGTCACGTGCAATTCAAGTGGCTGTGCTGTCAAAGCAGCTGGGTCCGAACCACTGCTTTCTTTTTGATTATGAATTGATGAGTTTTGGAGGAAATCATGTTGGAAGGTGGTGCTGCAGAAAACATCTCTAGAAGTAATACATAAGCAGGGCAAAGCAGGATGTTTTTAGTGTTATTACGGAAACCAGAAATTTAGCAGGTAACATAATAAAGAAGAAAATAATGCAAAGTGTGCATTGCAAAAACCTGGTAAAAAAATACAAATGGCAAAGTATGGTCAGCACTCATCTCCATGATTCTTGCAGCAAAGCTGTCTTCGTGGCTGGGGCAAGAGAAAGAGTATGAAGTCTACAGGAAAAGAAAAGCAATGAGTGTCTGTTGCAATGCATTCACCAACAAACTCAGGTTTACACAGCCCAGTAGTTTCTGCTGCAGAGGACTTTGACTCGGTATAGTAAGACAAAAGTTGATAAAGTTTAGGGGATTTTTTGTGCTATAATTTGGGAGAGAGTAAAAGAAAAAAGTCCAAACTTGAGAAATTAATTATAATATTTTCAAGTTAATTAATTGTGCTTTTTCATTTATCTTTTTTCTTTTATTGTAGTTGCAATTTTAAATACATAGAAGCTGAATAAGTGACTGTTGCAGCTTTGAAGTTCTTTGGCTCAATATTTGCTTTCTAAATGGTGCTATTAATTAATCTTGAACTGTAAAACCACTATATTCTGCTGAGTTGAAAGGGCATTGTGAAATATAGTATTGCAAAATGCACAGGAAAGCAGTTGTAATGTTTCTTCCTGAAACAAGCAAGCACAGCAGCCCTTCTAAAATGCAAAAGCTATTTAAAATTGGCAGTATACAAGCCAACAATAATTACCAAGAGCTACTTTCCCCAGGTTTTCTATGCTTTCAGACTCTGTCTTCTCTTTGGGAATGACCACGTTCTATTAATTTATATACAGCTGGCTTGAAGTTGTGAAACTTTCTTCTGGTTTGATTATACAGAAAAGCTTGAGAACCACTCACCCAAGCCAGTAATCCTTAATACGCAAATAACAAAGACAAATGTGTATTTAAACGAAATAAACAAGCACTAAACTCTTTCCACTCTGCAGTAAGCAATCCCGCAGGAGGCTGGGGAGTACAGACCTGTTGGGCTGAAGGTGAGCTAATCCACTGTGACAAAGCTGTGCGTGCTCCTGCCAGTACCCTGTCCTTGAGGCAGCTCCCTGTCTCCTACCTTGCAGTGGCAGGACTGCCTGTCTAGGGTGGCTGCAAATGACTTCATTTTTCACAGCTGTCACCTCTAGGATTGCTTTAAGCTCTCCTAAACACCTTTTTAGTCTTGCAGGCCTTGGTTGATGAGCTTCTGTGAGCCACAGCGGAGGGTGAGGAAAATCTATTTAAAGGGTAACATATTGGGGTCTGATGTAAAGGATCCTTATGCAACTGGTGTGAGGTACAGTGACGTGAGCTGTCCTGGCTTCTACAAATGTGTTGCTGTCATTGCAGCAGAGGTGGGAGAATTACAGATATCCACAGAAAGACACAGTGGACAGAAAGACACAGTGGGCAGCCAGTAGAATATTGCTGTTCAGTGCTTTCCCCTGCTGAGAAGAATGATGTTCCAAATGATTAAGTGGCTGCCTCTAGATTCAGGAGAGCTGATTTCCTTGTTATTTTGTTTGATCTTCAGACAAATCATTTGTGCTGCAGTTTGGTGAAACAGTTAAAGTAACAAATGCTGCTGAAAAAGCAGATTTCCCCCCTGCTCCTCATCGTGGCTTGAACCCCAACCTCTTTTCCTGTGTTAGCACTACTTCTCACCTGGTCCTAAAGAGAGCTGAAACAGCAGAAAAGGCAGCCTAACAGCAATGACAAAACTATGATAACCTTCAGACAATATTTTAACTGCTGTTAGGGGGAAGAAGTAAATTTTTCTTTCTTAATTTACAGCACTGACAAAAATTGTACGTAGTTATCACGTACTTAATAAGGAGGTGGATTCATCACATCTGGCATGTTCCCCAGGTCTTTGCTCAGTCTTTCCAAAGTTTCTTGTAATCCTTAGTGGCCATAAGAATCTAGAATAATCAAGGCAACATAGTCACCTTGCTGTTCACCTTCCCTTTCAATTCATTAATTCGTGGATTGAATGTCCTCAGTCCAGTCCTGAGGCTGGTCCCTAGGTCACTCCAGTATTAACCTCTGTCAGCAGTGAGAAATGGCTACTGATGTCCAATTCTCTCTGTCTCCAGTTTTTAACTGTGCCGTGACTTTATCCATGCTGCCTGCCAGGTTTCTTCAATAGCTTCTTGTGAAGGGAGATTTTTTGTAAAAAGTCTTTGGAAAACTTAAACTTTATCTAGAAGTTTCTCTATTTATAATCAATTGGCTACCAGGGGTGAGGGGCAATAGAGAAGAAATGATGTGGACAATTATTTTGCAAAGCATAGTTCCTTAACAATCAGTAGTTCTGTGACTTTACAGTCCTTGGGGGCTCTGGACTCTGACTTCAAAGGAAGCAAGAGAATGCGAGCATCCCAAACATGTAAATGGTCAGGCAATTAACAGTTCTCATTTTCCCCAAAGTCCTTGTGAAGCATCCTGCCCTATAAACTGCTCTTTACAAGGGTAAACATATGCTTAGGGGAGCAATCGATTCCTTTCCTGAATGAATTAATTGACTCCCTGCCCCTGCCTCTTGTAGCAAACAACAAATTACCAGTGGCTGTTAAGGCAACTTCAATGCACGACTTCATCTCCATCTAAACTAAGTTTGGACAGATCATTAATTTTGCAGGCCCTGGAATGGAGTGAACTTGTATCTCTGCAATGTGTTCCAGAATTGCATTGCAACTGAAAATCCCAGGTTTCCAGCAGGCTGACACTTCAAACAGCCTGTGACAAGCCATCAGACTGCCTTGTGTTTCAATTACTTTTCATCAGTCTGTGAATACAGTGGACAGTCCTTTAGAATTTGAAGAAATACTTGCATGTAAATGTATAAACTTTGCTAGAGTTCCCCACTACAATGACAGCATGGACAAGCAGCTGAAAAATAAAATTAGTAACGCCCGGTTCTTACGCACCATTTGCATGTGGGAGGTTTGACAGAGGAAGCAGATACTTGGAGATAAAAGCACCGTGGTCAAGGACAGAAATAGAAGGAAAATTCACAGTCTCCAAATCCTTAGTCAAGTTCCTCTGGAGCTTGCAGCTACCAAATCTATTTAGGGCCTTTTAGTGGTGTCCAGAAGTCCTGGCCAAATACTGGTGTCTCTGTTGTGTGACACAATGCAAACAGGTAAACAGCTTATAGCAAGCTAATGTTTGACATCAGCTGCCACTTCAAATAGGTCTGAGAGATCAGAAGTCCTCAGTTTCAGTAGGATAAATTCTGAACGCTCTTCACGCAGAGGAAAGCAGCAAGAATGATCAAAGGTCCTGAAAACATGCAATAACAGACCTTCTGATATGTAAAATGCTCTTGCAAAGAAGGGAAGATGTCTTTCTCCATGACTGTGGCAGATGAGATAAAAATTGGTATAAACTATAGTGAGAAATGTGGTATCGAGAAATAGCGAGCTTCTGAAGCTGATTTCTGAGAAAGTCTGTGGAGTCTCCGTCACTAAATGCTTTTAAAAACAGAGATGAAGGATCTTTTGGGGGGGTTGTTTGTTTGTTTGTTTGTTTTCTTAAGGAGTTGCTAATGTAAACATTTGCAACCATGTGCTTTTGCCAAACTCCTAGGCCTGCAATTTTGTGAAGTTTCATCTTCTTGAGGGGTGTATATATATTTAATGCAGCCAAATATACTTTTTAAAAACACATTAAAATACATGCCAGACAAAAAATACATATAAGGATACATATTTATGCAATTTGTATTGATTCTCACATTTCAATGCATATTGAGAATGATTAGTTCAGCTGTCTTTCTGGGCATTCATTGACTTTGGATTTGGTATCCTCTGAAACTGAGTAATTTAATGTACTTTATAGACGCTTTCAGATGTTTTCAGATATTGTGCTTGTTGAAGGCAACCTCTCTGAACACCTTATGGAAAAAGAAAAGTGACAAATGCTTGGAATTTTAAAAAGAAAATTATAAATGTTGAAGGGGGAGTTGTACTTTTTCTTCTTTCTTCCAAGGATACATCACCTGCAGCTGTTTGTATTGATTCTAACACTGACTACTCTGCAGAATCTTACTGAGTCACTGTGACATCTCAGTCTATGAAAAACAGATTGCAAACCACCTGAAAAATATCTCAAAAATGGCTCTGAGAGCCATGTTGGATGTTGAACAGTGTTAAAAACACAAAGCTGTTCAACAGTTCAGTTCTGGTGCCTTGCATAGGCACAGGCTACGTGCTGGTGTAATTCATTAATTTCACAGTGTAATACTTTATTTGTGTGAGTGTGTGTGTTCACACTGGCTGTATTGGTACTCTGGTGTGAAAACAGCTTCTAGCAGTAAAGTTTATTTCCATTCCCACTCAGATATGATGTCTGGCATCACTAGCCCTTCTTCACTACTGTCATACTTAGCTGTATCCACAGTGTTAGGTTGTTCTTCTCTAGATGTACAGGTCTAGACAGGATTTTATTTTTTTTTAAATAGGTTTTAGTTTCCTTCATGATGTAACATTGCTGATTAATGGTTCCTTATTCCCGGGAAAATGGGATTTATAAAAAACAAACCATTTGCCAACATTCTTTGGAGATTTCCCCCATTCATTTTAGTTAATTGAAATTATGAAACTTCTGCAGCTTCTTCAGCAGAGACTTCTCTGCAGAGTACCACTTCTGGCCACAGCTTTATATTACTTCAGCAGATACAAATAAGATATATCAAGAAATGTGTGTTTACAGGCCCCATTAATTTGAAATAACATGGCCTGGGGTATTGTTTTACCCCTTAATAAACACATTTGGGGTTGTAAAAGACTTTCTTTTCTGCTATGAGGCTACTGTTCCCTGACTTTCTAAAAATATTTCAGGATAATTTATCTTCTATTATTCATTTGTGCTTAAGGTACAAATCCAGTGTTGTTATTTACTTTTTTATTAGTAGCAAATGATGTGCAAATAAAAGGAAAGCACCATGGCCTGCATGCAAACTTTGAGGTTTTTAAATGTGAAACCAGATGATAACTTTAGCTGCAGGCCATGTCTACATTACCACGACCACTAGAGTGCTATGCTAAAAAAATGCTGCAGGAGGGAACACAGCTGCAGTAGGAAAACCATGCTTTCCATCAGTCCAGCCCTGAGCAAAAAAACCCACACAAAACCAGCAAAAGTTTTGGTATGGCAAGATCTGCTTCATCAGCTTCAGTGGCCAAATACGTCCACAGACATCACATCCTCCTGGTTGCAAATCTGCATCCACGTGGGTTGTAGTTTAAAGTTTCTCGGGGAGGTTGGACTAGATCTCCTGAAGTTCCTTAGAACCATGCAATAATTCAGATTTTATGTTGCGTTTTGCATGAGTGTTAATATTTCATTTAGTTACAGTTTGAATTCATGCACACGGAAAAGAAATGCTTCATAAGATTCTTCCTCATTTTCCTTGTTTTTCCTCTGAAGTTGTAGGATGGTGTACTTTCAGGTTTTCAAGTCAAATGCAGGATAAAATCAGATATTTAGGGAACAATCTTGCTAGAGCTGTCAATCAATCCTTTGTAAATGGTCTGTCATGTTGCAAGTCTCAGTGAGTCAGTCAAACATATGCTTCCAGTTTTGATTTAGGTTGCCCACTTTACAGGTGAAACAACCCTAACGATGACTTTCAATAGAACTTTGCAACTGCAGGTGGCCAGGGCCCCTCCTGCAGCCTGTTTTTGTAGCTCAGCCATTGAACAGGGCTTTGGCAAACCACAGTGGCCCGACTGGCAGCAGACCCCTTCCTCATCCTGCAGTGACCAGAGGTTGGTCTGAGGAGTTGTACAATTGCTTCCCAAAGGTCTTGTCCCAGGTCAGCACTGGGGGTCAGCGTGGGCACTGTTGTGGTGGGGGTCTGTGCAGCCTGTCTGACCAGGCAGAAGTGGGTGAAGCCTTCTTCAGGTAACTGGGAGAAGCCTCGTGGTGGAGACCCTGGTCCTCACAGCAGACTTAAACCACCCCAGGGCCTACAGAAAACACAATACTGTGAGGTGCAAGGGTTACAGGAGGTTTGAGGCAATATAAAAGCCTGAAAAGCAACCCTGCTTGCAAATAAATATCATAACTTCAAAGGACTCCAAGACACGCAAGCATATCAACCATAAAAGGGGCTTCCTTGAGCTGTGCCTACATTATTAGGGAGAAAACGATGAGCTGTAAGTAATCAGAAAGGTGATTTCAACAGTACTTGCAACGAAATATCAGTTCTAAACTTTATTGCTCTGCAAACAAATCCACACTTTCTTCTTCTCTACGTACTAGGCTTTTATTAAGTTACAAGGGAGAAATACAAATAATTACAGCTCTAGGAATATCTGGAAGTGGGATAAAGCTTTGACTCTGCAGGCCTTTTAACTGTACCTAATTTTAAGGATCTTCTCACCTTGCTTGTCAGCTGATAACGTATAAAACACTTGCTTCAACACCTAACAGCATCACTGCTATAACAAATTCCTTCCTAGAAAAATGATCTGCTGTGCTGTACTTACCTGTGACAACTGTAATCTCTTGATGTGATAAAATGCAGGTTTTTAGTGTACACGTTCCATGCCACACATGGTTTGATCTGAATCATCAGTGAACAATCTCAATCATCTAGCTCTCAGTGTCATTTTTAGTACAGATTTTTTCATTCTGAGGCTGACAAGGGAGATGAGGATCAATCATCAGAGACAGGGCCAAAAAAAGGAATTAAAAAGAGAAAAAATGGGAAACCCGTTTCCCATAACCTGGGAAAAATGGTTGTGAGACCCTGGATATACGCATACAGCCTTCAGTGAGCTAAGAGCATTTTGGTCTTCAACAAAAAATGTGTAAGTCTGTAGTTGATCTGAGTAAGAGAATATTTCTTTCCAGTATTCTTGGTTTGGCTTCTCGAGAACTTATTTCATCATTTATTGAACCGATCCATACATCCTCATAATGAATAGTTAATGCTGAGGTATTGAGTGTCTTAAGGCTCTGAAGCTCTGTTTCAGCTACTATGAGATTTGCCCTTTTCACTTTTAGAGAGCTCTCTTGAAAACACACAGAGAAAAGTTCAAAGGTACTGCAGGCACCTTTTTTATCCCGGGTTTTTTGCTTCCTGTTGACTTGGACACATTTAGTTTGCCTTTGCAGAAGGCCCCTGTGGGGGCAGTAGAAGAAATCAGAAACTGAAATACTGAAATACTGAAACTGAAGAAGGGACCTCCTATACCTCAAGGATAAAAGGCTCACTTGGTTAATAGGCTTTAGGGAAAGGTAAACTTTCCTGCCTATTGAAATGGACATTTTTGATATAACTAAGATAAAAAGAAACAAGTGGGGAGGAGGGGAAGACTAGAGGAAACCTTAGAAAACCTCACGGCTTTAGGATTTCTTTTAGAAAGGTGTAATATTGAAAAAGATGTTGGTATTGTTATTTATTCATTTCCCTGTCAGGGAATTAATTATTAATTTTTAAAAAAAAAAAAAAAAATCTGTAGATGAAAGAGGTCTTGGTTACTTCCCAAAATGAGTGAGTGTTCTCATACCCAACATTAGCAAAATAAGGAAAACAAAAGCTGGCTTCAAGATTTTGCTATATTTCTACATAAGTGAAAAATACATCTGGGCTCTGTTAATAACTTTCAGAATTACAGAATCACAGAATATTCTGAGTTGGAAGGGACACACAAGGATCATCAAAGCCTGACTCTGGCCCTGCACAGGACAACCCCAGGAGTCTCACCATGTGATGTCACATTTAAAGCAACTCATGTTTTGATCTGGAGAGGAATTTGTATTATTTGCAGTGCCTGTGCAAGGTGAATCCTGGGTTACCTTTTCATGAAGTTTCACCACTGCCATGGTTTGAGTAGAATATCTGAAAAGGAGCAAACCTTAGTAAGTTTAGAAATTTCATTTGGGAACCAGTAAGAGTTCCTGAAAGCTGAATCTGATTTTAATCTTCATCTGAACTTAGTGAGAACAGAGTTGCATTCTAAGCTTTGGTTTCCAAGTATTTTTGGTGTGGCTAGAAATAGTGTAGCTTATTTTGTATGTATTTCAGCACTATTTATTTCAGCCAATTCTAGCAATAAGCAGCAGTGGAGCAAACAGCTATGGCAAGAAAAAAATTAAAAGTAACCAGTTTCGTTTTGCTGTCTCCTTGCTTTGCATTTTGGATTAGTGGATCAAGGTCCCTTGGAGGGTAGCCATTGTCATCAGTTGCAATACTGTATATTTGAGAATGACTTAAAAACCAGTTTCAAATCTTTCTGGGTAACCTTATCTGTGTCCTTGACCTTATTCTGGTCGTTATCTGTGAGTCACGCCTAGGATCTTTGGGATACATCAGGAAAGACTGAAATGGAAAGAGACGGAGATTTTGGTGATGGAAACAACCTTCTTTAGAGCTCCAATAATTCTGCTTCTTCTCCTGCCTCAGGTTGTCTGGTTCTACTCCCTTCTTTGGAGCTTGAATGACAAATTGAGAAGAAGACTGTAAAGCTGCTGAGCATCTGAGCCTGTGAAAACTTCTGACTTTCTGAGGATGATGCCAAGCAACACTGCTGGCTCCTGATGGCCAGCACCAGGGTTGTTGCAAAGGAGTGGGTTGGACCATGTGACTCTGGGTGACACCTCCAGAGCAGATCATGTCAAAGCTCTGTGCAGGTGCACAATGAATTATTCACGTGCTGTTATCAAAGTGGTGGCAAGCTAAGTATGGGTTAGAAACAGTACTTGGATTCATCAAACCGGCATCACATTTAGACACTCAATCAGAGGCTCTAAATACAACATTAAGGAACATTGTCAAATTGCTCAAAAATTAGGAAAGAGAAGGTGCAACTTGGATTAAGCTTCCTATTGCATTAATTTGAAGTGTTGCCTAAAATTCTGCATCTGGAGCACTGGAAAAAATAACAGCTCTCTAACATAAAGTTCTCTACTGGGTCATACAACCACAGACACATGATCTAGTTCAGGGTTGGGGTTTTTTGCCCTTTTTTTTTTTTACTCATTTTATTTTGCAACAAACTCTTATTTGCAAAGATGAAGGGCCTTGTCTTAGGAAAGGCCTTCCCTTGGGCAGTATTTTATATAGCACCATTTATTTCTCTTTTAGGGGAAGTTTCAGGTGAACGAAGCACTTTTCAAAGACAGACACTCAGGCAGCAGCTCCTTTTGGTCAGGCACCAGTGTCACACTTGCCTTGGCTCTGTGGCTGACAGGAGGTGCGATATCCTGGGTGAATATGGGATGAGGGTGCTTTGTCGTGCACTTTGTGTTTGATGTTTGGAAGGTCCATAGCCGGGTCTAATACACTGCCTGCTGGAGAGCTCGAATCATTTCATTGTGACTCAGAGGCCAGCGAAGCGAATCTCATTATAGACCTAACCTGCAGATGAATACAAATCTTATCTTTCATTATAAATGACATCTGTGAAGTGCAGCTTGGCTTCCTCAGAGAAGGAACACTCCAGCTCAATACTAATACAGCAGCTCCATCCTGTCCTGTGACACAGTGATCAATTGCTTGTTCTTCTGCTGTGGATGTAACACATCTTCCTTGAGAAGGGAAGCACTTTAGTCTAGTGTGTGGATTTAATTTTCCCATCATTCTTCCTGCTCGGTAGAATATGTGTCTGAGCTATGGGAAAGAAATGTAAATTTTTCCAGGAGGCTGTGGCTGGGAGGAGTGATTGAGAAGCAGAGAGCTGTGAGGAGCTTCATGTCCTGTTCAAGCTATTCTTTATGATCTTCTGTGACACATAGAAATTATTTCCATGCTATGAAGTCAGGAGCTGGGTACAACATGTAAACCCCTCTTTCTCCTGATTCAGAATCTACCTCTGGTGGTGCTGGAAGATTTCATGTGCTGTCTGGCATTAGTGGGGATTAGATCAACCTGTGACTGCCCCTCTTCCTGCAGGATAGGTGGTTTCTCCCTAACACAGGTTTGGAAGATTATGAGTCACAATCGCTTGTTACTTTTTCTGCAGAAAATTTTGATTTTTTTTTTTTTTTAAGAGAATGCCGAGCAAGAATTTCTTTTCCATGTAAATAAAAAACTCATTGATCTTGCTAGATATGACCTTTTAAAGGAAAGAGGAAAAATATAGGTCAGTTAAAGAGCATAGAAAAGCACAGTTCTACAAGTTCTTTTATAAAGACCAGGGAGAGCTGCTTCTAAATTTGTTTCAGTATTACTCACTAGAGTTTGCACAGGCTTGCAGAGGGCAGCTTGACTTTCTGAAAGCCTGTCAAAATTGCCTTACATAGGGTAGTGGTGCCCTTTAAGAGGAAAAAAAGTGTCCTCAGACTTAGACTCGAAGCGTGCAGGTGGGGTTTCCTTTGTGGCCACATATCTCGTTTTCTTGATCTAAAAATAACAACTGACAGCAGATATTTTGTTGTAGTTGCCAGCTTATTCTCAAGTCCAGGTAATTTGCTTCTGCTTCAGAAGTGATGGGACACCTTGAACTGGATCACCTGGCAGCTGTCTTGCAAACACATTCTCCCTCAGGGCTGCAAAGCTAAGCAGAAACTGAAAACATGGGTTAATTAGGAAAGAAAGGATAATTATCTGGTTTTCCTTTTTTTTTTTTCTTTTTTTTATATTGCACCCTTCACTGACCTATAGCTGCTGTTAGTTCATTTCCCATTCCGAACTGGTACCTCTGTGCATTTCAAATGGCTTTGCCCACTGCTTCTCTGCTTAAATAAAACCCTGGGGATTCTTCAGCCTTTAATGAAAATTACAAAAGCCTTTGCATATTGTGCAATTACCTCTCCCTTTGTTTTCCTACAAAATGGATTCAGCAGCTCCCCGGTGGGTCACCAGAATTATTAGCATGTCAATATCACAACATCTCTCTGCGGAGTCATGTGGGGTTTGTAGCATTCTGATTCAAGGTTATATGTTTTTAGGTGCAAACCACTTTGAAATGAGCTGTTTACACCGGCACCGTCAGGGGATGTGAACAGTGAGTAGGTTGTTCATTCCTGTCCTGGCTGCAGAGTCTGTCACAGGCATTAAAACAATTCCAGTTTGGGATAAGAGGTTTGCCTCTCCAACACCCTGCCCACTGCTGCTGCTTCCCAGAGTCCTTTCACAAAAGATTCCCTCTATTGTGCCAGTAGATTTACATGGAAACAAATTTTATTTCTCTTCCAGCTTGGCTTTCAGCAGCGGAGCCCTAGCAGTGACATTCTTATTTTCAACTAGTTTTCAGCATATGCATCTTCACTATGCTTTTCCTGACATGTATACGGTGTGTATATAGTGAACCTCTTCTAAGAAAATAAAAAGTACATATATACAGATATGTATATACATATATAGCTTCAAAAACACAAGCCATTGTGAAAAATTTCCTAGGGCGACGATATGACATTGATATAATGGCGTTTTGAAGGTTAAGTGTTCTAATTAAAGTCTGTCTCCAGTTCTGAATCATCTGACTTGCACTAGAAGTCAGAAATGTGTCTGTATTTTTCAGCTTGCATGCAAGAAAAAAAAATCAAAAATACTATATTTGAAAGCTCTGATCCTGTTTATGCAATCTGCCAAAGTAGATTGTGCTCCTCTGATAAGAGGCAGGTGGAACCAAACAACCAGTACAACAGAGAACAGCAACACCCAGAATCTGGTGAAAGCACGGTTTGCACAAAGCAGTGCTTCATCTCTCAAATCCCCATTGCTAAGCCACAACTCTGCGGAGAGATCAGGACAAGCTTGGGAATTGCCACGTCCGTAGCATTGCTGCAGAATAAAACCACAGACTAAGTGAAAATACCTTACCTCCCATTTCTCTTTGAAATTGTTAAACTAAATATCATAACAAGGCTTTCTGTTAGCAGGGTTGTACTCCACCCTGTTCTTAGCAGGATTGTGCTCCACCCCTTCTCAGCTCGTTTAGAAACATCAGCTCTGTCTCTGATCTGACATTTGTATGTAGCAGATCTTATTTTTTTTTTTCCTTTCTTAGATCACTCAGTTGATTTTGGAAAGCATTTTACCCATCCCTTCAAACCATAGCTCTCAGAAAAGATTAGCAGTACCTGATGACATTACGGAGTTTGTTGCTGATGAAGCAAGTAAATGAAGTTTGGGTGGTGTGTACTCCTGGACAGCATGAGGCTCTGAAGCTCTCTTTTTTTGCATGAGAGAATAAAAGCAGCTTAAAAGTGCTTGTAGCTGGATCAGGATGCATATTTGGCTCATTCACCTCTCCTCCTTCTGCCTCAGTTTCCTCTCTGTAAACTGGGAGTAATGATGCTGACCTTCTCATTACAGTGCCTTAAAGAAAAGTCTTCCAGAGAACTGCTGAGCTCACCAAGGCCCGTACAAGAAGTGTGGGCACCTCCTTCAGAAGTCTGCTCTGGGAGCAGCAAAAAGTTGACTTTTTGTACTCCAAACAGTTTTCTAGGCCTAGATCTGCATGTCCTCAGAAGATCATTGCACCTTGTTCACCTCATTTGCTGTTGATCTGCTTGTCTGTTCTTCTTCCTCCCTTCCCTGCTAAGAACTTGTGAAGATCAAAGTTCACTTATTCCTAAACATGTTTTCTCTTCTGCTTTGATATTAACAGCTTCAGAGGATCCTCAACCTCAGCAACATCCCACTGGATGCTGCTGGACTTGCTGCAGCTAAAGGGCACTAGAACATTCAATGCAACACGTGCACTGGCGTGTTACAGCAGCTCCTGGGGGTCACCTGGAGGCAGAGGGACCACAACTGTTGCCAGAAATGATGCATGAGCAAAATGACAACCTGGGTGTCCCTGCACCTCAAACTTTACAGCTTAATCAGGCAAGCAAAGGCCCATGATGAAAGAACAGCTAGCAGACAACACACAGCAGAATAAAGTGGTTTGCCAAGGACAGGGCTGGGCCTTATCTTGCTGTACCTCTTGGGTGAGAGCTGGGTATATACAGACAGAGGGCAATGTACCCTTGTTCTGGATGAACAGACACTTTGGATTTTGAAGTGGTTTTATTCCTTCCCCCACCCCTCCTTTTTGGTGTCTTTGCCTCCTTCATTTTTTCTCTTTATTTTTTTCAGGCCTGCTCCACACCATCCCTGGCATTCTCTGTCCGTCTCTCCAGCCAGGTGGCCAGGTGAAGTCTGTCATCAGCCAGCCCTCAGTTCCCTCACAGAAGTGCATGCAGGCAGCTGGTGCCAGTTCCTCTTTTCTCCAGTAACAATGGATTCTCTGGGACACACTCTGCCTGAGCTGTAACTTTGGTCTTGAACAAAATAGCTTGACCGTGCTAGGAGCTGGAAACAACAGCTCCTTGCTCAGGTCTTTGTGCCTTCTTCCTGTGCCTGTTTACAATTCCACCTGCTCTCCCTGGCCTCCCAGTAATCTGATCGTTCCCTCAGCTTCCTGCCCTGTGTCCCAGGGGACAATTATGGAGAAAGAAACAGCCATAGACTGGAGAGATAAGAGTGTAGAGGTTTGGACAGTGGTATTGAGTAATTCATCAACAGCAGCATTCCTGTGGAAAACAAGTTATCAGCTATATGAAAGGTGTGTGACCTTCCCCTCTGAACACCAGAGCAGCAGTAGGGCCCAGCTTGGAATGCTAATGGCTTCGTGTAGGGCTCCTTGTCCTCTGTCTGTGCTCTGAAGTACAAGAAGAAATCTGCTTCCACTGGAAAACACTTCCAGTAAGGTCCATGGGGGTGTTGTACAGCCCCACAAAGTGTCTGTGTAACCCTTTCAGCAGTTTAGAGCTACTGAAGGTTTGCACCAGAAGGACTCCTTTAGTGTGCACAGAGCAGCAGTCTCGTGTGCAGTGTGCAGCACTGGGGCAGTCTCGTGGTGCTGTGCAGTGTTATTGCCTGCTCTTGCTGTGGCCAGACGCTCTGTGCTGCTACAGCACTGGGGACCACAGCACTCATGGTTGTGAACCACATCTCCAAGCCAGCATCTGAATCCCAGCTGTCCAGGTTTCCATTTTAGTCACAAAAGAAAAAAAGTATTTTGTCAAAACTTTGCTCCTGCAAAGGGTGTGGGGGGAAGAGCTTGGTCGTGTGCTTTTTCTAGAAGTGCATTTCTGCAGGATATTGCTGCTGATAAACTCCCACCACTGTTCTCTTACCCCATGCATCTCCTCTTCCATAAATCCCATACTTTTGTGTCAGTCCCCCAGTCCAATGAAACACAGGGTATGTGTGGCACAGATGTCCAGTGACCTTTCCTGTAACATCTGAGTCCTGTGCTTTAAAGGATGCCTTGGCTTTCCATTCCATACCACTTGATATTAAAAGAATCTCAATTGATTAAGTCAACTAAACTAGATTTGTGCTGTCTCATAGATTTGCAGGGCTGCAATGACCCAAAACAGAAAGAACATTTTTTTTTGTCCTTCAGTTTTCAAAGAGAGAGTTGTGTGGGCCTGCAAGTCTTCAAAGCCTATGGTCTGTGGTCCAAGAGCTAAAAACAGTCACAAGCTTCACCACCAGACAGATGAAAACTTAAGGCTCATCTTGCTCTTCTTTCTTCCTCAACAGTAAAAAAAAAAAGAGTCACTTTTAAAAGGGTTTATTGGTTGGAATTTTTCTCTGCCTGTAACTGGGAAGAAGCTAGGAAACCAAGGCAAGATCACAGATTTAGACTAGCTAAAGGGTTTACAGTCCTGAGAACGTTCGCAAAACCGAGTGATGTCTCACTCAAATATGTAAATAAGTTTCCCATGGGGAGCTCTCAGACTCTGCCTCAGAGGAAGTGTTTTGCTTAAATAAGCACAGAACAGCTTTGTTGTTGCAACTTTGTGGAGCATGTCCCTTCAGGCTGCTAGTCCCAAAAGCTGTGCAAGTCCTGGCCAGGCTCGCTGAAGAGCAAGCAAAAGTGTTCAGCAACAGGCACTGCCTCTCCAGTCCTGCCAGTGCTCCTCTCCCAGCTCTGGTGCAGGCTGCTGCTGCTGCCCTTTACTAATAATAGACCACTTGTGTTTTTTTCAGGGAAGGAACATAGTCCATGTGGGTTGTGCACAGTGAGGGTGATTCTGAAGTGCATTTTTTATGGGACTAAAAGTGATTCAGCTTTTGGCTTGCTTTGAAATTAGTGCAGTCGCGCTATGACAGTTGTGGATTCTTTTCTTACCAAAAATACAGTGTGAGTTGTCCCTTAAAATGATGGCAATTCCTGCTTCTCTGCAGCAACCTCCTTCCTGACACAGAACACTAGAATTGTCTTGCCATTATTTTTGACAACTCTTCCTCCTATCCCCATGTCTTTAAAACAGGGATTTGGAGATCTTCTGTGCCACCATGAAGAACTAATTTAAAGCACAGAACATAAAGTTTTAGATAAATTATTCTCAGAATAAATTATTTTCAGAATATTTTAGAAGAAGATATAGTTCAAGAGATCCAGAGAAAATAGTCACGAAATGGAATGAAAAGGAGGAGGAGGTGTAGGCATAAGAACAGCAGAAAAGATAGAACCAGGAGAGAGGGAGCAGAAACTGGATGAAATCAGGATATAGAAGCTTATAAATCTCTTTATTTTAAGGTACAAAAAATACCAAGTCCTAAAATATGATCTTTTCCTGGCAATGACCACACTGTTAAGAAGTTTGCCTTTTGGAATAAAAAGGGTGGTTGTGCTCAGGGGCATCATTCCAGCCTTGTGCTTGAGGCCTCTTTTCTCCTGTGCCCGTTTCAAGCAAATGCTATTACAAGCCACACATGGGCACACACACAAAAAACACTTAAGAAAATAGAAGTAGGCTTTATTTGAGACAACAAAAACAGAGCAAGTTTTGCATGCAGATGGCCTACTCTGGAATCTGACTGGCTTTCAACACGTCAGCGTGGCTGCGTATCTCTCTGAGTTACTGTGACAAGAGCTGAGAACGGATGGCTGGCCCTTTTACTGCAGTTTTTGAAAGCAGTTTTCAAAGATTAGGACTGTTTTGGAAAGCCAGGTTTTAGAGTCTACTTTCAGAAGGTGCTTGAGATTAGCAAGTGACTTTCGCTATTCTGATATCTCCTTCAAAGATGACAGAGGTTAAAGGAAAACCAGTCATAAAGGAGAACTGAATTTGATTTCTTGTCACATTATGCTTGTCTAGGGAAGTGTTTTTCAGAGGTTTGTCAGAGCCAGCTTCATAACATGCATTCCAGCAGTGAGAAAGGGCTGTGATCAAGGGAATAAACATACTCTGGAGAACGACACACCTGCACTGGTTTGGCATGTGGCATCTTGCATTGGTTGGAAAGAAGTGGGATCAGCAGGCAATGAAACAGGCAAATTGATTTTGGTTGTGTTTTTACGAATTATTTACTTTATTACTTTTTATTTTCCTTCAAATTTTTTGTTCCCCTTGTTGTCTTTCTGGTGTCCTGGCTTTACTTCCTGGTCTCAGACATTAGGCTCCCTCCCCCAGTGGGAAATCATTCAGCCAGCATGATAAAATGCTGTGTGGCTGCTTTCAGAGAAGAATTAAAATGACTGCTGCTAGTATTAATAACAGTATTCCTGAATCAGTTTTATAAGGTAATGTCTGGAGAAATGAGAAGAGTCCTATTTGCATGACAAACTGCCATAACTCCACTGACATCCGAAAACAGAAGTTACTTTGCTTAGCACTGACTAGGGTCGCTCATTTAAGAATGCCTTTCCTTCTGACATTCGTGTTTGCTTTCTACTAAGCAGAACAATTCTTGCTGTCTAACGTGGGTCACGTCCACTGAATCCAGTAGTAGAAGAGGGACCAAAACTCTAAAAGATGCATCGCTTAAACACTGCTAAGAAGCAAAAAGTTAATGTGTCCATCAGCAGTTATTCTCTTTCCCTTGTTCTATTCAGTAGTGGTACAGGAACTTCCCCAGACCTCACTTTTTGTACAATTTAATTGTGTTGTAACTTGTTATAGTAGAAAACTATAGAACAATATTTTCAGAAAAGCAAGATCAGTAGGGAGACACAGCACCTTTTACTAGCCTCGCTGATATATTTGGAAAAATCAGATATGTTGTCAGATTCTGAAACTCTGCAGGTGACTCTGTGCTTTGAAAATGCTTTATATCTGCTCTGATGAATGAAATGTTTTATATCTGCTCCAAGCTTCACTTCCTCTGGCCACCAAAGCTACAACAATGCTGCTATCAAAAACCATGCAGAGGATCATTCTTTCGCCCCAGTCTTCCATAGGCCATTAAAAAATGTTATTATTGTATGTCCCTTAAGATGTTGGGAGTGAAGAAGAAATGCTTTTTATATCAATGGGCAACAATTTCTCTCCAGCTCTTGTCTGGTGTTGGCCTTTGATCACTCCTGCTCCACATCAGTTTTGATTATCTCAGTGCTGAAGCCAGGCTGAATCCTCCTACTCACTTCTGGATATTCCCCCTGCTCCCCACTCAACCTACCATCGGGCCAACAGCTTGTACTCTGTTTAGAAACATATTTCATAACTGTCAGCTTCTGGTATCAGCTTTTATAGACATGCAAAATAGCTTTCCTTCCTCCCGCATCCATATGCTGAACTACCAGATTACAAAGATGCCCTTTTTTAAAGTTCTAATTTGTGAAGTCTCATTAAATTGAGAACTAGCTGCAAAGTGAGATTTAAAACAGTTGCCTCTCTTAAGCAGTGCTACATGGCAGTGTTTTCTTTGACTACCCTAGGCAGTGCCTGGTTGTGAATCTTAGAGCTAAAATTTACTTTTTAGTTACATTTAGTTCAATTCCCAAATGGCCTTTCAGGGAAATCTTTCAGCCTGACTTCTGCGCCTTGGATCATATGCCTGACATACTGAAAGGAAACAGAAATCAGGAGAGACAACAGAGGCTGGAGAAAGGCAGCATTTTGGCCAAGGTCAAAGGGAAGGTGGGAGCCAAGGCAGAGCTGCGCCATCTCAGCTCCAGGGTGTGCACCAGATGCTCTTCCTGACCTCCCTCCCTCCCTCTCTCATATTTCCTAGCAGCAATTTGTCATGGCTTCACAAGCAGGCTGCTTAGGCTCCTGCAGGCTGAGGATATTTGAAAAGCAGAATACAAAATCATGTGTTTTTCTCACTATAAACTAGATGAATAAAATTTATGCTTGGGTTTGTATTTATGCATGGCTATTTTTCCAGGATGATGTAATATATTAAATGCAAATGTTTACATTAATGCACCTCCATAGCTCCACTTAGGCCAGGAAGGTGAAGCATGTTTAACCAATCTGTTTGCTGTCTGTGGCTATTTTCCTAGCGTTGCCACAGTGGATTGTAATGCTCATTTAAATTCCAGCATCTTCCCATCTAAGACAGGCCGGCATTCCAGCTTCACTGGCCTCCTGTTCACACAAAAATCAAGCAGTATACATAGGCCTGGCTATATTTGCAGTTAACCTGGATACAGACCTGCTGCTGGAAGAGAGGTGTGGCAAAATTTAGGATGGTTCGGGCCGGTTCTACGCCAGGCTGTACCAGCAATACACATAAATTTTCTAGGTGTTTTGATCAGTATGGTTATAGTGATTCCAGAGCAAAAAAAAAGGGTACCAAAAAACAAGCACAAAGTTACCAAAGCCAATATTTGTATTGTGGTCCAAACTTGATTGTCTTTCAAATGTGTTGATTAGCAACTGACAAGCTAACACATCTGTTAAATGTTTCATTTTTATTTAGAAAGCAAGCACTCAAAAGTCTCAGTGTTGGATATGGTCACAATTCTTGTGCTTCATTAGCCTCATGCATGGACCCCCTGAGTTTTACTGTCTACCACAGTAACAGTAGTGCAAGATACCTTATTCTTACAAAAACGAACAGACACTCTTTAATTCTTGGGCTTTCTTCAGTTTAAACATTCAAGTTTGTGCAGTTTTTTTCTGCATTCGTATGTTCTGAAGAAAGAACAGGTAACATCTGTGAATGGCATATTCCTTTGGTGGCCTCGTCTTCATCCCAAGTTGTGGATCTTTTTGACCAATTGACCCCCATATCGTCACATTTGGATTTGGTCCATCAATTTAGGGCAGAGATATGGCCCACATGAAGACTGTCTCCAGGTAGAGTCATTTGTTTTCAGGCTGTGATGTTTCAAAACTTAGAATGGCTTTATCCCTGCGTGCTCCTTAGATGCCATTTTGTGGTAGCTTTATAAAAGTATGACTCAGAGCCTGTAATTAATCTCTAAAGCATTTCATTCTTTGACAAGTTTTGCAACACACGGGACTTCACAATAATGGTGAAATCATTTCCAAAATGTCTGTATGAGTTCAGCTATAACATTTCTGCTGGGAATATAGCAACATGTTTTTTTCTGTGCTCAGAGACGAAAAATCCAATAAAGATGGATGTATTCCACCTTAAAGCATGGAAAAAATTATGAGATTCAAAAATACCTGTACATATATATAAAATTTATAATAGGCTTCTGTAGTTAAATTTCCTCATGATTTGTTAAACAGGGAGAAGAGCTGGGAGAACTGAATGACGACTTAATGGGAGAAGGCTAACAAATTTTTGGGACATTGTTCACAGAATTTCCTACACTGTTTGAAGGTAACTATCCATATTGCTTTCCAAGACTGATTCATTGAGTGTAATTATTTCAGTGTAGGATTAGAATAAAGATTGATTTAGGTAATTTGCTGTCCAGGGCCAGTAGCAGATGCTTAGAAATGAGCACCAGTTTATGATTTCATAATACAGCTTAAGCCAAGATAAAAACTCACTGCTGCCAAGAGGGAAAGGTCCTGCCCTTCTTTTCAGCTTCTGCAGCCCCAGCTCCCGGCTTCATAAACCCCAGATTGCCTGTGCATTGCCGGTGCTCCTCCAGACACACAGTAAGCCAATTTACTGAAATGGCAGAAAGGTCACTTAAATAATAACAAAAAGAAGTGCTTTTGTCTTTGGTGAGTTGAGCTGGCTTGCCTCATGATCCGTCAGGTCGCAGCGCCAGACGGAGGAGTCACGCACTTGGGATCAGTGGATGTGGGAGGAAAGAGCAGGGAAGGCTGGATAGGAATGAAGGAAAGAGCTAAGAAGGGGGGAGTAAAGGGGAGTAAGGCTTCCAAGCTCTGTCAGCAATGAGACATTATTTGGCTAAACCATCTATTTTTGCCTGTTTGACACCTACTGGAAAAATCCACCTAGTCTACCCAGAGCAGCATGTACAGTGGGTGGAAGAGCTCTGTCCTGAATGGAAATATCTCATTTACAATTTATGAAAAAGTCTGTATGGGGGCTCTGGAAGGTTGTTTTAGTTTTTGTACACATGCATTACTTGACAGTCATTGTTGTTGAGTTTTATTGTCCATTTTGTTGCTTGGTCAGTCGACATCATGCAATCCTTCTGCAGCTGTTCACTGTAGCCAGAGCTGAAGGCCACACATGATCCCAGTATCCAGAAATCAATGTGTCACCTGAAGACTCCATTATGTCACTTTTAACCTGTTTCATGTCATTTATTGGTATGTCAAAGAATGAAGATCCCAGCACTGAACGTGGGAGGATGGTGGTAACTGCCTCTCCACTGGGAAAACTGTGTTTACTTCAGTGTTCTCTTTCCTGCTTCTTAAACCATTATCAGTCCCTGAGGGAATCTTTCCTTCCAAACTTAGAGGGCTGAAGAGCTTACAGTAAGGAGATCTGTTGCCACCATTTTTGGAAGATGGCAAACTTAATCACTTGAGCATTGATTGTGTCCATGTGATGGATGGCATGGACATCTTCCCTGGACAAAATGAATGGGGATACATAGATCGTACAGATCATATTTATTATTTGCTCTCTTCTTCAGTGGGGAATTTCTTCTGTGATTTCCACCAGTGGCAGGGAGCTCTTGTTTAAGGTTGGTGCCATACTGCCACCTTTCATTCCTCCAGCACTTTGTCGGTGCTAAACTATAGATCACAAGTCATGGCAGCTCCACAGCTGAAGTGCTTTAAGCTCTTGAATAAATATCATCTGATCTGGGTAGTTTTTCACTAGTTCAGTTTCTCAAGTTGCTCCAAGTCATCCTCTATTGATTTATTAAGCTGAGGCAGTTCTTCCTGGTGAAGAATGTCTCCATTGTAGGAAATTCGTGGACACTTTTAGGGCCATTAAATGCTTCTGAAAATCTCTGAGGTTCTTTTGTAGCTTAGCAATATGTCCAATTGTAAACATTAAACACATAGTCATTGTGGTAAGCAA
>VZRS01011778.1:852324-987768 GCA_013398055.1 Ifrita kowaldi | reverse complement strand
AAAATCCCTGTGAATTTTTTATTGTGCGTGTGGGTGAAGGAAGAACTTGGAAATAGAGGAGATCAATAGGGGCATGTGCTAGGCATGCCCAGGAACCTGGGCTGGTAACACTGCAGCCTGACATCTGCAAGCAGCTGAGCAGCAGGAACCAGCCTGACTTGCAGCCAAGCCAGGAGGGATCTCCCATCTGGGAAGGGAAGTCAATAAGACAGTACAAGGTGGGACAGTACAAGGACATGAAATAATAAGCTGGTTCTTAAAGAGAAGCCACTCTGCAGACCCACTCTGGGGTGCTGTTTGCTCTGTCCCACCCCTGACACATGAGTCAGGTCACTGCATCTTTTTTCTTTTTTTTCATGTGTTCTATAACAAGAAGTTGAGGCTTCATTTTGCCCTCTAATGTTCTGAGTCTTGATATACACTTTGATCATGTTTTCAACTGGTGTTTTTCATGGAATCATCACAGAATCACAGAATGGTGTAGGTTGGAATGCATCTTAAAGATCTAGTTCCAACCTCTCACCACGTTTTTTTTTCCTGAACTGCAAAATCTAACACAATATAGACAGAAGCTTAATATAATGGCCTGTTTTTTTATTAAGATTTCCCTTTATGGAATGCTATGAGACAGTTCACAATATGACCATTAGATTTCCTACCTAGTAATTTGTTTATTTTTTTGAATTCGTCTAAAATTTGGACCCTAAATGTTTATTTGGATCTACAAGGCTACATGACATGAAAAGTAATGCACATATACCAGCTTCTGTTGCCTTTCAGCCTTTTAACTCTAACTCAAAGCCCTTTTCTTGTGCTTTAACAGACAGATGCTGTTTTGTTTTACCCATTTCTGAAAGCAGAACAGGAACTATTTTGTTACTCCCTCGAGCCCAGGTCAGGTGCTGTGAGTGGTCAGCTATCCAGACATTCAGCATGCCAAGGAAGGTAGGACACATTCCCCGGACAGACTATTTCAGGGCCAGGAGACTTGTACCCCTTGGCTTTGGGCTGCTGTTCCTAAGGCTGGCAGGAACCTTTCTTCTTAGATTGATGGTGGGTACCCAGAGCCACAGGCAGCCTCTCAGCATCAGTTGTTTTGTTCTGATAAGGCTAAACAGGAATGTCATTTTGATTTGTTAGTCAATCCTCAGCATTTCACTTTTTTTCCTTGGAACTTTTTTGAGCTTTGGTTCCTACTGACTTACAGAAACTGCTTACTCACTCGTTTCTCTCCTAGATGTCTTCCAGTCAGGAACATAATGAATATCAGCCACTGTGACAGTATTGCAGATACCTCCAAATATTGCCAAACTGCCACACCATATATTAAGGTTTCATTGTGGAAATCAGAATTTGATGAGAATAGCACTCTAACAGTGGGAATGATTGGTCATTGGAATGATTTATCTGTTGATTGGAGTGGATACCCTGTAAACCAGAAATATTAAAATCAAGGGCACAGAGATTTTTGTAATGATGTACATGCTCCAGCCTCAACAAAAGCTGTTACAGAAGAGAGTGATGGTAGGAATCACATGATATTCTGACAGTTTTCTCTTTTTTTTTCTCTTGAAACTATATAAATGCTATCTCTTGGACTAGAAGTCTTCTCTTCCTGAATTATTTACCAGTTTATATTTTTATAATCTTTCTTCACCTCTTCACTAGAATAGTAACAGAATAGGTAAACAAAAGTTTGGGGCTTTTATTTCTTCACAGCAGAAAAAAATCCACACTTCAAATCACAGTCAGCATCCCCTCTTTTTTCACCTCCTTTTGGTCACCACTGAGAACAGATATACTCTGCCTCTCCCTAGGTATGTGCTGAGCTCAGAAATTCCACATCTCATTGCTGTCTCTAGAGAGAATTGTCATATGCCGAAGTCCACAGTGGAAATGGCTGGATTTTCACTGTGTTGGATATTTTTAGTGTCTGGCAGGATTGGTAGAAAGGGTAGCAAAGCAAACAAAATTAGTATGAACCTCAGGTGGAAATAACTCATCCAGCAGACTGAACATCTTTGCTATTAGAGTTTTCTTCCTCTTCAAGTCTGTTTCAGTTGAAGCCGAAGATGCTCAAATTCAAATGCTCAGACAATTTTACAAATGAATCTATTCTGTGATGCACTGAAGGAAATGCTAGCTCCAGTTCAATTCCTAGGAAAAAGTACACACTGCCTGCTCTCACAACTGGTTGTCACCCTTATCTCTGATTTCTTCCAACCCACTCAATTCTTGCTGTTCCATGGACAGCTTTGCTTTCATACTTTTGCTTTTCATACTTTACTTTCATTTCATAGAAGTGATCTTTATAAGTGTTTACTTAAATGTACTGCTTTTGTACTTGTTCTGTGTTTCTCATACCATTAAATAAATCCTTTTCCATTAATTCTATGATTCCAGTGATCAGCTCTTTGCCTTCCAGAGTAAGGCAGCTCCTGGAAGGCAGCACACAGCATGGCAAACACCACCTTCGTGTATTAGCTTGATCCTAGCTCAAGCAAAGTTCTTACCAGGCTTTTGTAAAGAATTGTGATTTTCACCACTTGCCATCACTTGATTGCTCTAATTAAGATTATATCCCTAAAACTTTGCTGTTCCAACCAAGTTTTGCTGCTCAGAATGCAAGATTTAATCACCATGTTCAGTGTTAAAGAACATGGTGACTCCCTTACCCTTTTAGTCCAGGAAATTAATCATAGGTTGTGTCAGCCTGAAGTTCCAGTAGCAATTAATGTTTTCTCACACGAATAAAAAATGAGGAAGTGTGTGCTTGCACGTTTTCAAGCAGGTGGTTTCCAACAGCCTCGGTCTCTAACCAGCTGTTTTCTCTGTTCCCTTCTCATCGCTTCTGCAGCAAACGTTATTTTGAAGATTAAGATTTTGATGAGGGAAAATGGAAAGTCCCCAAACCATTTTTTTCCCACAGACTGCATGGCTGGCTGGGAAGCATAAGATATGCCTACTCGACAGCTTAGTGGAAAGGGGTAGAGCCAGCCAATTTCTTTTCCTCTGACAGCTGAAAACCTCTAGTTTCTCTCCCTTTCGTGCTTTCCTTGTCTCTACTTCTGATTGCAGGGGTCACTGCAAACTAGTTCCACCTGGTTGCAAACAGCTGTGCTGTTAATTACTTTATTGGCCTTCAAAGATCCCAGCAGATAACATTTTTGCTTGATTTCCCATCTCTTCTTTATGTTCCTCCTTATCTCTGCAGTGGGAATCAACAACTTTCCCAATGCAAGAGGTGGATGCTTAAAATAATAATGTGTTTAATTGCAAAGGAATGATTGAAGGGAAACAAAGTGCACTGTTCTCAGACATGCTTTGGTAGTTCTATTTGAATTACAGCCTGCAGGAAGGCATTGCTTCATCTACTGCCTCTACAAAGCATCATAGTCACAGGGTGGGATCACTCTGTCCGCTGGAAATGTCTGTTTTGTGTTGACTGTCTTCCATCTCCTTTCATAAAGCCACATTTTATAGGGTTATACCATTATAAAGTCAAATATTATAGGCTTGTTTGCAGGGAGAAGTTCATGAATTATAGAAGATATATGATATAAAAGCAGATGTAAACCAAGATTATTACTTTGAGACATTCATTCATTTGAATGGTTCTCATAAAGCACAGTAATATCAGAGATTGCACTAAACACACCTTCATTGTGTGGGTAGTCCAAACACCACCCTAATTTTCTCCCCAGTTCTACTATTTAAGTAGAAAAATCTTGTACCAATGAACAAATACACCCTCTCCAGTAAAGCAGGTGGTGGCTACCCTTGGCCTCCTGGTGGAAGATATCCAGAAACCAGTTAGGAAACAACAAGGACTTAATTCTCCAGTATTGTTCCTATGAATCCTCTGCATTTATCAGTAAATAACTGAGACTATTAACTTAGCATGGCAACCTACTTCTTCTGGTAATTTTTAAGGCAGATATCTTTCCAAACAAGTAAAAGAAGGACCACTGAGGAACCCATCAGAAACTCCTGGTATCTTCATGCCATGCTGAAATAGAGTTAACATTTTCCAGAAGTGATAAAAGGGAAATGAAATTATGTTTGCTGACAATGAGTTGGATTTCTTAACAAGACTGTTTAAATTTAACTTTGATTGCCCTGAGAAAGATGGTGATAAAGCTTCTGGCAAAATGCATTGGTAATAAATGTTGCTATAAGTACAGCAAAACACAGGAATATATTGTCTGTTTATTGTGGTGTGCCTGCTACCAATAGCTTTCGATAAGACATTAGAGCTAGATAAACATCTGTCATTTTTGGGACAGGCCAGTAGATCTTGCCTTGGGGCAGATGAATAAACTGGTTATTATACTGAGGTCCCTCACAGCCCTAATTTTCTGTAATTGCTCACCATCCCAAGGAAAAGGCTTCTGCTCTTGTCACCCAGGCTGTGAATGATCGAGGTACTTGGTGCTGTCCTAGATGTCTGGAGCCTTGTTATGTGCCCACATATCGAGTGAGGCAGTGGGGAGGTGAATATTCCTTCTGTCTTGCTGGTTGTTCTGGCTGACACTATTTTACCCTGACAAAACCATTGCAATCCTGCCCACAGCAGTGGTCTGAGCCTGGGCTCTGGTGTGGAGTATTTTCAACAGGCAGGGGAGCTGGGAAGGAAGGAATTCTGTGGGACACCTGTAGAAGCAATTTCACAATGTTTGTTCTGTGGAAGAAAGCCACAAACTCGGGAGAATACATCTGCAGGTGTTGCATCCTGCTGCAATGCTTATTTATCTGGCTGGCAGCACAGAAGCGTTCAGAGATTTAAGTTGTGTTTTGAATTCGCTTTGAAGGAGTTGCCAGAAAGTCCAAGAAAATCTGTTCCTTTCCTGTTTAAAAAACTCCATAGTCTGTGAAATGTAAAACCACTGGAAAGGAAAAAAAATCCTTTAAAATGCTAAGCAAGTTACGTTTTCATAGGATGTTATTTTTTCTTCTATTTTAAAATTACTGATTTTTTTATTTCCTATACATGCTGGATAGGCCTACTAAAAGCTTAAATATATGAAATGTTTTACTTACATAATTTCTGAGATGCTGTTGGCAGCTGATAAAGACCATCTCACTTAAGGATCATTTCTATTGTTTGTGTCATCCCAATAAATTTCTTGGCACTTGCTTTAAAGCTTGTACTGGAAGTTAAACTAGGTATAAGTGTAGCAGTAATGGAAAATTATGTTTTACTGTTACCTAAAACTTTGCATGACAAGGAATCTACAGCTGGATAGGCTCAAACTAGAAACTTCTTCCTTAGATTCTTTTAAATGGAACTTATTTGTGCAAGAAGTGGAATCAAATGAAAATTCATCTTTAAAGTGGTGGGTTTCTTTAGTCTTTAAAATAAAATTGTAGGGTCCAGGATGATTTACCACATAAATAAACTAGATTAGCAAATATTTTATATTAATTTCTTACATTTACATAGGGCTATTCATCTGGGAAAACAGCATCCTGTGTTGATTTACATCCTACTCTTTTTGCATATGTACCAAACTCCTAAAATAAGCAGCAGATCAAATGCGTTTTACCACTACAGAAAAGGATTAGAAAGGCAAAGAACTGCCTGGAAAAAATCATAGTTACATAGAATTATCAATGGAAATGTTTTCTTAGGACTAACTGAGACCAGACCATGTAGGTTTTGGAGAGCTGAAAGTTATTTAAAATGACCTCTAACCTGACTGGCTCACAGATAAATAAGATTTGTCTATTTCTATACTTTTATTCACAGCTGACCAGGCTTTGTCATAGTGGGGTAAATCATGAGTGTGAGGAGTTTGTGGAAGTATCTCCTAGGAGCAAATTCCAGAAGAGAGCACCTAAGCGTTACTAAAACTGCAGGTACAGCTTCCAGTCCCAGCGGGCCGATTTTGGAGAACAGGAGGACTTTAGAGACAAAACATTCCTCAGCATTGGTTTTGGGTTTACTCTAGAAAAATGTTATCAGACTGTCAGAGAAAGGAGAGTAAGGTATGTTGGCTGATGTGTATTTCCTGCTGCTGTGGGTGAACCAAGCACTACCACAACCTTCTACGCCAGCTTCTTTTCTGCCTTACAGAAACTGCCTCTGAAACCAGACATTTATAGACTAGAAAAACAAGGAAATGTTTGAGGTTTGAAGTTTCTCTCTGCTTTGCTTCCCTTGCACTTTGCCATTCAGGTAACTGCACATGTTGAAGAGACCATACAACCCGCCAAAGAAAGCAGGGAATTATCTTGATAGCAGTGCTGAGATAGCATCTCTAGGGGCACCAGCAGAGGAGCAGAATCAACAAAAAATCATGACGGAGTGGATAGGCTTTCTCTCTTTAAACCTCATTTTACTAGCAAACATTGAACTTAAATATGAAATATCTCCTTGAAACCCATGTGGAATCCCAAAATGGGACCTTTGTCTACAGAACTGTCTAGGTAAGAAAGCTTTCCAGAGGGTGCAAGCGAGATGCCTCATGCAGTGAAACACGGGAGCTGGTAGCTTCTGGCCCTCAGAGGGGAATAGCTTACAATCCATGCATGAGTCACGGAGACAGGCAGACACAAATACTCTTGTTAGCTCCCTGAGAGATCAGCATTCCCATCAGGCCACCACCCTGCTACATCTTGTACGCATTCTTAGCTCAAAACAGATAAATAAGTCATTTGGGAAAAATGGACTCTGAAGAATTACAAAACTTCAGTGAAGGAAATGCGGTGTCACACTGTTAATTTTCTGATTGCTTTCAAAGATACTGCTCAAAAGTTTGGGTTTACCTTTAAATATGCTATGTCTATTTCAAAGTAGAAGTTCTAAGGTTATGTAATTGCAATCTTGTGAAGGGTTGCACATCCTTTCACAGAGAGCTGAGTGTAGAGAGCCATTCAGGACAAGAATTGCCTGCTCTTTTTCTGTTGTTCTCTGAAAGCAAGTATTTTTTGACTTCTCAGAGTGAAGCCCAATGTTCCTGCCAAGGTAGACAGCAGAGAGAAGGGACGGGGAAAGACTGATGGAGTATTCTTCTGTGAATTTGTCTCATTGTTTCTGAGATCTGCATGTACCTTTGACCTTGTGAGCTTCCAGAGGTAGAGATTTCTACAATGCATTATGAAGTTCTTATTTTTTTCTGTTGCCAAGAGAAAGAAATTCTTTTAAGGCCTTATGGTAATATTCACGCAGCTCTCCTGTTCATAGCTGTTGTTTAATGACAGATGGAATCAGACATTTGGACACGGCTAATGGTGAATAGCGACTCATTCTACCTGGTTACCTGAGTTATGTGTCTGTGAACAACTGAATTATAATACACACAGGGAAGAGAAACTGATGTAAAGTGGAACATTGCAGTCCCAGGCAGGGGAAAAGAGCAAAGAAATTGCTAAAACAAAAGGAATTGTTTCTCCAGAGTTTTGGCTCCCAGAATCTTTTGTCTGAGTCTGGTTTCCAAACTTCTCAGAGGTTGTTCTGTTATTCCTGCTTGGGTCCCACCACTTGTGCCTAGAGCTGGTCAAACAGGCTTTGACTGTCAGCAGAAACAGCTGGATGCTCCCACCTCTGCTCTGTTTGCAGGTTACAAGGAGCACAGGGAAATGCTCCAAGCTAAAATCATGACAACACTAACAAGAGTCCCGGCACATACCTTCCCGATGATTTTATGGGAACCAGCACTTCATGAATGCGAGTAGCACTCAATCTCTTTCCTTCCCTCACCACCGCTGCTTCTGCCTTAGGACACATGACTACTTTTTCCTGTCTCATGTAAGGGAATCACATCAGCAGCTCTTCTAAGATGAGAGATACGGTGGCTAAATTAGAGCAGCCACCATGGTGTCACCAGAGCTGTAGATTTGCTTGGAAGAAGTGTCTATTGCAGGCACTGAAATATCTATTTCCCATTTAACACTATATACACAGTATTCACTTGCACAGGCATGGCTTGTGAGATATTGCAGCACTTCTAAGTCAGATTAAGAATTCCATAAGGAATACTTTGGAGCTTATCCTCTGGGATTTGTTCTCAGCACTTTACAACTGCTGTAAGTAAAACTGTACAAATAACTAACAAGTTACACACGGAAATTCAGCTAAGGTGTTGTCTTGCTCTTTTCAGTTTTCTCTTTTCCTTTTGTTGTTCATATTTCTAGAACCTACAGATGGAAAATGAGATCTCTTTCAAGAAAAGCAGAATGCTGCCTCTCTTTTCCAATTTCTCTGTTCTTCAGGGGCAATGAACCTACACTGCAATCAGTCAATACCTAACAAAAGTAAGGTACAGTAACATGGCAGCAACAGTCTCTCATGCTGTGCAATTTGCTATTAAATCCCTTGGGTGTCAGGCAGATTATCTTAGATAGGCTGGCTTCCATTCCCACTCCTCCTGTATATCATATTTGCCCTAAAAATATTGTTCCGAAATTTACTCTTATACAACTGATCATGAGAAATGAGCTTGAGTTTTGCAGGCTTAATACTGCTGATATTTCCCCCTCCTCCTCCTTTATAAACTTTATTTCTTTAAGGGATCTAGCTGACTTTTCACAGTCCTCAAAAAATGTGTGGCTATTTCCTGAATGAAATAACCAGGGCTTACCTCCCCAGTAATGGCGAAATCAAACTAAATTTAAAAAAGCCTGGACTTCTAGCTATCCTTAGAGAAGGCTTTCTCTGTACCACATTCATATGCTATTCATGGAGGGTAGTAGAGAAGTGGCAGTCAACAGCATCCTTAAGAATCCTTGACTGCAGTTAAACTCCAGGAAAAGTTTCTCACTGACTTTTCTCTGAACCAATAATCTTCCAGTCTCATCAACGTTCATTTGTCTTTGCTGAATTGTCTGTAAAGAGAGGTGAATTTTCCAGACTTACGTCAGCCTCAGACATGTAGAAGTTACTGTGTCTTTGAAATATGTTCTGACAGACATGAATTCTAATCAGGCACAGATGATTTTTCATTCACTGAAGACTTGAACCAAAAAGCAAGAGGTGACAAAGCTCAATCCTACTAATCTTCTTTCCTCACTTTGCTAAACTTAATCAGCAATTGCTGGCACTGACCTTTCTTTCCTTGACATCAAGAAAAGGATGCTGCTACTGAATTAATTACTTCCAGCTTGATGAGGAGGCCTACACCTCTAGTCAAGTGTGGGATGCAGATAAGGACATGCATTCCCACTAATGATCAAACACAGGTGACCCCATTGACACCATTTGTTAGGTGGACAAAACCCAGCAGTTGAAATGCTGAAGTAGAAATAAAGTGACTGTTACACTTGTGCAGATCTTTCCCTTCAGTTCAGGGACAGGGGGAAAAAGTTTGCAGATGGATACAGAGTGAAATTACATTCTGGACATTATGGGACTTCATTTTGTCAGGCCCTTTTTCAAGCCTAAATGGAATGTGTGTTTTTTACAAATTTACAGGACTTGGCCCTGTCGTGTGTGATGTGATGGATCCAGAAGAGCAGTGTACACCAACATGTCATACATTGGCCACATAAAGCCCTTCTGATCTGCAACGAGGAACTACTGATGATAGAAAAAACCACTTGTGCTACACAGTTTGAAGATGTTTTAATGTGAGCTTATAATCAGAGCTAGTCTGACTTTCTGAAAAAGATATTTAGAACAACATATAAAACCTGGAATTCTGACATCCTCCTTTATTAATAAGAGATTAATTCTCAAGTAAGCATGAAGATATCTCATTACTCTTGCCATGGATGTCTGGCAGCTGCCTAAAAGACGACAAGACCTTGTGACTAGGGAAGTAACAAGGACAGAAAGAGAGCTGAAACACCTTTGAAATACATTTGCAATCAAAAGGGAGCAAAATGCCCCTCAAAGATGGAAATGAAGACACTGGGATTATATTTCTTTAAAGTGGTAACCTGGAGAAGCAGTATTTTTTCATGAAGTTGTATGTGAGCCTCACACAGATGCTCTCTCCAAATTCACCCTCCACAAAACATATAAAACAAAGCAGAATCAGGAGATTTAACTATATTCTGAGTGTTAGCAGGTTTGTTTTTCACCTTAAAATGTGTCTTCAGCTCCGTAAACAATATGTTGACATTCTGACTTCATAGTGACAGAAGATCTAAATAAAGACTTCTTGCAGGAAGAAAAATGGAGGAGAGCAAGCTAAGGCACATTAGTATTAGTATTATTCTAGCAATTAGAAAGCATTGCCCACTAAACTCCTACTTTTTTTTTGGTAGGTATTGCTGCCATGATCCAGGAAAAGTCTTCCTGAAAAGTACTCCTTGCAACCATTCCACCTAGAAGCGAGGGAGACAAGGCTACCACTGACTGCAGGAGTGATTGGTATTGATGTGTCATTGTTCTGTCGGGTCCAGACATCTTTTGTGGGATCTCATTTAAGCTGTTTATAGCATAGACACTTATGTCTGGGCTCTTTATCTAACCACCCTGAGAGGTCAAGGGAGAGAAAAAGGCACTGACTAATTCAGTGAAACTCAAGGGGGACACTTAAGGTGATCAAGACTATCTGCTCACTAAAAACGTCAAATTCTGTCCAGCAAGCATGAAAAGGGTCTGGGGGGAATACCTGGCAGACATTTAGACCTAAGCAAAATTAATCTCACCCTTTTCTTCAGCAGGTGTTGCATAAATTAATAGCTCACAGACACAGGAATAACCAGATCATGTCCCCCATATGCCTCCAAATATGCTTGCGTGGCAAAACAGTGAAAATATTATTCCATCACTCCAGTAGCTCTCTACGTTAACACCAAGAAGCCCCCATCTGCTGATGCAGCCATAAAACAGCTTACTGCTGCTGCAGAGGGGAGGTCAACATTGCTGGGTGTTTGCTGGCTGCTGTATTCTTTGTTTGTGGCAACAAACCAAATGGAGCACAGAAACCCAACAGGCTTTATTGGCTTGCAGTCAAACTGTGAAATGGTCCCATCAGCTGGGCTGTAGCCAACACTGCTTCTCATGTCAGGTATCCAGGGAAGAAATCAGTCAAGCCTGCAATTTCTGTCTTTCCCATTCCCACCTTCTCAGACTAAGCCAGGCATTTTGAATTCATCACTGCCCTTCAGCCACCTTTCCTCCCCTGCTTGTATTTTTCCCCCTCCATATAAATATATATACATATGTCCTTTGTCAAACATAGCAATCTGAGTATTATTACCATATAAATTATATCAAGAACTATATAAAAAAGCCATTTCCTTTACCCTCTCCTTGCAATTATGGTCCAACTGCTTTAATAAACAGAAAGATCACTCCTTCCACACATCATTACTATTGAAAAGATTAAAACTGTCTGGCTATCATAAAGAAAAAAAAATAGCAGCCCACACACAGAGGAGCAAATTCTGCATGTAACCATCCAACCCAAATTCCAGGACACGGCCCCTCCTTGGTAAGAAATGTTTCATGTCTCAGGATGCTGCTTCCCTCCCTCTGCCCAAGGAGCCCTGGAGGTGCTGAAGAAAGAGGAAGGAAAGGCAAAAAAGATGTAACTAAAAACCAGCCAAACGAACAACAGTGGGGAAAGCTCTCTGCCTGCAACCTGTCTGTAGCCCAGGAAAATCAATCAGTCTCTAAACTCATTTCCGAAACAAGAGAAGAGGCTGGGAAGGGCCAATACTTCAGTGTCTGAGCCATTCTTAATTCAGCTTTGCCTGTGTTATTGCACATAAGAATGTGTTATGATTTGCACTGAGAGGTGCTAGTTTATTGTCCCAAAAAAGGTGTTGGACAGCTTCATCACACAGAAAAGAGATTCATTTCTCTGGTGCCTGCTTTTTGTGAGGCGAGTTTTAAAAGAAGCCTATTGCTTCCTGTACTTTTGATGAAAATGCATTTAGGCTGTTTTCTCTTAACTTGGGTCTTATTTGATAGGTTCTGTGTCCTTATTGTAGCATTTAACTGCCCATAAAATTGTACTCAGGGAAGAGCTGTTACAAACATTGCATTGTAACCACCCCTGGACTGTTCAGTGTTCAGTTCAGTGTGGTCGCTCTCCTGGCTGAGGCCTCAGTGCTCTATTACTGTGCAAATTATGTTAGAATGAGGATAGGAAATGGGAAAAGTGTTTCTCATTGATTATGAAGTTGAAGCTGTTTTATAGGCAATACAGGATAGTTTGCCTTGTGACTCATGCAGCTGTACAATTCAATAACACCTATCTTATCCATAATGCTGTAATCAAGTCACGCTGTTTTTCTTGAGGCTGCTGCATCTCTGTGTGCATCCACATTGCAGTGGAAACACTCATTTGCTAAAATAACCCTAGGTGTGTCATCCAGAGCTATGTCCTTGGCAATCTCATGTTACTGTTGAAAGCTCTGAGTCTCTTCTGGCCGTCTTTGATTTCGCTCTGTGTGTCCCTCAACTTCCAGGGAGGTTGCTGGCAAACCAGCTCCAGCTGCACTATCCAGACACCCCAGGCTGCATACAGAGGGCTTTTCGGATTCTGCACATTGGATCTTTGCTGGTCCAAGTGAAAGCCACACGGGCCCCACGTGTTGGGAGCTCTGTGTTGTCCCTTTTTCTCTTCTTCACTTCTTAAAAGCAGCAAGATAGTGTAAAGAGATGGAAATTTTCTTCTGACCTCATTTGGATATCAAGGCCAGCCCTCATATCCTCAGGGAATAGACAAGTATGTGGGCTGAACATGCTGCTTGACACAATTTGTCTTAACAAAAACACTTGACTTGTAAAAGTAAACACTTGCAAGAAACTGTGCCAGCTATAATTCCATCACTCCACTGGCCCTATTAAGCACTTTATTAAAAAAAAAAAAAAAGTTGTCTCCCATTACTGCACAGAGCTTTGTTTTTATAACTTATGCTACTGTCCCAGTGTAGTCACAAACCCTGCAGTATTAGGAAACCCAACTCTCACTGCCTTGGGATAGGCTAGGCCAAGTTAGGCTGGGCTGGAAGAGAAGTCGCAAGGCCACTTGATTGAGTTTGTAGCTTCTTTTGACTTGGAGCTTTGAGGGCTTCTATTTTCGGCATGTTGGTAACATGACACCTTTTTGTGTATTTAGAATGGTTTTGGGCAATGAAGATGTGCCACAAAGCTGGAGCTGGTGGCTTGGTTCCTCTGACTAACCATCAGATTCATTTACTCCCTTTTGATTGCAGACTCTCTTATTGTGGGTAAGGTTGTCTATGTCAGAAAGAATTTGATTTAAATTTTATATCCCAGGGTAAATAGCAGTTACTTCAGAGACAATAAATACACAAAGCTGTGTTTTCATCACTCTGCAAGTGTAATTATGCCAGACTGATATGAGAAACAGGCACAAGAATTGGATCATTCAGAATTTAAGGTGATTGTTTGTCATGGAAATGGTGAAAACCACCACTGATTATGATAAAAGATGTTCAATATTCATGCTTTTGGAGGAGGGAAAAATATTTTCCAAGGAGCTGTTTCTGGGACAATGGTAATTTTTCCACCAATAATGCTTTGAATAATACTTCTATACAGTTCTTTGTGTTAAAGTTGTTTAAACATCTTACCTTATATTTCTATATGAAAATTTGTTAACTTTTAAAATACATCTTACATGTTGAATTTCCTGGGTCTAAGGAGAATGACAACAATAATACAATGATTTATTTCTCAGCTCTTGGGTACCAGCCCACACATTCAGTCCTAAATGAAATGTTCTTCCTTTATTTTTTAAATAAAAAGTGTTCATATTTTAGCAACCAGAAAAACTCCATTAGGTAAGACTACACTGTGTAAAGAAGGTCAAAAGAGCCTATATGCCAGAGAACTCTGTGCTTTAAAATCTTCACTGCACCTACTGTAGTTCTACCTTATGCAACCAAATACCAGTTACACGAAAAATTGTGATAACGTTGCAAAAGCTGCCAGAGCTCTGAGATGAGCTTTTGTACCAGTAACAATGAACAACACTGACAATGAGCAACACATTTTTTTTTTCTGTTAGAGAAAAAAGAGCCACTCAGCACAGCTAATTTTGGAAAGAGCAAGCTGCCACTGTGCTCATCTTGGAGCAATTTAAAGGTGCTTATGAGTTTGATGCCTGAAGTGGCCACCTAAAAACAGAGACTAGAAAAGAATAAGGGAATAAATGTAGGTATTTATTTGAAAGGCCTCCAAAGGTACACCGTGGGGAGCCAGAGGCTACTGTCAAGATGGACCCCAAGATGCACGACAGGTCACGAGTTCTTCACGCTTTTATAGGTTTGGTTCATTTGCATATCAGGGTTAATTCTCCAATTAAAACTTCAGTTAATGATGTAATTTCCCCAAGCTTGCCCCCCCTCTAGAGATTTTTGGTTTATACTTTTGGGCCTAGGACGGTCTGAGTGTCCTTGGAGAACAGACCTGGAGAGACTTTGTTATGTCTACCTAGCACGAGAGAGCAGAAGTTAACAGGCTACAAGAAACTTCAGAGTTACACACTAGGCAGTACAGAATTTGAAAAATATAAAAGTTAAAACCTAAGGCATCCAGCTCACTCTGCTGTGGTCTAGGAGAAACACACGGGAAAGAAGTTTATGAGCCTTGTTTCTTAGGGTCTGCCTGAATTTTTTCCACCTAGAAGACAGAGGGGAGATGTGGTCTGAAAGGTCACCAATAGCAGAGTAATGACCTGTAGAGGGTTGGTGAAGTTTTGTTATGAAAAAATCTTGGCACATCAGCAAATGATTCACTACTAAATTGATGTAGTCTTACCTTCAGCCTCTGCAAGAGCTGAGAACAGGGCAGAATGCATCTGGAAATGGTAACTCATCAGCACGCCTAACATCTGGACTGGTTGTCTGTCACCTGGAATTTTTTCTGTTTAAATCTATGGACTTTGAGTGAAAACTTTCAAGTTACTTCCAAGACTGTCTCTCTGGATTTTGCTCCGTCAATGTCCATAGGACAGGTTTTCCCAGTCTTTCTGCTGTCCTGCTGGTCTGACATGCGTTTTGTTGGACCCTGCGCCCTGCTACAAACTTGAGGTGATAAGAAAAAAAACCCAAAAAACAACAAAAGAAGCATTAAAACAACAGAGTTTTGAACTCCTTTTCAAAACTCTTCGACATGCAGAGGCCTCCCATTTTATATCTAACTCACAGGATAAATTCTGCAGAAATCCAGAGGCTTCGTCCCAGGAGAACCACCCAGAGCAGTCCAGCACAGACTCTAGCACAGAGCATCACTGCATGCACACAGCTGTCCAGATTTTTCTGCAGCTGCTCGCTCCAGTAGACTCTGGGTTTGTTTACTGCAGAGCAGGATGGACAACTTGCTGGGCTGAAATGTGTGACTGAGATATGAATGAGCATCTCCTGACTACTCGTCTGCAAGGGGCAGGTATTGCTGCCAACAGTGAGATATCACTTTGGTCTTCATGGACTTCACCATTTGTACTAGAGGGAGTTTGCTTAGGCAGGCTTGGAAATGGCAAGTGCAATAAGGCAGTACTCTTTCACCTTCCAAAAGTAAGAAAGAGAGAAAGAAAGGGTTGTGGTTGTGTATCCTTCTCTTCTAATTTAAGCCCATTTTGTGAAATTATCATAATGCCTTGGATATGCTGGGCTGCATGTGCTAATTGTTCTCAGTTCTACTGCCTTTAAGCAACTGTGCCTTGGTCTGTGGCTCATCTGTTGTAACTTTGTTAGCAGTCTTGCTGGATCTGTGGCACAATTCATACCTACATCAGCCTATTCACAATTTTCTCTGTGTTTCTCAGTGCTTCTACTTTCATCTTTTGTTATATTGATACAGTAATGATTGCCGCAGTTCAAAGTCCTGTGCACTCTTTCTTTTCTGTCAGTCAGACTATCATTCAATTTTTAGGTAGGACAGTAGCAGAGATTAGAATCAAATTATTTTTAAAGCTCACTGATGGAGCCAAGCTGTATCCTAGCTCCTTTTGGAAGCAGAAGCATAAAGATTAGACAATGAAATACTCCAGAAACACATATAAAAAAATCTTTCTTTGCTTTTGTACTCCTTCTGTGTGATTTCTTCTCTCTTTCCAGCAGATTAATAACCTAAGTACACACCCAAAAAATCTCAGCTCCATGACACAGGAAGCTCCTCATTTACACCGAGACCTCACTGAAGCGATTCATTCTCACTTGTGGCTTTGTAGAGAGATATCACTCTCAGAGTCAGAATCCTTGTCTTTGTGAACAGCAACGTCAGGTAACTCACATTTGATTTTCCCACTGTTACTTTGCTGCAGGCCCTTAGCCCAGCTTCCTCCTGTGCTGGTACTTTCCTGGCAGTTCACAGGTTTGTCTCCATCAGCACAGAGCAGGACGTTACAGTCAGGCCAAGATGGACAGCTCTGAGTAATCGTTTCACAGCACTCTTAGACAATTTCAAATCATGTGAAATGATGAAAAATAATTTCAAACCATGACAGACTTTTTTGGTTTTCTGCAAGTAGACTACCTAGCAAATTTTCCTGTAGGAGTGTTTCTAGTCTCAACAGAGGATGTCTCCAGCACCCGAGAGCATCGAGAGCACCCGTCTGTTCTCAATGTCTGGATTTGCAAAGAGCTTTCTGGGAAGCAGGTCAGAAACTGCCAAAATAATCTGTGCTTTCCAAAATCATGCAGCAAGCTTCTAGAGAGCAATCAAGCCATCAGCTGGTGGTAGATGGTCTCCCAAATTCCTGAACCCACAGTGACTGCTGTTTTATACAGTTCTCCTAGGCACTGTGCTTGCTTCCCGCTCTCCTCCCCTTGTTTTTGCTTCCCTGGAGGCTGCTGCTGACTCCAAAAGAGCAAATGTCTTGTGTGCAGAAACAACATGCTTGTTTCATGGAAACCATGTCCATGCTGAAGATAATACTCCACTTAATGATTTTGCCAGATCAAGACCAAAATACTGAACACCTTCAAGATAGTCATTGTCCTTGCATAATCCATATGATTGCAGATTGAATCAAGGGTATATTGCAATTATGACAAAGGTTAAAATCTCTGATTTTGCACAAGGAAAGGTGGGAGCTGAACAAGTATATAATAAGCAATGAGGAGTCAGGAATTTCCCTTGGGACTAAGTGCTCAGTTCTAAGAATATCCTTGAAAATTTTGACTTTCAGTTCCAGATTATACATCTCCAAGAAGTGTAAGTGCTGCCTGTCAACACCACAGAGCCAGGAGAAATCCTGTTTTCCCTCCTATCCTATTACTCAGCACAGGATTAGTCATAACTGCCCAAAATAAATGTAACTTTATAACATAAGACCTTCACTATGCCTTGCTACCCATCTCTCTGGATTATTTAATTATTTCATTTTCTACCTTACTTGTTCTTCTTTCAGTTTACTGATTTTAAGGGAGTGTCTAGGGCTACACATTCATGTAAATTTAAAAAATTAAAACACTTCAGGGTGTTCTCTTGTGTTTTTAAGTGAATCAGGAAATGCATAGTTATCAAATCTAAAACAATTATCGGAAGCAAAAATCCTTACCAAGTCAAAAAACCCCACCCAACTCAAACACTGCATATTATCTCTTGCTAACATCACCATTAATAATCTTTGACCGTATTGGCAGAGGAAAGTAAATGGTAAAAACTCTCATCAAAGGACCCGAAGATGAAAAATAAAATCCTGGAGGTTAAACCTTGACTTTTCAAGAAGGATGTCAAAGGTAAACTGCAGTAGCTGCTCTCTTTGCTCTACTGTGTGCTCTGCAAGAGAGCACAATGCCTGACTTCAACTCCATTTCAAAACAAAAAAGACATTGTTATTTCTGTGAAATTTAAAAGACATTTCCTTTACCATAAGAAATATAAGAACGTATTTCTTTTTATATGCAGTTTTGTATGCTCAAAATTACCATGAAAGGGAAATATGTGGTTTTTTACCATTGTTAGTAATGAAACTTAAAGGTGTTCATTGGACACAGAACTGACATGAGTTTCACAGATGAGAAATTTGCAGGCAGGACATTGACGGATGTTCATATCCCACCTTACAGCAGCAGAGAGAGATAAATTGCTGCGTTATCCTGGATATTTCTAATATTAAAAAGCAGAAAGAGCAATAATTTCAAAGCCTGGAGCAACTTTGCCTTTTTCAGCACATGAGACGTTCTCTCTTTCATAAGACTTTCGCCATGGTTTCTGGAATATTGCTAAAGTTTCCCCTCTGGGACAGTACAAGCCTGGGTTGGCATTTGGGCTGAGGTCTAGATTTCTACATTAGGGATGTTTCTGTGCAAAGGATTTGCTGCTACACCAACCCCTTTCTTTTTCTTTCTTTTTGACTGGCTTGGTTGTAGAAAGTTAACTTGAAAAAAACCCAACCAAACAAAAACCACCAGCTGGAATATATTCTCGAATATGTAAATTTAATTTAGTTTCACTCCAATCCTAGTCAGAGCAGCTCTCAGAGTGAGCATCTGATGGGAACAATAAGAAACTGTACGGTAACGCATATTCCTCAGTCTATAGAGGGACAGCGAAATCAGAAATCTGTACTCTTTAAAGGTAAAATCCACAGAGAGGAGCATTACCATTTACATTACTGAGGTGCCCTTTAGTTGAGATCCAAATTTATCTTACTGAATTACCATCTTTAGGCAATGTATTCTCTCTGCAGGTTGGGAAGTGCTGTTTTGTGTGCCCAATATAATGTTGTTTAGTTATTAATATTCATGACAATGTCAAAAAGGGATGGCATTGTTATTTTTTGACACAATTTAAGTCTTCTTCCTGTCATAGTTGGTGTCACACTGGAAAAATTGAGGTGGCACCTGGGTGTGGTTTGTTTTACTCAGTATCCAAATGCCGAATAATAAACTTTGTGTGATATCAACTTCAGGCAGCTCAACTCAGCACAACTGGCTTTTGCAAAAGGTTACTGAAGCTTCATATCAACACATCTTCCTTCCAGATGAACATAATATTAATAATAACTAGCAACAATCAATGATACAGCATAGTGCTCTAAACATGGATCAATATTTCAGTGCTGCAGAGACTTTGGATTTGCCTCTGAGGTGATATTGTGACAGTGTGGAAGCAGAGCTCTTCCCAGAGCTCCTGTGCTGTCAAGTGGCCACCCATCCACTGCATCCATTCATCTTTTGCTACAGCATTACCCAAGTGTGCCTACAAATAATTTGTCTGAGTGAATGGTGCCTGCTCTTAAAAAAATCAGATAAAATGAGGTTATCCAGCGAGGTCTTCCCAGTTGTAAAATGAAGTCATTAATTTAGTCACCACATTAGATGATGTTTTGCACTCTCTGAAATCAAGTTTCTTACCATTTTCTGTCTCAAATGTATTTAATTTAGTACTCTGGATGTTCTACCAAGTTGACAATGCCAATGCATCATTCATGCTCCATGAGCTTCACTTGGGACTGCTTTATTTCCCCAGCTTGGCAAAGTCTAGTTGTTTCATTAAGTGCCTTTCTAGTTGCTTCATTAAGTGACTTTCAGATCTCAGCATGGACCTAATTCTCCACCCTGCAAACTGGCCTGAGGTCAAGAAGCTGATCACTCTTCTTTTGTGTTTAAGCATTTTGTCCCTAAAGTTCTATCACAAAGAGGTTTCCTCATTCTGTTATTAAAAGCAGCAAGGTGATCTGGAGGTTGGCTCCCACCAGCTGCAGGGAAATTACCAGGTCCAAAGTCATAGACATAAGTGATGGCTGCAAGAACTGAAGCCCGTGTATCCAACTCCACAGTGTTGGGTGAAACCCCACAAACCTCTGCTTGGCATCTCCGAGTTGATATCATATGAAGGTTTGTTATTTGGCACTTGGATATTGACTAAAACAAGCAAAAAAATACCTTGTTATCCTTCCCCACCCTGCAAATAATAACCTTGCTCAGGAGAAATCTTGCTTGTGCTTGAGACACAGGAGACAAAATCTTGCAATCCCATTCATTCTTTTCTCTCTCCATGACTTGAATACACTAAAATGCCAAGTGATTAGAATGAAGAAGAGCATGCAGGAAAGATTGCTTAAGGTGACTGAAAAGTTATCAACCCCCAACAACTTCTCTTAAATTCTGTCTTAGAAATGGCATCTTATCCTCTCCACAGCCTGCTGTTCTTCTCCAGAGCCTGCTGGGGAAAATCTTGTAGTAGCAAAAATGTAATTAAAGCCTTGCAACAGAAGACTGAAACAAAGAGAGACATGGAATTGCCCCCATCATCTTCTCATGAGGCATCGTGCACAATCAGTTGGTGCCTTGTGTGATGCCTTCCAAATTTGTCCTTCAGTAGTGAAGGACTTGAACAGCAAAGCTCTTTAGCATTCCTTGGTTTGGCTTGGTTCAAAAGGTCCTTTTCTATCTCATTCACACACTGCTTTCCGTTGCCTATGGACAGGCTAGACTGGGAATCACGCTTGCCATTCCAGAGGAACTGCTGGTATTTTACCATTTTTTGAAATAACGTCTTGGAAAGCTGACATATTTTGTTTTAACATTTTTGACTGAAACTAACAATGTTGATGTTCCCAAATTAGCATGTTTGTCTTGCTGAACTCAGTTGAAGTTTTATTTGAAGTCAATTCAAAATGAGCATACCTCTGCCAGTGGTGCAGCAGGCTCCTGGCTTGCCACTTGCTTTGGGATGAAGCTGCAGTGACCTAGGGGAAGCTCAGGGTGGGATAAAGGAGCTTGGCCTGTAATGGAGCTTGAGAAATAAGCCATGTGAATTCTGACATAATAGGATTTGAAAGGTTCAAGTAGAACACATTTCTGAATAGATGATTATGTCCTGCAGTCATTCTCTCTGGGAGAAGGGATGTACTGGCATGACAGAGGCACAGGAATGGGACATTCCTACCCAGAGAGGAGCAGTGCTGAGTCTCTAACACTGAAACTTGTTGCAGCAGGTCAGCATGAGTTTTATTTCAGAAACAATCCATAGCAAACTTTAAGGAAGAGAAGACAATTTCATGGTGTGCAAGAAAAAAAAAAGCACCAACCCTGAGCCTGCTTTTCAGTGTCTGTTATTAGGTCTGAGGGGAAATAAACAACTTGAAGACAACAGGAGAGTGGCTGACTAGATGCCTGCTTCTCCCAGGTCCTTCTCCTCCAACTCCTGAAAAAATTGACTCAACATACTCAGGCACTGGGTATGGTACAGAAATATTAACTCCCTCTTTCTCACTCTCCTTCCCCTTAAGATAATTCCTTCTCACTTGATGTAATTTTCTCTTTTTCCAGGGAAAATTATTCTTTTTTGAGACTAAAGGAGGGGAAAAGTGTGAGTAGAGGGGTTGGGGGATGTAACAGCTCACTTCCTTGAATACTGATGCTATTGCAGGTTCCGTATTTTCTGTGACAGGGCTACTCAGTGTGCATGACTTTGGTTAATAACTTGTCCAAATCAGTGTCAAAGACTCAGTATCCTATGAAATACTCTATTTTTCTCCCATTCCAAATGGAAAAACAGTGTCTGAGGTTTCTTGTAGATATTTTCATGCCACTTGCATGACATTTTGAAAGTGTAATTTTTGAAATTTTGAAAAACAGTTAGCCAGGGATTTCCCACTGTGAAATTTCTTCCTTGACCCCAACTCCTAGGACATCTAAGGTATTTAGCACCCAGTCCAAACGTTTACCTGTCGCTAGTGAGCAGAGTCCCAATGAGAAACAACATGGATGGTTTATGAAGATAGGAAAACCGACGCTCTATTAATTTACAGATGCGCTTGTATACCTTAGCACGCTGGACTGACATAAGGGTATTGGTTAACTGACCAGCCACCCCCCAGAGGGATTGGCTGGACCCAGTAACTCTTACCTCATGTATTTTCTTCTTTGGTATCATAACAATACCATAGTTTACAATATCTCTCAACTGTTTTCCCACAGCGTCCGTGTGAAAGCAAGGCTTTCACACAGACGTCTGTCAGAAAACTAAAATCTTCCTGCACCCAGGCCTTTAGCATCCACATTTACCTATGGTGATACATCACATGTTTTGCTCATGGAGTGGTTCAGAGCATTAACCCAGAGAGAAACAACTCCTATTGGATGCTTCATAACAGAAACAAAAAGTAATTTCAAACCTATTTTTTGCTTAAAGTAGAGCATACCTCCAAAAAAGATTTCCAATTCTGTCACCAAACTGTTCATGGATGATTATTAAAAACACTGGATTCCAGTGCCTTTCTGTGCAGATTTCAACTACTTTGTCAGTAAGCCTGAAGTATGTCAAATGCATTATCACAGATGGAAAATAAGGGGTAACTGATGACATAATTTGCTAAAAAAAAAAAAAAATCCCACCCCACCCACCCAAGAAAGAAACCCAAAACCAACCAAAAAAAACCCCCAATAACAACAACAAACACCAAAAAACCAACACAACCAGAAAACAGCTTCAAATTTTCTAAACAGCTTTTGCTGAAAAACACCCTGGTCATTGCTCTCGCTATCCTCAGCACAGAGCTCAAAGCGTTCACCTCACTGAACACCAGAAATGGTTTGTCCTTTACCTACAAGATGAAGTGGACATCAAGCTAAAAAAGGGCATCAAAAATCAAGAATCACCCAGGGAAGTTCAAGCCTGTGGAAAGCCCACCTTGTCATGGCATGGACACAGGTCCTCTGAGGACTTGAAAAAGAAGCCATGAGAGGAGAACAAGAAGTTGAGACAGAAGGCAAAATTCTCCAAGATAACTAGTCAGGGTAAATCAACCAATTCTGAGCAAAATAAAGCACCTGACTTCTACAGAGTATGTCAATTCCTTGTATTACTGTCAGAGCAGAAAGCATTCCATGTTTTAGCATGCAGTGTTCATAAGAAAATTGTGCCATCTTGTGGGAAAATGTGGAAAATATCAAACCATACCTTCACATACATTATGCAAAATGAAGGGCGAGTGCCTCCATGATCAGATATTTGAGGGAATATTCAAATATCACCATGCAAAAGGAAGTCTGCAGCCTGAGCACTGAAGGACATAAACCCTCAAAAGACAAGTTAAGCTTCCTGATCTAAAGACTTATGTGGGCTTTGTAGTTCAAAGACTGAGAAGACAAACTCAACCAGGTAATTTTTTTTATTACTGAAAAGTGACAGTCTGGCAGATTTTCCCCAGCCAGCTGTGAACTTCCACAGCGGGCTAATTCTTACCCAAAATTAATCAGCATAGCCCAGCTAACTCAGACCATCCTAATATGGAACCTTTTTAAGAAAAGTATACGCAGGTTGATCAGGAGAGACAGCAACGAAAATTAAAGGAAAAGAAGCATATCAGAACTGGCAGAAGAAAAGTTGTATCATCACAGCATCAGTCTCTGTGAGTCTTGGCAAAGAGCAAGCCCACGAGACTTCATATCCCAGAGAATCCTGCTATATTAGCAGTAAAAAATGAAACCTAGATAATAGCAACAAATGTCTTGGTTAGAGTTCAAACGCTTTACAGCTAATCCTTGGATTATTTATATAGTTTGGAACAGTGATGCTTTTCAAATAGACATTTGGACATGAATATTACTGGGCTGCTGTTGCTCAGGAATCCTATGAGAGGCATCTTGGGAGAGAAAAGAGGAGAGAAAAGGGGTTTGAATCTGTGGGGCTAGGGCACAGTGGCAGAGAAGAAAGGTGAGGGAAGCTGCCCACTGTCTTAGAAAAGAACAGGTAGTACAAACCTGTGGCAGAAGAGGGCTGTGCTGTATCCTTTCCCTCTCCAGTGCTTGGAGTGCTTTCCCACTGTTCAAGCCTGCCCCTGGCCCTGGTGTTGTGGAGAGAGCTCAAAGCCTCCTCTTAGCCCCTCTACTCACATCTGCTTCAATAATTGTAGCACACTGCTTCTAGAGGATGAGGTTAATGAGCTCTGTACAGCCCAAGCTGCTCAGGCTGCTCAAGCTTCGCAGCTGGGCTTACCCTTTGACAGGAAAAAGTGCCAGATGTGTCTTATTAGCTGCACTGCTTTCCCACAGCCATTTCAATAAGGCAAAATAGGGAAGAAAATTCTTGAATGCAAAAGAAGAAAACAAACAAGAACACAGGTCAGGAGAAGATGTATTGCCATAAAATCATATTTGGGACACACATGCTTTAAATCTAAAAGCAACTGAGAGATGCTAGACAGTGGAAGGAAAAAGGATATTAAAAAATAAAAAAAGACTGTCGGAAGTCTTAATAAGCAGCAAAAAAGGAAGTCTGAAAACTTATGTTTTTTGCTGCTTGGAAAGCTTCCCATTTTATTAACAGTCCCTTGAGATATATGTGTTCAATGGCAGGGAGAAAATTTTTAGTCTGGTTTGTTATTTTTACAGTAAGAATAAGGACAGTACAAAATAAGGAGAAGGTCAAGCATCAAAACAAACAGAAAGTTCATGTGATATGTTCAGAATGTTGACAGAAGCTATTTTAAGTGAGTGTAGGTCCATGGAGTAGGGCAAGACTCAAGGCACTGAATTTTAAGCTAAGATGCTGAACTTTAAGCTTAACCTAAGATGGAGATTCAGAGCATTCTGTTCCCTGGAAGTCAATACAGAGAGACGGGCTCCGGAGAGGGAAGTTAAGGATCTCTCTTCCATGTTTGAATTCTGGCAGATTGAACCAGGACTCTGCTGTGGCCAGATTCACGTTGGGGATGTTTGGTTCAGGACATCAGACTTTTATGTGCTGGTTTTGTCTGGGATAAGAGTCAGTGTTCTTCACAGTAGCTGTTTTGGGGCTGTGTTTTGGATTTGTGCTGGAAACAGTGTGATAACTCAGGGATGTTTTGGTTATCGCTGAGCAGAATTTACATAGAGTCAAGACCCTTCTGCCTCTCCCATCACCCCACCAGTGAGTGGGCTGGGGGAGCACAAGGAGTTGGGAAGGGACAGAGCTGGGACAGCTGATCCCAACTGGCCAAAGGGGTACCCCAGACCAAATGGTGTCATGAAGTGAGCCTGGACAGAGCGCTGAGTAGCCACAATAATATCGTCCCTAGGCTGGCTCAAGCAGAGACAGCTCTGAAGGTTTTTTTTTCCAGAGCATCTCCTTTGCCTCGGGCTGCTAGGAAGCACAGAGAATGACAAACATCAATCACACCATCCTCTCAATTTGACCAAAGGTGTTGTCAAACACCCTGCCTTGTGGCACGCAGGATTACCCACTGGCATGCAGAAAAAGCAGATCCAGCCTTGGCAACAAGGCTCTTGGCACCTGCAGCCTTAATACTCAGGGAAACCACAAAGGCTGCTGGTTTTACTGGTGCAGGACAATGTCAGCTGGTACCAGCATCAAGTTCTTCTCAGCAAAGTGCAGCAGGGATTTGTTAAACCAGACAGAGGGGAAAATGAGCCACAAAGGTGGGATCTGGCCCCGAGAAGAGAGAAAGAGGGAGAGAATTAGCAAGGAGCCAGCCCCAGCACCATGCTGCAGTAGGCTTTTTTGCATGTGAAGATGGATTATGTAAAGCTATCCCGAACACATCATGCATTGGTGAGATTCACTTAGGAGGGCTCAGGCTTTTAGCTCTGCTAATTGGGGCTTCCTCTGATGACAGCATCAACTCTGCTGAAGGAAATAAGAATGTATTTGAATAAAGACCTAATCAGGCCAGTAGCAGCAGCATATTCCCACTGCTGAATGGCCTCTTTGTCAATTCAGCACAGATGTTTGATTGTGTCCTGGTTGCTTGGCTTCCTTTTTATGTACGGCCTAACTAGTGTGATTTAAAAAAGATTGCAATAACATTCTTCCATATTTGCTTTAAATTCCTCCCTGTTGGTTTGACTTTTCTAAAAATATAACTACATGTGAGTTTCAACTAAGGAACATTTTTAATTTCTATAGTCTCTGACTAAAACAGGATATTGGGATCGTTCACTCTGCTTTGGGAGCCCATGACAGGTGCTGGGGAACAGACTGAAAGGTCTTTGGAGAAAAAAGAATGCTTACAGGTTGAGAACCCACAGTTCATCCCTTAGCATAAGCTGTCATAAGCCACTAGTTGATGTTCACTGACTACATCATGTACCTCTCGTTCTTTATTTCTCCTGGCAATAGACATTCTACTGGCCCCTTTCCCAGTCCAAGCTATTCAACTTGAGACAATGCCAAACCATCAAATTTGATCCAATTTTAAACTCCCAAAGCTTGGGATAGGGTTTTGCTCTTATATCTTGTTATAAGGTTGCGTCTCATAAGAAAATCATTCCTTTTGAATATTCAGAATATAAAAATTGTTGCTGTCAAATCCGCATACTACATTATTTCAATTATTTTCCTTTAGTTTTTCAGTCTAGCCCATGAAGAACTGACACATAAGTCCATTGATACTTGCCTCTTCTGACTTTCAGCTGGATTTATTGCTTCATTTCCTTCAGAGTCTTGGAAACTTCCAGCCATATGGTTTTTAACAGGCTCACTTCTAAGGCAGACCATCTCTTCTCCCTGCCCCATCTCTCTAGGAAAACTACCCTCTACTCTTTCTAGGGACAAGTTCTGCTCGAATATCAGGTTGTTTAAAAAACCCAACCCAAACAAAAGAAAACAAACAAAAAAAACCCCAACTGTAGCTATTCTACATGGGATAAACTGTTTTCCCCCTTGCACAGCATGAACTGAGCTGGAGGAGTGGAGGAGTGCCTCATAGCTCATGGTGCCAGTGTGAGAGAGCCAATGAAGGTCCCAGAAAAGTGGGTAAAGGTATGTTACTATCCACCTTAGGCCAGTAACCACCAGCAGCTGGAGGAAGAAGTTATCATATGGTGTAAAACCAGTTCATGGAGATTTTAAATCCAAACTCCAAAACCCTGGCTGGCAATTTTTCATAATTTTTACTATGTTCCAAAAAAGAAAAAGTAGGTGACCTGATTTCAGCTCCTAGAAATTTTCACCAGCCCCAGCACATTGTGTAAGAGAGCTTCTCCCTGTTCTGCACTGGTGATGGCATCTGTTTTCTGAAGCTGGATCTAGTTGGTGCTAGGCTGTGTTATGGATGAATTGCACAGGCAATTTTCAGTCTGTGTCCTTTAAACCACATCATTTTTCAGAAGTAGACAACAGTATTTTTTTTGGCTGAAGTTTCCCAGACTGTCTTGAGAATTTAGTCTTGCCAGATATTGTTATCCTGATCAGTGAAACTTTTCACTGCACTTATTTCCCTCTGCAAAAGCAAGCAAGCTCGGGCCGGTGTATTTCCAAAGGCTGGATGTTATGTAGGATTTGTGCTGAAAAATCTGTGCTGGATTTATGTGTCACATGAACAATTCCATGATTCCACATACCCACACTTAAACCTTTGTGCTATTTAGGGCTGTTCTTTGCTGTTCCCCAGACATCTTGCAGACACCACAGATTACAGTATGTCCTTTATGTTCTCCTATCAAGAGATACCCTCCACACTAATTTTCTTGTTTGTTGATTAGACTTTTTAAAATCTGGATCCATGTTTCTTCCACATGCTGATTCTTTGAGCCAAATCCATCTACAGACTAGTAGAGGAAAGAAAAAAGCACAGAAGTTGTTTCCCTACAAGGCCCTAGGATGATTAAAGCTGATCGTAGAGCACTCTCCTTCTTTGTCTCAGCCCTCAGTGAAAGTCAATGCTCTCAAGTTTCACTTTTCTCTTTCTGTGGCCTTTTTTCCCATCACAAGCCATGATAAAAATTATTTTGTTTATACAGAGATGACATTGTATCTTCTCACCCTAAAGCTGGTCTCCTGAACTTATAAATGTTCCTTACTGTTTCCACACATGCAACCCCCCAATTCCAATGCAATGCCAATGCCCTGTGTGTTCAGTCCACAGGATCAAAGACTGAGACAGTCACGAGTTGTGTGATAAATGAGAAAGAGTGTCAAAACTGTTTACACTACTTCAGGCTGAACTTCTTGAGTTATTTAGATATGTAAACATGCAGAGGAAGACCAAAAATAGTTTTTCAAAGACCTTCTCTTTTTTCGGAACAAACCCACAAGATTTTAAAAGTCCAAGACTGCAAAAGGACGTAGATGTGGAAATTTAGATAACTACCAAATTTATGGCCTGATAATCTGCTGCTGGTTTGAAGAAGCTCCAGCAGAGTTTCCCACCACAAAGTTGTTAAGGTACATCCTGCACAGTAGGTTTGGTCAGCTCTTTCTGATGCAGGTGTGATTTTGCTTGGACTCACTGAACTATCCCAGGTCTAGAGAAAGGTGGCAAACTATTCCCCCATTGAGTTAAAGAGGGAAAAGTGAAACAACTGAGGAAAAAAAAGGATTTTCTGACTGAATTCTTTGGGTTAGTTTATAAAGGAATAACTATCTCATCAAATTTGCCTTAGGACCTGTGTGAAAATATAAGCCTTCAGTCAGAAAAGACAAGTCTCCAGTTCCTAACTCCAGGATTGATTCTTTTTAACAGATTTAAAATCTTGATTCCCGTCCTTTGGTATTTGGCTGAGAACAAGGTTTTTCTGCCTGTCTGAGAGGAAGGGCACGTGCCATCAGTGGCCTGTGTCACTGCACTGCTGTTGTGCCTGGGACAGGATGGGGCTTTTCACCCAGCCCCGCCATAATTGTCCAGCTCATGTGCAATAAACCTGACTCTTCCCAGAACAGTTGCTCTTTGACATGCATTCAATAAATCATCAGTCCTCATCTTGAGGGTTTATTTATGACACATTAGCAAGCGTATTTTTATCGGGTTTACAATGAATTATTTATTGGTTTTCTATTTAGTTCCTAAGGGGTGAAGTTTTTTATTTTATCATGGCTTAGTGTCACTGAGCAACTGCTATTGTTGAAAACCTTATTAAAAGTATTTTCATATCTTTCTGCCTTTATTTATAACAATACTAACTGGAACAGTTAATAAGCCAATACCTACTTACTGCTAAGGGCTCCTTTTTATCGTTACTTTTTGAACTGCAGCCAGGTTAGTAAACCACATTTAATATCCATTCTCTAGTGTCCTGATCTCAGCAGGTAGGGAGAGTGAGAAACATCTGCCTCAGAGAACTCAAATCTTTCACATTATTTGCAGAATAACACAGACTTGGCAATGAGCACTTGTAGCAGTAAGATGAAGCTGGGGTGGTTTTGGGTGAGAAAGGAGCAAGGGCTTGTTATCAGTGAGCAAGGAAGCTGCTGAGAAATGTGTGTGGGTTGGGGATTTTTTGGTTCTTTGTTTTTAAGAGGAAGCAGATGTAAAGTTCAAATATTAATTTCCAGCCTAATCCATGCCTGGCAGAGAGGTTTCAGGCTCCTTGCCTGGTTTATTGCCCTGCCTTATGAAACCTTACTGTGGCTGCTGTTCCTGGGAGAAAGGGGGAGAATCATCCTGTGTGCTTCCCTGGCTGGGTGGAGCTGCTGTCCTCCAACAGCGCAGTACCTGGCACCAAGTGTGACACTTTCGGAACGAGGAACTTTTGGGACAGCAATCCATGGAGGTGGCACATTAAATCCTGTTAACGCTGCTTCTTGAGGAGCAGAGTGAGCTCAGATCTCCTCTGCTGCTGCAGTTTAGACCAGCACTTTTATGCTGCAAGTGGGAGGGATGCTTTTTGCGATCATGTGAAGTCCCAACGGTAGGAAGGGAAAATGTGGCAGAGAGTAATCCTCTGCTAAGGAGCTTGCAATTTAAATACAAGCCCATTGTTTCAGGATTTAAAGAGATTAGTGCCATGTAACCTGGACACTGGGCAGGCTAACTCTGGCCTGCCTGGTCACCCTTCCCAGCCACCACCTCACTTAAATGACCTTGTGTGGAGGGGAGGCACCACGGTTGTTTTTTGCTCTCTGACAGGTCTGTGCATTGCAGTCCTTGTACTATCAGCTAAAGTTATCTCAGCAGCTCCAGCACAGGCTGAAAAATGCACTTCTGTTCCCTCCAACAGCACTGAGATTTACAGTAGGCAAATGACTCTCCAGACTCTGTCCTTAGCTGATACTCCAGGCCTTGCAATTTGCTGCTTTTTGGAGAGCACAGCTCCTTCAGGCTGCCTTTGGGTCACAACAGGTCACTGCATAAACTGGGCCTTCCTCACCCTCTCAAAATTCTCCAGCTTCAGGGCTTATTTCAGGACTGATGTCAGTACTGGCAGAGCAGATGTCTAGCTGGAGTTTGGTACTTGAAAATAGACTATCATCCTGCAGTTATCCACACACAATGACGCACCCAAGTTGCTTCCAGGGAACTTTTCCATAGCACCACATTTTTCCAGCTTATTGCTTTCTCATCCCCCATTAAGGCATATTCCCACTTCTCTCTTTCAGTCTTTTATAACTTTATCAACCAAAACCAATGCACAGTATTAAAAATTGTCACGCTCAGGTTATTCCATGTTTAGCAAGGTTAAAGTAGATATATTTCCTTTTATAAATAAAACACATCACTCTCTTGACTACCACTATTTTCCTGTTTAGAGGGTGGCTATGCTTAAGTAAGAGTTTCTGTCAATCATGGTATCCTAGAAACTATTCTTATATAAAACATCAAGTACCATTTCCATGCGAAGCTTAGAAGTATTCTTTTCTGGATGTCAAAGTAAGAATATTTTTCTGTTCCAGCATTTTTTATCCAGACACTGGGCTTTTAGGGTTTATTTAGTCTGTAACAGGTGGAGGCAATGCTCTGTAGTTACCTTCCCATGAAATTACTCATTTTGAGTTCAGGTGATCACTCAGGAAAATGCAGCAAGTGAAATAACAGTGCTTTAATTAAAAGAGTTGCTAGGTTCACTGCTTTATGAGGTATTGTAACTTAATTACCTGCATGTATATCAGCAGTGCTTCAATGTTCTAGGTGAACCTGCTTCATCAAGAGGGTTGGACTAGATGATCCCCAGATGTCTCTTCAACCCCAACCATTAATGATTCTGTGATACAGCAATACAGCAATTTATGTAACAATTAATTCAGTGAATTACTTCTATAAGTGTAAAATAAATTACTAAGAATTTCAGTTCTTCCTTGCACAGAATAGAGATGTTATATTCGGTTTCATGTAAAAGGCTCACGTTGGACTTCCCATTATAAAAGTCCAAGGGTAATTGGAGAGTAGCACTGTGTTTGGATAATTGAAATCCAGGACCTGTAAAGAACACATTTATTTCCAGCTTTATACCACCTTCATTTTCAGTGCTCTTTGAAGAGGACGAGTACAACAATAAACATTTTGGTAGCCACTTCAAGATCACAAGAGGTGCCCAGTATTATTATTCCAATGGGTCTTACAGATGCTTAACAGCACATAGCAGATATTAGTATCTTCTTTCATTTCATTGCTTCACTTACTGAAGCAAGAGCTTTATGAAAATTTGGTATTGTCATCACTGACCTCTCCTCCCGAAAACATTTACTAACAGATTCACCATCACTATTTTTTTCAATGGCATCTATGTTTAAGGAAAAACAAATATTTTATTTGTTCTCTTTATAGCTTAATCTTTTTTTTCCCTGTTATTATTTTGACTAATAAAAGGCTTTTTAAAACTATCAGTAAACCATGCCTGTGAAATGTACCATCTGGGAGCAGAAACAGACCCAGAATGCAAATGAGTCTTGAAAGAGAAATATTTTCCAAGAAAAGAGGCCCAAAAAGAAGAAGATTTTTAAAAATTTTTATTTATTTCATTCTACCACATCAGATATGGTTTCCACTAAATGACAGGGAGGAAGGAGAACTAGAGAAGACCCTACACTTGTGAAAGACAAATAGCTTTTTATACTGTGTAATTTATGCTTGGGGTTACAATGCAGGAAATACTTAAGCCTGCTGTGATTCAAGGTTCGTATGAAAACAAGCAAGTCCTCTGCATTTAAAAGGGAATAAATCACTTCAATCTCAGGTTATCAACTGTGGCAGTGATGGGACCATTCTCTCCTCGTTTCTGCATTTATGATGTTTCTTTTACATCGCTATACAGAGATATTCAACTATCGACACAAAAGTGTGTGGCAGGCAGCAAAAATAATCTTGGAACAGAGATGTATTATAGGGAAAAAATGGCCTCACATGAAACTAGCTATTACATCCCAGATTTCCATCCAATTCTTCAGCATCTGAGACACCCCTTAGGAAGGTCCACGCTTAATGCATTATCATAACGTAGATCTATTACAGTCTGAGAGCTCTGGAAATGCTTTTTACCGTTGTGTTCAGCAATTACTGATATTGCTGAAAAGCAGCCATCCCTGACATGAAGCACCAAGGCCATTTTGTGCTGTAAAACAGCACATCTGTTGAGTGGTTGGAAAGGATAGTGAAGACTTGCTGTCATGGAATAGCTCCACACAATGCAGTTAGCCTAGGAATGATTGTAATTAAAAGCACTGATTTACCTTGTTGAAAATAATTAAAGTGCTTGTTATTGGTCTTATGAATGCTGTCCTGCACTGTCATGAGAAGAGTGCCTTTAAATAGCTCATGATATTTCCTGTGTTAGCACTATTTCCAGAATCCGTGCTTCCCATATTTCAGAAGGATCCTTCTCAGAAATACAGATGTGAATCATTATCTCTTCGAGGTATACAATGATAAAAGGGCTTTTCCCATGCAGGGAGTATTCATCTAGGAAATATATTTCTGCTTCTTTGTGCCCATGCAATTCCTCTGTAATACAACAGTGTATTTGTACAATCAAAAGTGTTAGCAACTACATCAACAACTAAAAAGTAAAAAAAAAAAAAAAAAAAAAGATGTGTAACCTGACAGTTTAGACACTCTAAGTTGGGTCTCCACACCATTCCATTAAATCACAGAATCATCGAAAAATTCAGTCCAGAAGGGATTCTGGGAGATCATCTGGTCTGTCCTCTTCCTCAAAACAGGGATGCTTTCAAAGTTAAGTCCAAGGAATTCAGGAAGCATTAAACATCTCAGATATAACTACTGGAGCTGGAACCAAGAAACATCTGCTGTTGTAGGTCTCATAAAAAGGAAAACCAAAAAGCATCTCAGGAGGAAAGTGAAGTTATCTGGTGGTTTGAAAGGAGCCACTCAGCCACTGGGTGTGCCATTTGATTCAAACCAGGGTTCTCCCCCAGGATGCCAGTCAAGCTGTTCCATGTGGGAATGAGCCTCTGGGTCCTGACACAAACTCCCTTGCTGTTAAACCAAAGAACAGCTTGTTAAACAAGTCTCAAGATGTCAAAATTTCTCCTCGCCCATTCTTTGGCCCATAAGTGATGTCTCCTGTGCTGGGAACTGTGTCAGACTGTCAGTACTCACCCAGAAGAATGAGCTAACCGTGGAAAGAGTTATGTGAGACTGGGTCTTCAGCCCAGCATGGCAAAAGATCTCATCAATACAATGCCCCTTTTTTCCTAGCTCAAAAGTGAACCATGCACAGGTGGGTTTACTGCTTCTTACAAAGGTTTTTGGAGCCTTGAAAGCAGTAATAACAGCTTCACCATGATTCTTATACAGATATGAAGCATCTTGAGGCATAAAAAACTAAATTATCCATCTTAGTTTGCCAGGAATACATGATCAATTATCTGTCTGCTTCAGTGGTGTTAGTAATTTCAAAGCAGTAAGTAAAAAGAAAATGCAGGCTCTTTGTGTGTACACTGCCCAATTATAAAATGAGTTAATGAACCTGAGAGATTAAACATAAGACATTTACAAATGAAGGTAGAAAGCAGAAAAGCACCAAGTGCAATTCTTGCTGCCATTTCTCTGCTGAACCATTTTAAGCTTAAGTTGCCTGTATTTGAGTCAGCAATCAAAGCAAACATTAAAACACCTGAGGGTTAAATTATCTAATAAATCTGCACAAATCCAGCCCTTTGCTTGCCTACAGGAGCTTGTCTTTAAGACAAATCCATAACAGTTTCTTCCCGGAACAGTCCTAGGAGTCTTCATTTAGACATTTTTTACTAGAAACCCTTGGCAACCTTGAGTTAAAGATAATGGGCAAAAAAGTGAGAATGCTCTTTTTCTCTTTTTAAAAAAAGGATGCAGTTTTAAAATCCTTTTATTCTTTCCTGTGTGGCTTCAAATTAAAACACTGATGTCTTGATAATGAGACACTGTTTTATGAAATACATTAATCTCAGCTGCACCATCTGAAAGTGCAGTCACTGTGGTTAAAGCCTGGTGTGCTTTGCACAGACATAAAACCAAAGCTGGTGTGAGGTATTGTACAAACACAGAGGCAGAGCCAAAGGCTCAGGGTATGAATTCCTGTGAACTCAGCAGGTTTTGTGGTACTGAGTATATTCTTTCATTGTACTACTGTGAAGGGTACCTTACCCGTGCACGTTCGCTCACATAGCTGTGCTCTGAGTCTTGGTGATGTCTTTACCTTTTCATTTCAAACACCCTTAGGGCTATGTAAGTTCCATTTAAGCTGTGATTTCCATAATTTTCAGAAAGGTTGAAAGCTTTTGCATGGTGACACAAGTTTGGCATGTATGAGTTTAGATATGGGCAGAGATTTTGAGGAAGATGATATGTTCCTGATATCTTCTGAATCATAAAATCACAGAATGGTTTGATTTGGAGGGGACCTTAAATATCATCCATTTCCTGCCACGGGAATGGACACCTACCACTAGACCAGGTTTCTCAAAACCCCATCTATCCTGGCCTTCAGCCTTTCCAGGAATGGGGCATCCACAGCTTCTCTGGGCAACCTGTTCCATTGTCTCTCACCACTCTCACAATGAAGAAATGCTTTAATGATGTTTCATTTTGTCAAGAACTTCAGGTTATCTGGAGGATGTGTAGAGCAGCTGTAACAATGAGGACAATGAATTTTGGAACGAATGTAGAAAAGGCTTGTCAAATTCACCATTAATTTGCATCATCTACCAAGATGGGACAGCCTCCCAAAGGTGTAAGTCAGCCACATCATTAGATGCTCATTGGAGCAAACCTGGAATTGATTGTATCCAAATCTCTGACTGATGCTTTGCCGTAGATCAGCTTGTACGACTTACACAGCTCCTTTTGATGTTTGATAGGATGGTTAAATTCCAAGCATGAAGATAGCCCCACCCAAAAATTCTGTCTCCTGCCACTCAGTAGATTGTCAGGATGTGTGGAGAGGTCTTGGGAGCAGTGGAGAACACAGCAGGGATGTGTGGCTGTATCAGCAGTGCTCACACACTGATATTTTGTACACCTAATACCTGGTTTCATGGCAGTGTGGAGGGCATCCTAAAATACAGAATGTTCCAGCAATAAGTGTATGTGATCCAACTGCAAAGCACCATGAGCCAGTTGGAAATGCAATATTATCCAATTAAGAGTGGAAGCACTTTAGTATTATTTGAAGTTTAGTCTTCTTTGTAATTGCTTGCTTTTTAGCTATTTTTAGATTATTAATATTTGCTTTTATTTCAGAACAGATTTAGGCTTCAAAAGTCTTAACAAATTGCATCTATATCCAAATCTACATTTTTATTTCTGTATTCATCCAACTATAGGGAATGTAAAGTAATTTCTTGTTTCCTTTAAATATTTATAAAATAAATCATACAAATCTGCAGATTTAGCAGAACAGATTTTTTGTGGTTAAATATCCAGCATATGGATCACGTTTCATGGTAGAGAAAATACTTACTATTAAGTAATTTCACATTTTAATTATGGTATTTTTTAGAAATACTTTTTAAAAAGCTTTATCATGTTTTGTAAAAGTACATTTATGGTGGTGTTCAAAATAATAATTCAAATAACGTTTCTAATTTTCTTTTTTTCCTCAGGGATTCAAACTCATGCCTTTAAGGTTACTTGAACTTTGAAATAGGAGGAACACAACTTATTCCTCCTATTTCAACAAGAAGTTAGAAAAATCTTGGTACAAAAACTGAAACAAAGTTTAAGGATGTCTTGATGTCTTGAGCTATCAGAAAGTGGGAAACGCAGCTTTCAAATTAAATGTGAACCTCTAAATTTGAAGTCCAACTTATTTCTTCAATTTCATCAGAATTTGAAAAGTTAAATTTAAAAAAAAAAAAAGAGAAGGTTGAAACATTCTTTACTTTTTTTTCTCCATTTTTGGGTAATTATAAAGCAGATCTGGTTCTGTCAGAGCAGAGGCTTGGCTGACCAGGCTCAACTGTGCTGTGTTCCAGGGCTCCCAGCCCCACACTGGGCTGGTGGGGACGGGAGAGGCCACAGCCCCACGGCCACTGGGCAGTCCCCAGGGCCACCAAGGCCCAGCCCCATGCCCTGCATCATTCCTTCACCCTCTTTTGGCCGCAGCCACCCATCATAGTGAAGCATACAACAGACATAATCCCAGCACAGTGCTTGCTCGTTTGAGCTACGGTATGTGCTTTCCACCTCACAGTTTGAGATTTGTTTTACAAATTTTTCACTGTGTACATTAATGTCTTATTTCCCAACCTCTTCCAGTGCTTCTGCCAGTACTGATCTGTACTCTACAGATATTTTCTTTCTTTTGACTGTATATGTAGCCCTCACGAAGTTACAGATACTGTTAGAAGGGCTTTTACCCTGTAGGTAGAATTTTAGTTTTGCAATCAGTCATACATTGAAATTTCCCCTTCAGGAAGAAAGGAATTCCATGCAATTGTGGGACAAGACATCTTAAATACAACAATAGCTGCAGGCCCAGGCTAGTGGTCATAAAGCTGTAAAGAATATGACATCAATTTTCTCATGACAATTTAAACCAAATGCAACAAGCATGCAAAAAACAACAACATACCTTCCTAGCTAGCACAGACACCAAATGTGAATGGTGTCATTTTCTCACCACAAACAGCTTATTTAAAAAAAAAAAAAAATCAATCAATGTAATGCTTCCTTGTAAAGAACAAACAGTTCATTTAAATAGGATTCATAACTTTCGTGCCAAGTTTGAGAACCTGGAGAATTAATCTCTGTGTGGGTGGAAGAAGTGTGCTTTTTTCCTTGACTAAACACAGCTTTCCTCATTTTAAAAAAGGCCCCTCCAAACCACAGTGGAACTTCTTCCTGTGGTCTCCCACAGAGAGACCTGCTCTGGTGGCAGGGGTAGCACGTTCCATGTGTTTCCTTTCCAGGAGTTACTGAGGCTGCAGAGCACCTGTGCACAGAGAGCTTCTGTTTCTCCTGCAGAGCCTCTTTCTGCCACTGCAGGGTTCCACCTCTCCTCCCACCGTTGTATATCCCAGTTGCACCAGCAGGGATGGGCCATGGAGTACCAGGACACAGCAGGCACTGATCAGCTTGGTTTGGCTTCGGGGTGTGCAATTCCGTGTTAGCCTGCTCCAGGTATCAGCACCCCCCAGCACTGCCCACGGTCCCAGCTCTGTGTCTCTTACAGGGCATGGTCCACAGAGCTTTCCTGCCTGATTTCAGGAAAATTGTTCTGCAATTGTGGGGATGGGAGTGGAACAGGAACTGCTGGGAAAGGGCCTGGAGATGTCCCTCTGCACTCCTATAGGTTGGTCTGTCACCTCAGAGCAAGGAGACAGGATGCCAGCTGAATGCCAAGATCCCAGGAAACAACATCCAGGTATGGAAATCTTCTAATCCAGGTCAGAGGCTGCCCCACATAGGATCTTGCTTTAACCGTGCAGAGGAGATTCAGGCTGACACAGCCACAAGCTATATAAAACCCATTTTTCGTTTCCCTGCCACAGTGGTGATAACTAATTTTAAAAGTATGTGCTCTTTATGAGCCTGACTAATAGCCCTTTGGGCGTCTTTCTAATTACTTCAATAGTCTTGGGTGGAGTCTTGGACGTTTTAGTTACCTCTTGTGCCAATGGGGTCAGCTGCTTCTCCTCTGCTGGTGTGTGTCCACATGGGAAAGAGAAACATTGGGAAGGTTTTGGCACGTATGTCTTCTCTGCTCTCCTGGAATTCAGTAATGCCTCAGCTGACTAATTAACAAGCCACAGGGAACCATAGAGAGATGGCATTTATTATAATTAGAAGTAAACTAAGAAGAGCATTTGGGCGAAGGGGGAGGCAGAGTAAACCACCACAGGTAAACTGCAAAGCCACAAACTTGGCATGCAGTGCTTGGCTCCCAGCCCACCTGTGCTCCTGCCATTCCCCCAGCCCCAGAGCTGGATACCAGGAGGAAGCAAGACACTGGGTCAAGCAAGAGGAGACTGTGGGACATGGAGGCAGAGAGAGGTAAGGACAACAGGCAGCTGCTGAAAAGGATGTAAATCCTCCCTAATTTGCAGATGCTAGGGGATCGCTGGGTTACACTTGGAGAAGCAGTCTCTGCTTCACCATCTGAGTGTCCTATCTCCTTTCTGCCTGTCAAACACCAAAGATGAAGTTCTGCCCCATTCAGCTGTCCATGAAGACCTAACAGTTCTATTGCAAATATTATTCTGTGATTAAAATGAGGCTCCTGAAATATGTTTGGGCCCCTTGCCTGAGAGAGTGTTTCAGGACCAAGCCCTAGTTTATTAGGAAAAATTAGAATAACGGCAGAGCAATTATCTCCCTGGGACACATGCTTGAGCCCAGTTATCTTCTCAGTTTCTTTCTGCTCCACAACTAAAGACAGCGGGACATGAACATCCCCAGAGGGAGGGGGTGGAGGAAATAAAAGAGGTTGCTGTCACAGAGGCAGTAACCTGTAAAATCTGCAAAGCTGCCTTCATCTTTTCCCTTTGCTGTCCAGTGTTTCAACAACTTAGCTCAGCTGTTGGTTTTCCATTACTGTCAAAATAAAAATAAAAAAGAAAGATAGTGGCTGAAAGAAAGAGAGAGGAAAAAGAGAAGGGATCAGCCATCTTCTTTTTAGAATTTCATAAAGGATTATGTTAAATTTCTATTTTTTTTCTGCTTCCCCAGTTTGTTAACATTTACATTTAATCTCCCTTTGATACTTCCCAGAATTTGTTTTTGCTTAATCTGTCCCCTTCCCTTATTCTCCTATTTTGACTGAAATGTGGCATAACAATTAGATCCAGTTCTTTAAAGTACAGGGTCAATTTTGCTTTCCCTCATTTCTGCTCTCAACAGCCAGCATCATGTGAGGACAGAGGTACCTTTTAGAAGTGAAATGTACATCGTTTTGAAACCCTCCATTCATCTGGACACATAGTTTTAGTTTAATGATCAAGAAATTTTACAGGTCACAGAGGGAGGTTATCTAATACTGACCTTAACGGTGACATAGATCTACATTTAGAGATCACTGGGATGTAGAAGTGGTCACAAGAGGACTGTTATCTGGGCAATTTTTCCTACTCTTTTTTCAAGTCTTCTTTGGTTCCTTAACAGCCTGCTAACCCACACTATGCACAACACTGTTGTTGTCATTGTACTTGGGCCTACCTGCTTTCAGATAAAATTTGCCACATGTGTTTTCTGTACCCAACAGCCTGGCACCCCTTTGTTAACACAGGGCATGAGATCTGACCTGGAGGGGCAGCTCCAGGCCAGTGAGGCCAAGCGGTTCCCAGTTGCACCAGCCTGACCAGCAAACTGGCCAAGAGGGCCTCAGACTTGTAATGAGGCCACAGGAGTGAATGAAGCCATGTTAGCCAGGGAGCCTGTCCTCATCCCCCAACATGAAGCACAGGCTTCTCCTGGTGTCCAAGAGGAAGAGGGGTACTCATGGTGCAGTAAGCACCTTGGTGAATGAGTTTTTGTGGAAATAGCAAGCTGGAGATGCCCAGTATCCTGAGGCTATAAAGCTCCAGAGTCATGTTGTGACTAAATCCTCAGAGCACAGTGCTAAAATGGATTTTCTGTTCCTTTTTCTCATCTCCAGCATGCTCTGCAGTTTGATTCAAATCTTTGCTTCCATGCTACAATTGCACACACATTAGATAGCAGGTTTCCTCTTCCACATTTCTTCTCCTCTGTTGTTTTCCTACTTTTACTGCCTGCCCTGCAGCCTTGCCTCAGTGGGATTATTCCTTATCTCCCATTACACCTCTGTATGCTCTCCTGAGCACTGTGAGAGCTTTCCAGTATTGGCTGCTTCAGACAATCCCACCATGCCAGTGGTGCTGCACTGCTGTCCTCCCGTGGAGTGGGGACGTTGTACAAACGGCGGGATTTGTCTGGTGTGGTTCTGCCCAGCTCCCATCACATCCTTCTCTGACTCTGTTGATGCTTTTGTCTTTCTAACACCTGAACAGTGATACTGAGGCACCCCCCTTGATGCTGAGCTCTTTGAGACCCACATCATTAGAGATATGAATTCTGCTTGAGGAAACCAAATATCTGAATATTGATTAAAAGATAGTATGTCTCAGTCATGTGAACACAGATGTATGAAAGGGAGACAGACAGATAGGCTTCTTGTTCTGCACTAGGTATTTTCATGTTTCTCCAAAGAGGATAGCCATAAAACCTGTATCTGTACATAAAAACCTACCACAGCTTTCTGTGGAGCCTGGACATAATTTGGCTCCAAATGAAGACAAACTTCTTCATTTCTTCAACTGTTTGCATGATCCTTTTGAGCTTTGTAAGATCAATTAAAAGTACTAAATCCAAGCCATTACTGATTTGGATTTTAGTGCCCAAACCTTAATATTCCTCACTTAACGAGGTATATTAAGCCTAGTTCTGCTTATCATATCTCCTGTAACAGGGGCATAATTAATGCTGAGTGGAAACCAGGTTTACTGCCCTGTGAAAGATCTTCCATTGTCAAAAATGTTGGGACAAATCCAACACCTTTCAGAGAAAGAGAGTTTTGACTTCACTCCTTTTGCTGAAGTGGTTTCATTTTGTGTAAGTGTATATTCATTAAGAAGAAGAGTGAGGAAGGTGCTCATTAGGTTCATAAAATGCTCATGGGATGAGGAGGAGACAGGTTGGGATCCCTGTATCTGTTAATACTGATTTCCTTGAATGAAATGAAGTGCTCAGAATGTAGGCAAGCGACAGGTAAGGTTCCTGTCTCACATGTGGGAGTTACAAGCACTCAAATCCAAGTTTTTCATGTTTTGTAGCAATTCACCAAAAGATTTCATTCATTCACTGAGGACTGAATGCTCTCTTAAGTTGGACCACCGGTTCCCTCTGGGCTTTAGAAATATTTCCTGCCAGAAATGGTACACACATTTTCCCCAACTCAGAAAATTTCAGTTTAATTTAATTGATGTTTTCCAAGAAGAAACATATTAACCATTCAGTTCCCTGCCACCTCTAGGTTTAACTGAATCTCATTGATTTTACTGTTTAGAAAAGGGAGATAGTACTTTCTCTCTCCCTTCTGCAGCATGGCTACTGTATTCTGTAAACACTTCTCTTGTTCCAGAGGAAGGAAGGAAGGAAGGAAGGAAGGAAGGAAGGCAGGAAGGAAGGAAGGAAGGAAGGAAGGAAGGACAAAATATGTAAGAAACAGGGTCAGTCTGTCCTCCATGACAGTTTTTGCTATTGTGTACAACAGAAAGAATCGGGATCAAAAGTAATGGTTCAAGTCCCATGTTACTGAATTAAAGTAACTTAAAGTAACTAAAGTAGCAATAGGGAATTGTTCACCTCACAGACAGGATGGAGGTCTCAGTGTTCAGAAGATCATCAGTTCACTGGAGGCTTGGTGCAAGTCAAGCTAATTAGAGTGCTCTCCTGGTGTCTTGGCACTTGATACAGCCCAGGACACGAGGAACAACTGATACAACCTCTGATGAGTGACAACCATCAGAGAGAGGAGGTTTCTGTGGTACAACAGATTCTGTACTGCTGGGCTTCACAGGCATGGCAGACAACTTGTCCCCTCGCTGAGGGAGCTGCCATCAGCAGTGTGCTCTCTCCCTCTGTATGACTACACGCAGACATGCGTACACGCCCGTATGTATAGTTCTTCAAGGGAGAAGAAGGAGGTGAGAATTTCCTGGTTTTTCCATTACATTTGCCCTCAAGCTTTTGTGCCAAGCTGAAGAAGAAAGCAAGAGCACATCAGAGAGGAACCAGCCCACACCCTTCTCAGCAACAAGAAAGGTATTTGGTTGTGTTGTCACCCCTGCACTGTGACGTACACAATCAGGAATTCTTGGCAGATAATAATAAGGCTCTGCTATAAATTTGGGTGGTTTGTGGGTGCTAGCACAGCACAGGCAGCCTATTCTGGAAGGGATCAGAGAGATGGAGCAGGCAGCAGCAGCAAAAGCTCGATTTTCCCCCCTCCTGAGGCAACATGTCTGACACAATTGGCAGCTCATTTCTCCTGCCCTTGGATGTGAGCTGCCTCTGAATGCCTCCCTTGTGCTAGGGCTGGTACTGAGCTAAATGTGGGCCTGGTGCCAATGATTACAATTCCCATTAGCTGGAATATACATTAACTTCAGAGGTTTCAGACCTCTCCAGCAAGGGAATTGCCTGCTGTATGCATCCATTATTTTTCTGGAAGAGAAAGAACTCTGTTTCGTGCCTGTTATTCACTCGCACAATCTGTTTGTTTTGGTTTATTCTGGGATTTTTTAGGAAGCTGGCACTGTTAAAAACAGTTTTATAAAGGCCTTGAGGCAGTTTTGTCACCACAATGTAGCGTTTTATGCTGTCATGCAACGTGGCACTGGGCTGCAGCTGCTGGGGATGAGGATATGCCCCAGACACAGGCAACTTCTGGAGCCTGGTAGGATGGCTGGAGGTTTGCATCTACCTCTGCCCCACAACCTGTGTGCACAAAGGGTGAGAGGATGCCCTGTGAGCCCGAGCAGGGAGCCAGGGATCACAGCTGGGAAGAGTCTCCTGAAAGCTGTAGCAATTTAAAGCAGTTGTGAGAGCTCTTTTAACACCAGGGCATTACCTGTGCTTTCCACTCACCTTTGCTTATTTATCCTTGATCAAATCTCCCATCCTGGACAGATTTTAGCTATAAGCCTGAGTTGTTGAATCAATGAGCTCTCTCCTCTCCTGAAGCCTAAGATACAGACTAGGGTTTTAGGATGCTATGCACTTTACAGCTGTTTATCAAGAAAAATCCTGTTTCACAAGTCTGAAAAATGTGCTTTGAACAAAAATCCAACACTTAATGTGTTCAGGTTACTGACTGTTACTTTAGTCTGCGCAGCCTAGGAGATTTAATTGCTTCTGACCTCCTTTTCCTATCCAACCTGTGTTATTTTCTGTGCTGTCACTAAAACTGTGTCTCAACTCTTATCACTATGATATAGCTGCTGTTTCACTAAAGGGAGCCAAAGAAAGTCCTGCACAAGTGCATAGCTAGTACCTGCTGTCAGTCCTATGTCCTCACACATCTCTAGACCTGAAACAGGGGGTCTTGATTTTTAATCTGAAGAATCTGGTCACTTTTTTCATCTCCTAAGGCTTCTAAACAAAAATGTGTGCTAAATATCCTTGTTGGTTGTGTCAGCTGGGAATCCTTCAGGATGTGACCTGTTTGAATAAAATAAAGTGAAAATTCGTTTCTCCCTTCCTTCATCTTGGTGGCTCATTGCAATTGTAGGCACCGTATGGGGGATTGATCAGACACCTAAAGCACCACAGGGCCTCAGCAGAGGTGAGGGCTTTGTGTGCTTAGTGTGGCACAGACAGGCTCTGGCTGAAGGATTTCAGAGTCTAAAGAGATAAACAGATGAGGAACAAGCACAGCATTGTCCTTTCTTTTCTGCTCATAGGTAAACAAGGCAAAAAAAAAGTCAATGTTTTACTCAAAGTTTGCCTTTTACCTGAAGCAAATGTTTGCCTGCATCACACAAAGAAAGAAATGGAAGTGTCCCCGAATTACTCTTGAAGACCTTTGCCACAAAGTTGTTCTCATATTTGAAAACTTTGCTGCTTGAGGAAAAGATGAATTGTTTCCCTGGAGGTGGGACAGCTGCGTATACTGTTAGCAAGGAAAAGTAACTCTTGCCTCTCTAAAGATCTGTACATTCTCAGTGGATCTGAGGTGTCAGACACACATCAGACCTCCCATTTTTTGAGGAGGTTTTGACTTCCTGCATCCCACCTACCTGCAAACTGGTTTAAGGGGCTTATTAGGAGACTAGGAACTATCGATTTTCATTTTCCAGGAAAAATGCAGTTGGTTTGTGATTCTTCAGTGCAAAAAAGCTCTGTGGGGCAGGGAAGGCTCACTTTCCAGAGGGCAGGGTTTGGTATCTGGAGTTTCTGGCTTTGCTTTGCAGGCCACCTGTTGCATCTCTCATTGCTTTGTTCACATGGCTGCCCAAGAAGAACGGAAGAGCTGGACCACCCTTCTTATTCCTCCTGAAGGGAATAGTTTGAGCTGTCCTCTCACATCACTCCTGTATTAAGTCCCCCACCCTTCCCTGAAGAGCCCCAGCAGTGCTCCACTGGAGTAAACAAGTGTGAATATCAGCGTGTTAAAAGGCAGAAGCAGTAGATGGAAGTTTTCAGATCAGGAATCAAACTTCCACGTTGCACTTCCCTTTGAGTCTGGTTTTATCTCAGGCCTTTTGTGCAAGAGCCCAGCTCTGTTCAGCTCCTGTGTCTGTTTGCTGATGTCATAACCTCACCTGCATTTAGCACCCATTCCTAACCCTGCCCCTCTTCCGTCATCCTCTTTGCATGCTCCAATGTCATCCCATTCCGTTTTGAGCCTTCATGCAATGCCACTGCATTACACCCCACCTCTAATACTATCACCACATAATCCATCTTTTTTTGTGTCTCTAATCTCTTAATTTTGTAATTATTAGCCAGAGTCTTTGCCTCTCTCTTTATCCGAGAACAATTTTATCCACAATTTTGATAAGCTGATGAATCTCATACTCTGAACTGAAACGTGAAATCTCTCAAAAGCTCTGGTCTGGCTGTTCTTGATAACGAGTGGAAATGCACTTATGTTCAGCATTTGGAGTTTCACTCTGCTCCTGAGATAGCACCAGTTATTCCTGGGTTTGTATTGTCAAGCTCTGTTTCTGTTTTGCTTTGGATTTAACATTTCATAACATTTACTGAGGAGACTTTTTTCTGCAGTTCTGAGGGTTTAATCATGAAACTCCCCCTGTGAATGTTCACTGCTGTCATTACTGGCTTTGCAGGCTGAAAAGCAGGAAATGCTCTGCATAGCTGACCTTCCTTTATGATATTAGCAGTGATTTGTGACAGATACCTCTTGTCTGCTGCATTTCAGACCCCGTTTTACAGTAGCACTGCTAACAGCATTTTCAGTTGCTTAACTGTAAGTCATGGCCGTGGTGTTTACACTGGCTTTGTGCCACTGGAGCTTACATTGGCGGCCAACAGGTTGCAACAAAGAAGAACCGATGGGATCTTTGGAAAGTTAAATTATCCAAAAGGGTTATGCTGCATTACCCAGCAAGGTCTATGTGCGTGCAGGCTGGTATAAATCCTCAGAGGGTCTCTCAGAGAGGTGCAGCTGTAGTGATTTACATCAGCTACTGCCCAAGCAGCCACAAGGAATGTTAACAGTCTGCATTTTATAAAGTGCAGCAAGAGAAATCAGCCTGCCATCAGTGACTTTCTGTGCTAGCTCCTGCTGACTGCTGACTCCTTCTCCTGTCTCCATGCTCCTTCCACTGCGGATTGTTGTGGGCAGCAGCACCCTGACTGATGCTTGAGGGAGTGAACAAAAAAGGCCCTGGCATATGCATCGTTAGGTGGCATTCATTAATTCCTACGAAGTCTAACACACATTTGACCAAAGCTGCCCTACTGACACATCATTTTTATGAAGGCCTGGTATAGGGAAGACCCTGGCTCGCTGTTGCTGGGCTAAAACTGTGAGCATCACTCTGAGCTGTATTCACAACTCTAGTTTCAGTATCTAGGCTATCTGTACAGTGCCTGGGGACAAAGCCTGATTTCTGAGAATGTTTCACATAATCCAGGCTGAAACACAGAGACTATCTAAGCTAGTCAAAAGGAAATACCAAGAAGAAAGGGGTGTATTAAATTTTGTGTCTCTTTGGAGCTTAAAGTTAGTGGGAGTTATTTGCCTCTGCTCAGGTTTTCATTGCAAACATGAGTCCTCTCCCTATTTTTTGTGTATAAAGCAAGAGAGAGATCTCTTCTTATATACTTAACACACTCAACTGGGAACAGAGAACCTGGATTCAAATACCTCCTCTACTTGAGGCAGCTTGAACTTTCATCTTTTATATGGGCTTGGTGAGTAATGCAATATCGATGGAATGTATCCTGCTTCCAAATAAAAAAGATGGCTAAGCAGTAAGACCTGCATCCTATGTGTGAGTCCTGTGATCGTGGCAAAAACACCACCCTCCTTTTCCTTCTCTCTGCCACAGTAAATATTTAATTACCTCCCACAGATAGCAAGAGATTCAGCAACAGAGTTGAAAAGCTTCATCCCACAAGGTCCTGTAATTCAGGTCTTAGAGTATTTCTTATGGAGTATATCACATCTCCTTGGGCAGAGAATGGGCTGAGCCAGGACACCTTACAAAGCAGCCAGCTTCTGAAACACACAAGTCACAGAGTAAAATATGTTCCCCATCTGCTTCCTGAATATGTGGAAAAAACTGAAATGTGCAACATGGGACTTGAGAAGGAGCCTTTGCAGTCATATGTTTCTGTAAGTATTAAGACAAGTCTCAATATTTTGTTTGAAATATGAACTAGGATGTGAGAAGCTCTGTTTTTTAAGGTAGATACAGTGTTACAAGCATTTAAGAAGCCTCACAGGGGAAGCTCAGGCACACAAGGAACTCAGATATCTGCAAAGCTGCATGTGCAGAATTTAAATTTCTGTTATTTAAATGTAAATCTGTAAAGTATCAGCTCAGCATCTAAGTGCTGCTGTGAATGTAAGCTCAGGCGGCTAGATGAAGGCAGCGAGGGAGTTCTGGGGCACAAGGACAGCTAAAAGGTGCCTTAAAATCCCTTCCAGCTTCCAACTCATGGCACTGTGTGGCCATGTAAGGTTCATCCTGGCTTTGGCTGCTCTGAGGCTTGGAGAGATTCTGACATTCAAATTGTTGCTGCAGGAAGATGCTCAGCTGGGGGGCCAGCAATAGTCATTATGGACTATGGGGTTCAAATGCCAGTAGTCTAGTTTCAAAAGACCTTTTCTTCTACTAGAAGCTTGTGCTTTTTTCCCCTCTCTTTGTTCTCCTTGTTAAGAGGATATTTCTTTGCCTCTTGCAAAAGCCACTTTCCTTTTTTTGGTAGATGGCAGTGGTGCTGTGTGAGCTCCTGCAGTGTCAGATCAGTCCCTTATATTTTGGGCAGAGGAATGGATCTGCTGTCGGTGTCCACCCCCAGCTCTACCATCAGTTCATTCAGTGAGTGAGTCACTTTGTGTGGATGTCTCCATTTCTCCATCCCTGAGGTGGGCAGGACTTCAGTGTCCGTGTCACGCACATTGTTCCACTGTGCTGGCAGGCTGGCAGGCAGATCCTGCAATGCCTATGGCACAGGGCAGGGCTCTGGCTGCAGAGCAGAGTTTCTTGCTCAGAGGAACTTTCCATACACACTCTGTTTTCCTATTGAAACAGGGTAAATCTAAAAAAACCCCAAAAAACAACAACTGTCTGTTTAACAGAAGATTTGCAAGGGTCACTCACAGTGACTGAGGTATCAGGGCAGACTGCAATCCTGCCTTGGATTTGGGAGAAGCTCATCAGAGCCAGAGCTGAGCTGACATCACGAGCTAGTATTCCCCAGTGAAACAGAAATTATTTTCCTTGGAAGACCTGCAAGCTCCTGATCACCCATTGCCTTGTTTCCCCTTCCATTCACATTTAGATTATGTTATTTCACACAATGAGCTACAAAGAGAACACAAGGGACACCCCGCTTGATACACTGGTCACCCTAGAGCATCTCCTGGGAAACTCAGGATTTCCATGTATCCAGGCTGAAGTTGTCCTTCCACCATGACTGCATCTGTGATGGGAAAAAAGACAACTTTGAAGCACCACTACAAGCCGTGCTCTCACCCTGCCTGCACTGCAAAAGGTCAGCTGGCAGCTTCCCTGTTGGGTCCTCATGCACTTCATTCCACCCTGCCCTGTTTTCAGGTTCCTCAGAAGGACTTGTGGGAATAGCAGTGACAGACAGTCACTGACAGCATCAGGATGGAGGACTCAAATGGAAAAGTTGCTAGTTAGTATCTAGTCACTGGAGTTGCATAAATGTCCATTTTCACCTCAAACAGCCTGCCAGAGGCAGCAGTCACACCTTTCCAGTGCCTGAAAGCTCTCACGGGTACCGGGAGCACTGGAGGACTTGCAGCTCCAACAACTAAATTTGTGAGACTTGGTAAAACATAAATATTCACCTTAACATATCTGTGACACTTAAGTCTAGCACTACGCTGATTTAAGACCTGAATAGTGACCAGACAGCAGTCCTCAGCCTCCTGGCCTCAGCAGCATGGCACCCTTTCCTTCTCAATACAGCTTCAGGATGAATTCTTCACTCCAGAGCTCCCCTGCTATATACTTCCAAAGCAGCGTAGGCATGGTTAATATTTATAAATACTGAGGATTTCTACCCTGCTTCATTATGGTTGCAGTGACTCAAACCTCCAGCATAGACAGGAACTGCCTTGAGCTGAATTTGAGCAACTATCTAATAAAATATAATCATGAGACGAATAGGAGTTATAGAGTTGAAGTGCCTTGAGCATGCTTGAAAGATTTATTTCCTGGTTTCCTCTGGAGGGCTTTTTAATAGGGAGGATTTGACTCTGTGTATATATATATATCCATGTAAGAGAGAAAAAGATTTTACAGTTTTAAGGGGGGAAATGGACAGTTACATTTCTCGAGGAGATGCTACAGAGAAAGCATTCTGTATTTTCCATGGACCTGTTATATTTACAGCTGCTGCATTTGCTGTAAGAAAACAGATGTGAGTGCATCATTCACAGTGTTAAAGGCAAATTTGCCATACGGTTGTGGTACATGCAGAGAGACACTCAAAGCTGTAATGCCTGAAGACTGCACTGTGGAGTGGGATGTTGAACCACAGATGGGCAGAGATTGTATTTGGGCTCAGATGAGGAAGAGGCTGCTGGAGAGGGTTCCGTAGCCAGACTCAGATTAAGGAGAAATAAATAACAATTAAGAAATAGAATATATTATGTAACTTCAGAGCAACATCTTCAGGGGCTGAAAAAGGAGAGCTTAGTAATCATTTCCTTCTCTCCTATCCTTTTGGTCTCTATGCCCGCCTTACCACACATCTCTTCTGTCTCAGATGCAACTCCTCTGTTGTTCCTAGGATACTTGCTCCAGAGGCTGGAAGTAGAGGGGAAATTAGGCAAGGAAATTCCTAGGATCTTCTCCTCAAACTTTCTAGGCTGCATATATAAAGCAGTGACAATTAAAAACCAGAGGAAGTGTCCTATTGTTGCCAGCCAGAAGACAGAGCAATTTAGCATGGCTCTCTCTAGAACATGGCTCTGATGCTGGTTTAGGTGGGGATAGAGCCTCTCTGGCCTCCTTAATACTCTCTTATCAGCTGTTATTACCTTAAATGTAAGAAACTACACAATACAGAACCTCAGAAATTTCCATCCAGGCTCTCCAAATAACACTGTAAAGACATTCTTTTGTCACCCCACAGGATTTTAAGTTCTCTCATAATTTTCTTCCATTTCTCAAGCCTGCAATGTTCATCCCAAGTAATGCTTCTCCCTTGTTTATATGACTTTAAAACATCTAGTTCACAGACCCTGCTGATGTTGATATTATCGTTCTTGATCTCAGATTTGGCCAAGCTGATAACTGAATCTACCTGCTTCGAGAACAACTCATCCTATCCTAAGTGACCTGAGCAAAGTAAGAATAATCCTTTCTTTTTGTCTCTCCCCCTCTCTACGGAACATAGAACTCGATTTCCTCCAGCTCCATAATTTCTGGGCAGACACATGAGTGAGCCCACACCTAACTTCAACCCTGCATTCAGACCCACCCCTAATATGTTATGGTAACAAGAGTACATAGAGAAAGAGTTGGTGAGCCACCCTCCACTTGAATTGCACCTTTTGTCATCTCCTTGGCATGTAAAATACTGTCTTGCATTCATGTGCTGTTCATGTGGGAGTAACCTGAGGCAGTCTGAGCATAGGAAAATCTGTACATGTAGGAAAAGAAGTGGAGTTGCCTTCAGCAAGACAACCTTAGTTGACCCTCCTCCTTCCTTTCCAGCTAGTGTTTCAGCTGGGACGGAGAAGAATGAGGGGACTGAGGCTCAGGCCAGATGTTGGCATCAGGCACACAGGAGTTGAACAGGTTTTCTCCATGACTTCCTGCCAGTGCACATTAATCCTGAGCCACAGTGCCCTCTGTCATTCCAGCTCTTGATCCTTTCCCTTAATCCTTCTATTTATACCTTCTGAGCTGGAGTGTCCTTTCTTATGTGCCAGTTTTACACCAGTATAAATTCATGCATGTCTCTGGGTTTTTTACTGGCTCACTCTCACCCATAAAAGAAGAAAATTAGACTCATCACTTCTAGATACCAAATGGAGTATCCCCTATCCCTTCGTTCTGTAAATACTCCTTTTATTCCTATTTTTCCTCAGTCTGTTCCAACACATAGTAGCCTGCTGTTATTCTGGTGCTATACTCCCAAAAAGCACCCCACGATGCTGCTGCTGAAGCTGTGTCAGGGACAGTGCATACCTGCAACTTCCCCCATGCTGAGTCAGTCTGGGATAAACTCTTCCAGGGTTGTGTTCCTTGGCACCACCATCAGCCAGGAGATGTCTATCAGTAGCCTTTTATTTTTTTTCACTTTCACCCCTCCACTTTCAGCCTGGCTAATGTAGACTGTCCTTAGGATTGTTTAGTGTTCCTCATAGTTCCATTGAGGAGAGCCAGTTAAGGATTTGGACCTTCCTGTTCTCCATACTGGCCAAATGGAGGGAAAGTCCAGGACTTGTCTTGCCTAGGACTGAAATCTAAAGGCAGCATGATATGTTCTTAATAAAGCAGTGATTATATGAATCACAGTAGCAAAATATTCTTGCAGAGCACAGGCCCCACTCCCTGACTTAAGCATCCAAGGGCAGCTGTCCATCATTCCAGAGGAGGGATTTGCCTTGGACAGGAGTTAGTGTATAGCCCCCTGTGTTACAGACGAGTAGCTACAGTTCCAGAGTCTCTTTTAATGAAGATACTTGTGGCTGTTTATTGGACAAAAATAAATTCCAACTGGCCCATATAACAAACGAAACTCAACTACAAAAATGTAATGATATTTATTCAGCCAGCTGCCAGCAAACTCACATGCACTATGAGTCATTCCAGATGTGGATAAAAACAAAGTCTGTCTGTGAAAGTAAGTTTCCTGATCCCGAGGAGACTTGGTTTGGGAGAGGAGCTGAGCGCTGACTTCAGCTCTACTCAGAAGAACAGACAGGTTCTTCTGCAAAGGGGGAGGGGGAGAGGAAAAGCCATTATTTATTCCTGAAAAGAAAGGAGCTGGGAAACAAAAAATCTACTATACAGCTAGACGCCCATATTTTAAAAAGGAGGATGCTTTGGAAGACTTTGGTGCTGCTGCTGTTCTATTACAGTGCTCATGCCACTGTGACCCACAGATGGAGCAGAGGTAAGGTTTAAACCTGAAAAACTATTTAAGAGAAAAATTTGAGTTGTAGATTTTGTCTGAAATTATGTTGCATTATACATGTATATATGTATATATACACAATTATACAATTTTTCCCTCCCTCTAGAATTTTTTTCTCCGTTAAACAGGTCAGCTAAAAATATATATAGCTAAATGGAAAAATACACATGAATAAGTGCAAAAAGGTAAAATTATATTTGTATTCTATTATAATAAAAGTATATAAAATATCCCAAGAACAAGAATTACATTCTTGCACTTTTTTCCTTTCTCTCTTCCTTCTAATTTTTCTCCTGCATTTACAAAAAATATGGTGTGAAACCTTAAAGTGAAAGCCTGTGCAGTCACAGGTGGCATAGTCTGCTCTAGCAGGATGACACCTGGTAATAGTAAAGAAAGGAATGCCTAGATTGTGAAAGGTGCCTGGGAGTGCTGCTACCCTGCCCTGGCAGAGGAGCACAGATAACGCAGAGAAAGCGACCCCATGTGTTATCAGGCTGCAGCTGCCAATGTGACAGTACACAGTCGTGACATATTTGCATTCAAGTGTGCGACAGCAGCACATGGAATGTTTGGGGACTACTGGATTGCACAGGAGATTCTTGCTTCAAAGCTAGTAATGGTGCCCTTTCCCTTTTTTGGTTTTATTCTGTCCTCTGGTATTTGGCATGGGTTCAGTGGCTGCTGGAAGTGGAGAAAGGAAACACCTCCCAAAAGATTTGTTTGGTTCTGATATAGAGATTCACAGGCGTTTAAAGGAACCAGAGTCTGCTAAAAAAATAGAGCATTCAAATGCCTCCCTTCCTACACCAGTGTCCCATGTCTTCCTCATCATAGCTGGTACCATTCTAGTCAGCCAGTTTGGTTTGGGTTTTGATTTGTAGGAGAGGGAATTGTTGAGGGAATTAATGGAGAGCTACACAATCCTGCTCAGGCTGTATGAATGCTTATTTTTTCCTTACAATGCTTAATTGTTCCTTACAGAAATCCCTGTTAGTGGGAGCTCGCTGGCAGGGCATTGGCCTGGGACTCACCATGGCAGGTTCTTTCCACAAGTTTTCCCTCAGACTCTGGGCTGATATTGCAGGAATCATTGCACCTGCATGTGCCTTACTTTTCTCTTCTGGTATAAGACAGGAAACAGCACCAATTTTCATCATAAGATCCTGTAATTCTGTAGGTAAGAATTTGTCATTCCAGGGATGGCACAAAAATGTGAGAAAATCAGAACTAGATCTGATTTAAAAAAAAAAAAATATATATATATATATGATATATTAAAAAAAAACCACACAACCCCACCCTTTGGAAGAATGATGTCACCTTTCCTAAGAAATGGAAAAAAAAATTAGAAAAGAAAAGGGAATTTATTTTCATGGAATAATCACTATGCAATTTAAGGATGTCCTTCACTTTTGCTAACACACTTATTTTAATTAAACAACACCTCAACCCTAAAAAGAATTAATGCAACCATTAAAATCCAATTTTAAGCAACATGAATATTTAAAGAAAAACATCAGAAGTCTCTTTTGCCTTTTGGGAAAGCAGGTTTTTTTTCAAGCTGGAAGGTCTAGCACTTGTTTTTGGAGACTTCAGAGGGAAGAGAAGATTCATTCCCTGTTGTGATAAGTTCAGTTGTCACAAATAGGATGCGCAGGCATTTTCTGAGGAGGAAACCAGATTTCTTTTCAACATCTGCTGGGACTATTCTGCTCTAAAGATGTTTTAGAGGCATGACTCCTTCACCAATAACTACTTCAGTGAACCTCCATTCCCCTGAACTATGTGTCAGCCCAGCCAAATCTGCAGTATCTAGAGAGGGCCGAAACACAGTCTTAATTTTTGAATTGCTTAGAAACCTAAGATAAAATTGGAGTATTGAGAAATGACACATTCTTCTGCACACTCAGAGCTCTTCCCTCCCTCCACAAATGACAGCTGAGTCTTGTTTAGGTTAAATCTCAGTCATTTAAGTCTTATCCAAGTCCCGATTTGAGTTTTGCAATGAAAAGGCAAAGACAGATCAGCATCTGGTCTGGTGGAAATGAAAGACAGATCTGTGTATCGTCTCCATGTTGACTTGTCATACAGATTGCTTACAAAACAGTAGGGCTAAGACCTTGCTTTGATTGCCAGCAGTTGTTGTTTGCAATGGAAATGAGCTGTCAATATCATACACAACAAGGTCTGGCTTTTACCATTTTTCCACTGGGAAGCACTGGGGCAGCCTGGGATCCCCAACCTTTGTAACCAATCATTCAAGCTTTGGCTCAAGCAAAACTCAGACGTGAGAAAAGATGAACACACTTGTGCTGACTGGTGAGTGGGAATTCTGGACTGCCACTTCCCTTTTCTCTTTGCTTAAAGCATCTATGAGTGGGGAAAAAAAGAAAAGCATTTCTGGCAGGAAAACAGAGTGCTTTATTCTTTCCTTTTTCTTTTTAAACTGCCTCAGCCCTTTGCACTAAAAATCTCACACACACTCCTCAGCCTGCCTTGAGAGTCATGAGCACTGGTCCAGAAATCACAGGCAAAGCTTGGTCTTTAGGATGGGCGTGTTTAGAATAATAAAGAAAAGATCCTGAGTGATGATGAAATAATTTTCTTGTCGTCACCTCAAGTCTCCTGGAGCCTCTTGTAGGCTTAGCTGCGTGGAATTACCCTCTCAGATTTTGTGAAGCTCCTGTCTAGGGAAAAAGGGTAATGAAAAAAGATAATTAAAAGTCTCTGCTGACTAAGTATTATTCCCTATGCAATGGCAGATGTGAGGTCATATAAATTCTTCTAGTTCCAGATAAGAATTCCAGATCTTAAGAGATGTTTCTTCTGAAGGAACCAAGGAACGAATCCTGGGGTTTGACAACAAAAATAAGCGAAAAACCTCCTCCATGAAGCTATGGCAACCAGAGTCAGTGTCAGTGCTTGCCAGTTGCTTCCATCAAACTTCTTTGAGAAGTACCAATCCACTGGAGAGTAGAAGCCAGCCTTGTGAGCGTTACAAGAGTTGTCTGTTCCCTGAGGAGAAACCCTAAGGCAATCCTTATCAGCATATCTCATCTCAGCTGGCTGGAGTTTATTTGCTGTAAAGGCTGCCTGATTCTAATAAATGGGGCACACAAACAGTGGCATTCTTGTTGTGTGGTTACTCAGGGAGAGAAGATTCAGATTTCTTATGGCTGTGGCTTTCAGACAGTGCAGAAGCAGATGCAAGGGTAATTTCACCCCTCAGTGGAGGCCGGAAAAGGAGATGTTGAAAGACACAAAATAAGAAGGTAAAATGCTTTTCACCCCCCAGTGAGAAAAGGATATATCAGCACCACAGAGGTTTCACGCTTTTGGGGACTTTTTGTGCTTTTCCTTCCAGACCTCAAAAGCAGAATTGCAGTCCCATCCAGATCTATCTGGTCCACATGCCTTATTTTCTGCCCAGTCTCTAGTGGCTGATGAAAGTCAAATAGCTGTTTGAGAGCACCAAGGGAAAGAGTTTGCTCTCCTTAAAGGTTTTCTGCAGAAGGAATTGCTTGGACTAATAGAAGATCCGTCTTCCTTCCTTTACCACAACATTGCAAACTCTTTTTTTTTTTTTTATTTGCTCTAGGGTTGTGGTAGCTCAGTTTGTGAGTTTGATGGAGCAGCTGCTACCTGAGCAGCTTTTGCCTGCTACTTCTGCTTGTGGGCTTAGCAGGAGCAGGCTGGCAGCTGTCCTGTGCCAGGAGAGGGAAGACTGTGTAGAAGAGAGAGAGACTGGCTGTTGCTAGAAAGCCAGCCAGTACTTTTGTAAGGAAGCAGTGTTTAATATACTCTAATCTCTGCAGTCATTTGGTTGGTGGTAATCTCTGCTGTGTGTGCAAAGATCGATTACCTCAGAAATTAGACCATGCCCTTCATCCCCACTCCTTTTCATCTTATTTCCCTGTCTTCCCTGCTGCTTTCCCAGTCTCATATTGCATCCTGAGAGCCAGGCACTCCCTGCTCGAGCGGCTTCTGGAGTTCCACCACTGATAGTAACCCTTGTTTGACGTTTTTGGCTTGGAGAGCATGAGCAAAGGGATTGTGGCCTGAACACAGCCTGTAATTGCAACACAAATGGCCAAACACATACACACTTATGTACCCAGATCTCCTTCGGTAAACCAGGTTGTGGTCTGGGTTATTTGATAGGTGACAAGGTTTCCAGAGATCTGGTCCAAGTGTAAAAAGAAGTTACATCAGCTGGACCAGCTACCAGAAATTTTTAAATGGTAACATCTATCCAACTTCCTTTAAATTCTATACATTGTTATCCAGTTCTTAAAATGTGCAGTGTAAATGAAAGACGTGAAATGAAAGCTATGAAACAGCACCAGCTCTGTCTAAGCCTGGCTGTGTAAAGAGCATTACTTCTTATGAGGAAAATGCAATATTTCCCTTTTCTCTGGCTCTCATGTGATCACTTGGAAAACTGCCTCAATTGCCCCAACTTCCCTGCTTGTTGGGCTCATTCCAATGACCTCACTGGAGCTGCAAAAGGCATGATCAATCTGCTGCAAAAGTTTTCCCCACCTGCCAGAGTCTGTTCCATGAGTCTGCCCAGCTCCTGGGAATGCATGTTTGTAGGCTGGAGTCCCCTGATGCAAATTATTTCTGCACCAAATATTGCAACTCTGTCTGTAAGGAGATGAAGGCACTTCCTGAGGAAGGTTGGGAAAGGGATTCATTATTAGTACAGCTGCAAAGGTAGCTGGAATACCACAGTCTCTGAATGGATTTTAATCATGGTAGGATGAATATCCAATAGGATAGGGCTGTGACTGTAATCAAAATCCATTCTAGCATGTCCTGATTTGCCAAATACTCCTTTAGGCCCAGACTTAATTAATTTAACCTGCATGGAGTATGATCCCTGAATCAGAATTCGCAGTGGATTCCTGAACCTGAAAGACATGCAAAGGATGCTTAAAAAAAAAAAAAAAAGTCGAAGTTTCTAATCTCTTCTAGGGCAATGATGCTAAACTGTGATGAGATCAGAGGGAAGATAGATCATGGAAGTTTCCACATTTTAGTTTAGATCACAGATGGATTTTGTGCTCTATGAAAGCAGTCCTGCTGTTAGGAAGGAAGGATCTAAGTGATTCTGAGATTTCATTCACCACAGGAAGCAGCCAAAAAATGGCTAAATCTTACTGCTCACGCAGTTATAAAGTTAAAAAGGCAGAGGAACTAGACAGTTTCGAGGAAACCTGAGTAAACAACAAAAGGAAGACGCATGAAGGAAAGCTGCTTTCTGTTTGATATGTGCTAGACTAAATGAGAACTGTTTGCTTGAAAATGGCACTGGTAGAATCTTCCTGGTGATGCCAGTTCCATCCCAGTACTGGGGACTGGCAAGTCAGTAAGATATTTGCTGTCGCTTTGATCATTTTTTTCAGAATTCCTGCAGGCTATAGTGTCACGTCTATTTGCCTCAGTTCCAGGTATGGAACTCTCCTGGGATCTGGATCAGTTTGCACAGAGGTCCTCCTGTCCCAGACAAAGCTCTCCTGGGAAGCACCTCCTGCCCTTTAAGTGTCTCTTTCTACTTTTACCTGGAAATAGCTCCCTTCCCCTCACCTCTAACCACCATCTCACTGCTCTTAGTTCCTGTTGATCAGCCAGTGTTCTCTTCCAGAGCTGAAGCAGCTCTGTTATGAATGAAATAAACTCATGTAAAACACTGTGAGTCCCCCCTGGTTACCTTATATTCAACTGCTGGGCCCAGAGACCTCAATGGTACCTGGCATTATGCAAACACACAGCGTAAAGAATAATCTGTCCTTCTCCAGAGAACTTTCAGTGTAATTAAGGAGAGGAAATGTTAGCATCCTTTTTCATTGTGAGGCACAGAGTCATTAAATCCCTTGCCCCAAATCTCTTCAGGATGACTGTGTGAGTGTAGTCCTGTGTCTTGTTAATAGCTGTGATTTATTTATTTATTTGTTTTTAATTCTGTTTCTGAAGCATAAAGTGCTTTTCTTGTTTTCTCGGGGTAGATCACGCCAAATTCAGCAGGAGTGTAATGGCTTCTCACGCAGAAAGAAATCCTGTCAGAAGCACTGAATAGTACAATCTAATTGAAAGAGAAGTCAGCAGGCCTTAATGAACATCATCAGGCTGCAGAGGCTCTGATTATTCGGATAGTGACAGGCAAGATGTAAATTGCTGAGGTAAAGAGCTGAGTGGGGCAGCAATTAACTTTGCACAGAGTGCCTGTGCCCGGGTTCAATGCAGGGCAGGACCCACAGGGCAAGCCCTGGGTGCTGGGGGAGAAATTGGTGATTGCCTACAGGCATAGCCAGGGCTCTGTGAGTCTCCCTGCACCCCAGTGGTTCTGCTGAGGGGAGCTGAGTCTATCCAAGATGCAGAGAAGCCAGCTGGTTACATGGACCTGGCTGCAGCAGAACAGGGAGCTGTGCCAGCATCTTGGTTTGAAGGGGGCAAACAAGCCTGCCCCTGCTTTAACTTTAAAAGCACTTAAATATGCAAACCAGCCCAACAAAAGTCAACAATAGTTTTTTTGCTCTCAGGAGTGAGGTCACAATTCATTATCTGGAATTTGGTTTCCTGTAGTAACCTTGATTTTTAAAATCTTCCAGCCTGAATGAGTTATTTGTTGTTTAAAGGGTTTTACAGCAAAATGGCACTGGCATGGGTGAAGGTGATGCAGGTCTGCTTTACAGAGAGCTCATGCTGGGAAGCAGAGGGGGAAATGTATCAAAGCATCATTAAAAGGGAAAAAAAAGGCAACTTCAGAATAAGCTGCAAATGACACTTGTTATTTAACACAAACAGAAAAAAAACCACCCAGGGGACTGTCATCTGTGGGGTTTTCTCTCTCACTGGATGGAAAGAAAGTCAAGAAAGGATCCTGTATGTCTCTATTGTCCCTGTGTCTCATTACACCCAAATCCTATTTAATTTGGCTGTTGCTATGGCAGTTTTATGATATATCCCCTACAGCATACTTGCTCATTCAGAGACATTAAACCAGCCCAGCTCTGCACCACAAGCTGTGGTGTTTCCATGCCTACTCAGTGACCAAGCCTCAACCAGTAAGTCCTTTTACCCCCCCTGAGATGCTCCAGGCTGCAGCAATAACCTGTCTCCACTTCTCCTGCTACTACAGCGCTTGTGAGAGCACAAGCTCAGTGCTGGGCTGCAGGCTGAGAATGTGAGGAGGAGAGAAGCAAAGTTAACTAAGCTCCACTACTCCCAATTTCCACAAACATTCCTTTCCTCTGCTGAAAGCATATGTGAGGCCTTTCCTGGCCCACTTTGCTGGTTAGGTTTGGCAGCCCCCCAGTTCCCCTGAGAGCAGCATGCATACCACTCATCCTCTGGAAATTCCTCCCTAGCCACAGGGAAAGAGGTCACCAGCCAGGACCCTGGCTCCAAACCACTGAGTCTCTCTCTCTGCTCAGGAGAAGCCAGGTGGGTAGCTGAAAAAAGATGCTGAGAAAGGGAAAAATAAGCTGCTCAGTGCTCAGAGGTTGTTTGGGAGGAAATGGGACAGCAGGGGGACGATGCTGTGTTTCAGTCTCATGTTGGAGACCCAAATTCACAAGGTCTTCTGTAACGCCTGCCTCGCCCCCTCACCCCCTGGCACAGCACAGGGGAAGCAGAACATTTCAGATAGGTTTTGCCTAATTGTAAAGAGGATAAACTGCACTGGGCTGGATGTGGATATCTGCTGCAAGCCAGAACATCAGGATTTAATCATCTCCATCCATTTGGCAGGTGGTGGCATGCCACAAAAGGACTTGATGCTTCCAGTCTCTTCTCTGTCTTGGGAAGAGTAGAGATTTTCCAATCTGGCCAGGGTAATTTGAGCCACAAAGAGGGAGACAAAGGCAAAGGACAGATATAGTGAGAAAGGACAGGGAAAAATCTGGAGGTAAAAATGAAGGTGGTATGAAGGAGAGGAAGAACGAAGATAAAGGAAAGGTGCAGAGAGAGAGAAAATGTATAAATAGGGATGGGAAATATTAAAGTGCACATCCAGTCAAGATTAGAGTAGCACTGTCTCCCTTGCCAGCATGGTATCCATCCCCATTTGAACCCACACTTCAGCAGATGCCCATCTGTCACAGCTGGTCTTCATCTTACCCGTCTGCCTCTCAGGCTCTTGGAACGGTTACTCTTCTTTGGAGCTGGCACTGCCATTTTCTCATGTAAGCAGGACTCATGTTTACTTCTAGTTCCCAACAGCCTCTCATCCTACCAGGATGTTGAGAGGTTCTAATCTGGGCAATTGACCTCTAGTCACAGTATAAAAATTAAAGTTACTGCTACTGAATCATCAGTGTGCCAGGATTTCTTCACTTTTTTAACCCCTCCCTTTGATCTTCTAAACTACACAGGTATGCAAAAAGAGTCTTGCCACTGCCCAAGAAAGAGCCCATTTTATTCCACAGAAGTTGCAAGAAACTTGCAGTTTTACAGGACGATGGAGCTACAGCATTTCCCATTAACATCAGTCATAAGAAACAGCGCCACAACTGCCCAAGTCCCTGTATCTCCCTATTAGTCCCTGGAGGAATGGATCAGGTTTTGAAAGCCCTCAGTTTCCTCTCTGGTTTTCATAATGCTCACAGCCATGACATTGCTTTTCTGTTTATGCTTGGCTCTGAAGAAATGCGAAGTGTTTATTGAATTTATTTATTAAGCACAGATTTTATGTCTCAGGGAGCTGTTCACGTCTTAAGCCCCCTTTTAAAATAAAAGACATTTAAAACATGCTTCATTTTTTATTTACTGTAATTATTCATGGCTTGGCACTGAACAAACTCAATTTCCAGTTAAACACTACTCACGGGCCTCCTAATATAGTACAGCATGTGTTGAATGAAACCAACCATTTTTCATAGTTGCAGCAACTTCTGTTTTCCTGGATTACCCTGCCAATTTGGCAGAAGGTTTTGGAACCTAATATTCTAATGATAAAAATGTATACACTGCTTGTTCTGTTGCTTTATACTGCCAGTTTTTTAATAAACAGAACTAAGTACTTGACTTGTACTTAGCAAACATAAAGCTCAGTTGAGTCCTCACAAAGAAATGAGGATAGAAAAGCATCCAAAGATTTTTCCACACTGGGCTGTCCCATAGCAGGAATCAGATAAAATCAGCAAAAATCAGATCTATCAGCCCCAGTTAGGCCCAAGTGGCAGGGGGCACTGTGTGGCTGCCCTCTTGGGCTCTCCAGCAGAAGGAGGATGATGATGTGGCCCTGTTGACACACAGGACATCTGGAAAAAGCCAGGGTGAAATGAATGGGCAGCACAGCATCTGATCTCTCCCTAAAATCATCCTACTGCACTGAGGGAAGACTGCAGGCACTTGGCTGAGGCCTGGGCAATGCTGCATGCTAAGGATGGAGGGGATCCTGCAGGAGGGCAGAGAGCAGGATGGAGATGTTTAGCAATGGGACTGAAGAAGATGGGGCAGTCACACGGACTGGCGAGTAGGGTTCCAATGGTGCTATGTTTTCCATGTTCACAGCAGGGAAGTGCTGTGGGCTTCAGCTGATGAAGTCTGGTTTTGAAGAATCTGCCTGGTAAATGCCTAAGTGTTAGGGATACTGTGACAAATTGTATTTCCCTAGAAATACACTCCATTTCTAGCCAGAAGCTGTATTTAGGGAGCAGGCTGCTGGACACTTGCTGGGAATTTCTGGATACCCTTCAAACCCTGAATGACTAACTGCATGTGCCATAGCCCATCAATCCATCATGAACCCCGTCATGTCAGCCCCACTCCCTGTGAGTGCTGCTCACAGCCAGTGTGGTCCAGCCAAAGAGAATGCCAGAGCTGAACAACATGTGCACTTAGAACCTCCAAAGGAACAGAGAGTGCCTCTGAAGTAAAATATCAACATCAAGGCAAAGTTTCTACTTTCACAAATTTGGCAGTGTAACCAACTCGTCACCTGTCTTAAATACTTTACACCCTCCCTTTCTATTTTCATGATCAAAGATGGAAATGTGTGTCATGCCCAGCTGGCTTTTCACACTCATCTATGATGTTCACCCAGGAGCTTTTCCCTCCTGGTTGAATTCATGCTACCTACCACAATGCAAGCTGTCAGAGAAGCAGATGTATCATCCCTGATGCCTCTGCACATGAATGCTGCTGGACCTGAGGCTGGACCTCAGCACCCCCTGGATGTCTGCCCACTGAGATGGAAAAGAGTGCCAGTGCTTCTCATTGCCATTCCAGCTGGGAGGAACTGCTGGAACATACTGTGGTTTACTGAGCTGTTTTCAAAGCCCAATGCATTTCCCTATGGGTGCTTTTGCTGACAAATTAATGCATGTATTATTTAGGCAAAGTTATAAATCACCTTCTGAGCGTTCCTTTCACAACAAATTGGCATGCTCGTGGCAGCCTGTCTCTGGAACCCAATGCAATGGTTAACAGCTACTAATCCAAGGAGCTCAGCCATGACAAGCTAGTTTTCATTCTGCTTCATCCATCCTTAATCCTCGGCACTCAGAGGTCAAAGCACAATTTAAAGATTATTGGGGCCAGCATTTGGAATTATAAATAGGGAGACAAGTAGTCCCTGCCTTATTTTATGGCCATACTAAATGTCAGTCTACCCCTACAAATGGCTACTGTGTTCCAGTACCTCAGGCAGTGATTACCCTAACTTGACAAAAGGAAGTCATATGAAGATGATGTAAAACGGGTATCAATCACATATTCATAACCAGGTGGTGTCTATAAGCTTGCCTGGGAGATCACCATCACTAGAAAGCTGAGGAAGATCTGCCATGCAGATGTATCACATGCTGAAGTCCAGCTTTGGTAAGGAGTGATTCTGTAGGCCAAAGCCACAGACAGCACACTGACCAGAAGATTTTTCTCTAGCAGGCTGTAACCCACACGCCAGCAAAACCTTTCTAAGTAAGCTCATTTCATTATGCAAGCTTCAGAGCCTCTGAACTAGTAAGAAGAAAGGCCAAATGTAGGGAACAACAGGATGAGATTTACGATGAGTATCACAGCATATTACCTAAAGTGCTTCTCCACAGTAATAATGCCTTCACTCACAGTCCTCACACACAGAGAAGCTAAACCAAAGAACTGACTCCCAGCTGGTTTCAGTCAGCAGCATGCTAGAGGATTTCACTGGAAATCAGGCCTTCCCCCCTTTCTCTAAATTTGTTCGTCCTAAATTTAGAACATGAGGTCATTTTTTCCTTGAATATTTACTTACATTATTTTCCCATAAGCCAAAATCTATGTTACAAGTTCAGCTCAAATGACTGCAGAAGAGGGTGTATGTTAAGGAGGAAGAGCTCTGAGTCAAATTGGCAGGGTCCTCTTGGGCTGGGAGCCACTGGGAGATGGCACCTGTGGGGGCAGGAACTGCAGCAGTGAAAGAGGTTGAGTTCTGAATTTCCATCAACTTCAGGTTCAGCTGTCAGCATTTTGTGCCCTTCAGGTCTCTCTTCTCAGAAAACAGGATATTTTGGGTTATTCTGTTGGCTGCAAGATTTCTGTAACCCTGACTCTACCTTTCTTGTCTTCTCTGTGATCCCAAGCGTCTTTCACAGCACAGGGTTCTCTGTGACCTGGCTGCCAGAAGAGCAGCACCACAGGGCTGGTGGTGCCAGCTCAGGTCATCTGAGGATCTCACACAGTGTCCAGCAGCCTTTAACAATTTGCAGCATTCCAAGTTTTGCCAAGACTTTCTGTACTTAATGGTGAATCCAGTTGTATGTCAGTCTCAGCTTCATTTCAGCAGATTGTGAAACCTGAAAGATCTAGAAACAGCCAGGTTTTAGGAGAGTTTGAAATAACAGTGAAGACTGAAAAATGTCAGCTTTGTAAAATGGAAATCCCATATGTGTGGTTTGTGAAAGGGGGATGCAGCTGTAAACACAATCAATTTTGCATTCATCCTTTATATTTCTTTGCTATGTTTGTGGCAATATCACAAAGAATGTCTTGGCCCAGCATTGCATCTGCACACATTGAAATCCACTGATTGGATTTAGTGGAGGATTATATTCGAACTCCATTAATATTTTAATTTCATTTCCACACAGATACAGACATTAATGTAACAGGCCCCAGACATGCATGCAGGTGTGTGCTTGACAGAGCAGATGTCTTCCCGGGCTGATCCTCACTCATCTCTCCAGGAGAAACACATGTTTCCCCTGACTCTCACCCAGGGATACAGCCCAGCTCTCCATCCTTCATGGTCTGCTCAGATGGCAAAGCAGCTGTACCAGTCCAGTTCAGAGACAAACCCAAATCCATCTTCAGGTCTGAGTCCCTTTCTCAGACTTCTTATCTTTATCAACACTACTGTAAAGCACACAACATTTGAAAAGGCATTGCCTCCAAAAATAACACATTTCTTTACAAAAAGGACCCAGTATCCCCATTCTTTTTGTTTACTGGGCAAGGCTGATTTATAGTCTTTCTCATCCAGCACATATTCATGTCATTAAGAAAACCACAGCAGGTGCACTGACATTTGGAACTTAATGAACAGCTGGAAAGGCAGCTGGGGTTTCCCTGCTTTTGAAGAACAAGTGAAATCCCAGAGCAGAGGAAACAGAAAACTGGTATTTATGTATTCACTTCCTAACAATTTATTTCAATTTGGATGGGGATCTGAAAGAAAAGGGAAGACATTTCTGATTGTTTCTAGTTGGAGGGAGAAGAAATGATCAATCTAATGTTTATTCCTCCTCAGTTTTGAGCTGCGGTATTCATAATTAGTGAGTATGAGGAATACCTTGTTGTTTCATGTGTGTGAGCAGTTCATACATGAATATAATAATAATAGTAGTTAATCAGATCAGAGACTGCTCCTAGACTCACTGTCAGACACTTGAATTTATTTGCCAGTTGAAACCATTCATAGATGGCTTAAGTGAATAATTCCAGGGTCCCCAGCATTTCTGAGCTGCCATGTGATCATGGAATAAAATTTCATACTACTCCCTGCTAGGTCTGTGGTCCAAACTGGACCTTTGATTCCTTCCTCTTCATCCAGTCTGGGAATAAATTTTACATATTCTTTCTGCCAGTTGAATTTCCTCTGTTAAAAGCTCAGTGGGGTGTAAGCATAGAAGGGGAAGAAGTATTTGGCACCTAACGATCCTGCAGCCAACCCTCACCTCTAGCAAGAGCAGTGACTACCCTTGCTGAGGTGACCATTAACAAAAAAGGGATCTTATTCATCTGGTGGTTAGATCAAGGGTATGAAGGCATGAGGAAGGGCTTCTGCTTTTCCTCACAGGGCTGATGACCGTGCTTAGGTCATCTGAGGACTCGAATCATCACCAGATACAGTAAGAACAGTCAGAGCACAACTGCACTGGGAGTTTCTCACATGTAGAAATGCTGCTGGCGTAGCAGATGTGTTGTGAAGCGAGACAGCTAAAATCTACCACTGTTTGTTTGTTTGCTTTCCCCCTCCATTCACGACCAGGCAGATTCCTGGCTTAGCTCCCTGTGTGGCCATACAGTGTTGGTGTCGACACAAAGGGAAGGAGGGGGTGCCGGGCAGGAGAGCTGGGCTGCCCCTTGCAGCTCCATCAGGTCAGACTCAGCAGAACCCTCGCCAAGAGTCACCTTCGCCTGCCAAGACACAAAGGAAACCCAGCCATTCTTCACTACTGAATGAATGCCTTTTCTCTGTGCCCAGTGACTCAGCTCTGAGGAAATACATACCTGGGACGTGGTGCAAGGCTCGAGCCCACCCCTTTGGGCTCTGTGATGTTAGTATAAAAAGGGCAGAGAACTGGTGACAGTGATTTGGTGTTGAAGGGCTCTCCTTTCAGAGCAGCAATAGCACGATGCAGGAAGCTCTGGGAGCTGCTGTAGTTCTGCCTTTTCCCGTGAAGCAGAGCTCTGATTTCCCTTGCTCTCTCTCCATTGCTCAACAGCAGAGGCAGCTACTTCACTCTGCTCCTCGGGTGCTTCCCCACTGCTCAGCACCAAAACACAAACACCTAGCTGTTTTGATTCCTTCCTTCCCTCACTCACTCCCATCTCTGCTGCCTCCTGGGAGAAATGGAAGTAGATTGGCTCTTCGTTATATCCCTTCACTTGTTGACTTGTAAAAAACAATTTCAAATGTGTTTAATTAAGACTGCTTGATGTCTTTTCCTTGGATAAGGGCCATTGTGAGTAACACAGATAGGGAAGGAGAGGTGGCTCTGAAATGAAGACAGGAATATAAAGTACTGGTCCATTTCCCAAGCCTGTTTGAAATTAACTGTGTTAACACAGTTATTTATTGGCTGTTAAACCTGTGGAGCAGGGTTGATATTTCTTTTCTTTGCTGCTGCCCTTCACTTACAAAGTTTTTGCAGTAGTCTACCCCCAGTTTGTGGTAATATGACAGCAAACTGAAAGTAAGGTAGTATATTCCGCTTCTTCTTTCCTTCAGTTTCTCTGCGTGCATTTTTTCTCTTCACACCTTCTGCAGCATAATAAAGGCCTCTCCTGGCTGACTGGAACGTTTTTTTATGAGTATAAATAATTCCAGGTGGGAACCCCCTCCCTATCACACCAGGGGAAGAATAAATAACACAGTATACATGGTTTCAGGCTGGGAACAGGTGAAAATGCTGCATAATGGAAATTCCATATGAGAGAATAAATTCTCAGACCATTTTAGTTGTTTGGTGCTAGTGATGTCTTTTAAACCATTTCACTTAAGTCATAAATGTAAATATCCTCCGCCTCTCACAAACACAGGCTCAGCTGAACCATTTTCTTCTCTAGCAATTTCCATTCCTGCAAGCATAATGGTTTTTTGGTCTTTCTGATACACCTTTACATTTCTTGCTTGTGCCGAGTAGCTAGACAGGCTATTACCACTCTATTTTTTTTGTATGGAAACTCTGTTGCACATTAATCTAACCTCACACATCTCAGGTCATTTATGAAGTCCAGAAGTTTATGTGGGAATGGGTTCTGTTTTATGCAGCTGAGACACCCTTTCAGAATGTATTTGTTTCTTAGAAAGGAGGTAAGTTAATAAAAACTAACTTACTTTGGAAAAAACTGGTTATGTGTTGCACTACGGAACTGAATATCTGCCATTAATTTTAAGTGTTTTAAACTGATTTTTTTTCTTAAGAACAGTATTGCCTGTTGCAAACTTTTGTAGGGAGATCTACTTCTTACATCCTCATTGACAAAATTTTTCAAGACAAAGCTTTTCTTTTTCTTTAACCATTTTTTTAGAGTAACTAAAGATGACAGTAATGTCCACTCCTGCTTTTAGTCAACAGTCAGGAATTAAGTTTAGCCTTAGGAGCTAAGAAAGCAAGGATATGAACTGAGAGTAAAAAGAGACAAATTCTCTCGGTAGCTGTTTTTAAACATGTGCTAATTCATGTTGTTTTGTAATTAAAATGTTTTCTCCATCTTGCTGCTGTGTTCTCCTAAGGGGCATAGTGATTTAATCTCCCAGTAATGGAGATTTAAATGTATTAAAGTTGGAATGCACAAACCTCTGCATTGCACTTGTTGTCATGGGAGCTACTTGTGTGAACAACTGAAAATCCAGGCACAAGTTTTGGATGCTAGGCTATAGCACTGCAGCATTTTTCTCTTGTCTTTCTAGGATTTTGTGTGTGTTTCCCTTATTTTATTCCTCTTATTCTTCCTCCAGCTCCCCACTCTTTCAATTTCTCCTGCACTAGGACAACATGTTCAATCATTTCTAGTATCGTAGTTTTGTTATAAAAGAGCCAAAAGTCAGGAAGTGTAGCCAAAGCTCACATTCTGCCCTGGGTACAGACACCTTGCAGATGGTGAAGATGCATCCTTCTGGGGATGAGCCAAGGGCAGGGCAAGGAGTAAAATGCATAGAACACATTTGTCCTTTAATAATAATGCCCTTTTTGTAATTTACATTACCACTTTCATTGCCCAACATACCTCTCATAGATCAATATCCCCCCACCCTGCAGTAAATGATGCTTTTGGCACCACTGCAGAATGGTAAAGACATGTTTTTTAAAGGGTAATTCCCAGTTAGCCTGAGGCAGAAGGAAATAGGGAATAGTGAGTTGTTACTCCAGCAATGAAGCAACTCAGCCTGGGCTCACCAAAGTGTGATTTGACAGAAATAAAACTCCTTATGTATAAAAGATACTTCTGGTGTGTGTGCAAGCCCTCAGAAGTAATGTTATCAAAGAGAAACACGAAACAAAATCTTTTTTCAAGTGTATGCAAACTTTGACACTCATGTCCTCTTCTCTTCTGCACAGCATGGCCAAGGAGAGCTCAAACCACTGCTTCCCATACAGAGTTATAGACACAAAATGGGTCAGGCTGGAAGGGACCACAGTGGATCACCTGGTCCTCTCTTCCTGCTCAAACAGGATCATCCCAGAGCACAGGGCACAGGATTGCATTCATACGATTCTTAAATATCTCGAGTGAGGGAGACTCCACAACCCGTCTGGATAATCTGTCCCAGTGTGCAGTCGCCCACACAGTAAAGAATCCTCTTGTGAGAATTTCAGGCATTTGCCCTAAAATCCAAACAACAGCTTCTAGAAACTGCAACAAAATAGATTCAGGCAGCTTGTAGCACTCATCATTTTTGCATGGCGTTAATTATAATGGCTACTCTTTCTGCCTATACAATCACTTTGTGGACAGTGCTGAGTTTGTTTTCTTTGGCAAAAACTTTCATCCGTCTTGAAGAATCAAATCCTTCTTGTTCCTCTGCTCCTCCATGAAAGGGGTCCTACTGAAGCCATGACATAACTCTTTTTCATGCCTCTGATGACAATCAAAATAATTCCTTCTGAGTCATAAACTGTTCACGTCCTAGAGCCCTTGGGGAGCTGTACTTGCTTTGGAGCGATGGTGTGCACAGGGGCCAAATCATGCTTCATACCTTTTCATAGGGGAAGAAAAGGGCACTGATGATGCACAGATAACTGAGAACTCCTGCAGCTATGCTCTGTATTTATTGAGCAAACACATCACAGGAAGCAACTGGGAAATCACGAGCAGATGCACGAACTGGAAAGCAAAACTAAACATCTGTACCCTCACCAATGAAACTGCAGGGAAAACCTGGGAGAGGATCACAAATATTTACCACATGGCTAATGAAGTGCAGAAGATTCTGGCAGAGTTCTTAAGAGAGATGAAAAAACATCTTTAAAATGAGGCTATTTTCAGCCTCAAATGTGATGTAATGTTTAAACCATAAAGATGCATGAGCTAAGTGGTTAGAAGCAGGTCACTGAGGTGACAAACATGGCTTTCTTTTTGTTTAAGAACCTGGGTAGTCTTGAAGAGTGGAATTGAGTCGACAGAGCCATAGGAGACTGGATGGGCTCCCGCTGCAAGCAGTGCAGAAAATAGGGGTTTCTGCACCAATTTTGACTGGCACTTTTAACCACTTTTAGCAGGAGGTGTGTGGGCTGCCTGAAATCTTCAGGCAGAGGCAGTGGTGCACTCCAGGGCACAGGATGAGGCCATGCAGGGTCAGGCAGGGAGGCTTGGAGGGGGTGGCTGTGCTCAGACACTCTGCTCTCTCTGATCCACCTCCAGCCCCAAGCCCTGACTGGTCAGCAAGGCAGAACTCCCACAGCCCCACGGGAGAGGGAGATTTGGAGATTTGGGTATTTGGAAGAGGATGAGCGTGGCAGTACAGAGATCTATAACAGAAAATGTTTTCAGTAAGGATAATGAAAACCTTATGTTTCCTAAGTTGTCTCCGCGAATCATAAGCTTTTTGTCACGTGACTGATCAGCCCTTAGGACAGAAGCACCCACACCTACACTGGAGATGTCTTAACACATTTGTAAGAGAAATAAAAAGAATAAATCTATAGGAGACTCTCCACCGACTTCAGAGTTCCCTGGGCTGGGCTTTCTCTCTCAATACTAATTGGGGATCTCTGCTGCTTTCATGGCTACTGCCATTGAAATGAATTGGCTGCAACATCAACAAGAAGTGATGCACATCACACTGCATCTTCAATTGCTTGATAGCTTTACAGAGAAATCCCTTGGGAAAGAAATTAGTGAAGAGTTCTAAACTCTTCTACTGTTCTTTGATGTCCCCAGACAACTCATGTCAGAGATGGAAGTAAATGCAGGAAGAAGTAGAAGTCAGCAAAAAAGTTTCAAGTGGAATTTGCAATCGCTAAATGCAGAAACTGACTGAAAATCTTTCTATATCTCAGCTATTGTGCTTAGCTGGCACGTGTGTGAAGTCATTACAATGAAAATCAGAGTGCTTGCTCTGAATGCTCATACAGACTTGGAGGAACTCGAGAATTCATGGAGAGGACTGTGGAAGGAGTGACGGTGGAAGGATTTGACTACTGAGCAGGAAGAAAGAGAAAGGGAAGGACTGAATAAAATGCAGATCAGGAAAATCAGATAACCATGACAAATACAAATGAGCTCTGAAAGACTTTCTGAGTTGAATCTCTAAGAGCTGAACAGACTTTAATATGTTTTGGGAGTGAGATAATGAGATGAGGGAGATGAGGGGCTGGCATGCCTCTGATATGCATAAAAAGTCCCTTCTCATGACAGAGCAGCCCAAGCCCTTGTCCCTTTGAATCCCCTAACCTAAACCATGTTATCCTGAGAAGAGCAGGGTAGGCAAACCCTGCTTCTTTCTGAGGTATTACCTGTGACTCAGCAAGTGGGCTAATACTGAATCCATACCATGGCATTCATTTTTGTGTGAGTCCTTAGCTGAGGCTTTTCTGGGTGAGTGGTGATGGCTGAAGCTGGTGACTCCCAGCTCAGCTCCACGGTGGGAATCTGTGCTCGGATTGAAAGTTAAAAGCGATCAGTGTGATGACAAGAAGCGTGACAGCACTGAAAAAAGATGCCACAGACACTTTTCCCATGGCTCAGGGGATATTTGAGATGTAAACCATCTGTATATGTACAGGTACTCCATGCTCTGAGGCTGTTTTCACCAAAAGGGCATCTAAAAGAGATAAAAATGAATAGTCATCATTATGGATTGGATTTCTGCCAGCTGCTTAGTAATTAGAGTTTTAATTGCCCGGTAATAAAAGTTTTAATTACTCAGCAATTACTGCTTGAAGTTTCAAGTGCTTCACATGCACTCAATTGCATTCTGGAACTGTCAAGGGCAAAAAATGGAGTAGCTCCAGTGTGTCTCAGCAAAGCTCTGAGCAATGGAAGGAAACATCAGGGATGGAGCAGCAGCAGCAAACGGGCACAGCCCCAGCTGCCAGTGGTCAGCCAGGCAAGCACTCTCCCACAGCAGACCCTGCAGGCAGCTTGGGATCTCTCCCAAACTCTCTCCTCCTCTGCTGGGCCAGGCAAGCTGCTCAGGTGCTACAGGCATGGTGCTGGGCTTGGGGAAGGCTGCTGCAGGGACCAAATCCTTTTCAGCTTATCTGTTCTTTGCCTCGGTGCGTTCACTCCTTTAGGCTTTTAGTCACACACCCTGAAAGTACTATGCAGTCATTTTAAAGGTTTTGATCTAAACTCACACAGATGAAATAAGAAGCAGCCAGCTCTGGAGGTATCTTATCAAAATGTTTGAAACCCATGCTAGCTACTGTATCTAACTACTGTAGGTTTACTGCAATTCAACAAAATATTTCACCTATTTCCTAGCTAATTTAAGGCCAAAATACCCTTTGTTGTGTCAAGTATGGATTGCTTCATACCTAGCATTATCCCGATTCATTTCCATATGCCGGGTAATAAAGGTCCTGAGGGTCTGGTTTCTCTCTTCTTGCTTTACTGGAATTTAAATGTCATTAACAGGCCAAACTATAACAAAGTCAACAGTTGCCAATGGTGCAGCAAACAGGACTGCATTTAGGGTACAGAGCCTGGAAGAAATTGCATATTTATGATCTGCAAAGCGGCAAATTGTCTGACAAACCATGTAGTCAGAGAGTAGGGACAACTTTTCCATAAAATAATTACAGTTGCTCCAGCTTTTTTTTTTAATGCCTAGAAGAGAGAGCTTTAAATGATGCTCAAGTTTTTTACAGGCAGCATGCAAAATCCATCACAAGAACTTTGGCAAAACCAGACAAAATGGATTTAGCAAAAATTCTTCATGGGAAAAAAAGTCTGGTAGAGGAAGGGTGGGATGCAAATTTTCAGAAATTCAAAGTTAACTTCATGTTCTATTAGATATTAATCATAATTCTAAAAAATCTTAATTTTGCCAGGGGAATCATAATGCCTTTCAAAATATGGGGTATTTGTTTCCTTTTTTTCTTAGACTGGTTTCCAAATTTATCTATTGGTAAACAGAGTTAAAGTTGAGAAGTGAAGTTTATGGGAAACATAACAATAGTCACATAAGCACAGATTAAAAAAACCCCAACCCTTCCTATTCCTGAATTTTTGAAAAAAAAATCCAACAAATTCAAATTATGATTACCCAAACATCAAAATCTAAATTATATACAAATAATAATGTACAAATAAAACACAAAACAGAGTTTTTCCCTTCTGCTCTGAAAGTAATTTAGACCTTTGAAAAGTACATGGATGGTTAGTAACCTGGTTAATAACTCAAAGCATTTTGGTCTTCGCTAAAGCAGCATCAGATGTTTTCTATACTCCGGACTGTCCAGGTCACTGATTCCACAAATGCTCTACTTCACCGGGGTGCTGAGTTCAGGGACTGTACATATGTTTTCTGTCTCATTTCCCTGAAACAAAGTCTGCAGTGCACTTCACAGTGATGAACAAATACCTGATCATAGCGGGCTCTGTTTTTCCCAGTTACTACACTGCAAAGTATTAAAGGCACAGTAAGCTGGGATTCACCTCACTGGATGTAGCTGTCTTGTCTAAGCTGGTAACAGGCTCAGTGAAGAGACACAGACATCTGGGTGAGTCATTCCTTCCGAGTGTAAATGCCCAGGACAGATGAGCTGCTTACACTCTGGTGGATCTGTCTCTAATAAATAAGGGGAGATCAACTTTTAGACAACTGAAACCAGGAGCAATATAGAGTCTCAGAAGCATGACAGCAGAAGAACAGACTGAAAAAAAAGTAGGTTTTATTGAATGTCAGTACTGACTTCCCCTTTTTGATCCAGAAGAAGCACATGGGTTTCAGACAATGTTGATGCTGCAATTATCATCATTCCTTTCATCTCTGAGGCTGCAACTCGGAGCCCCATGCTTGGGTAGCAAAGCACCCTGTGTTAGGCACCCTATGGATCCAGGACAAACAGCTAACCTCCATCCCTGGTAGATCAGGGTCAAAGCAGTCCCTGCCAGACATTTTATTTACAGCAAGATGTTGTACTGTACAGTAAGTCTTTGCAACTCAGGTTTTTACTTGACTCTACTATTGAAAAGTGCTTCTTCTTGTCAGTGTTTGGCACCTTATAGAACCTCTCTTTTCCCATTATTGTTTTCCAGCTATGCTTTTCCCAGCTGCTCAGCGATTCAAGAGGTCCTCAGCTGCCTTCCTCAACCCAGTGTTACAGAACTCGCTGGAAGATGTGGTCCTGCTTTATGAGGTTCAGTATATGGCACCTTAAGCCTTAACCAAGACTGAGGGTACTGTCCATGCTGGGGTTATCCATTATCTGGCTTCATGTCACTTTTATTCATGCCAGCAGTAAACCCATGCCTGTGTGATAGTCCACCAGAAGGGTAGGAACAGTTATATGTAGATATATATATATATATGTATGACAAACTCAGACCTTTGAGCCAAGTGAAAACCAGAGCAAAAGACTTTCCACTGAAAGCAACTTTCTCACAGAACAGTTGCATATAAACAACACAATGCATGCAGATGCTTTGGTCTATGTCTCAGTCCCAAATTATTAAAGCCACAAGTATCAGTCATTGCAAAGTAATCCCAAGGGCATGACTGTTTCTCTTCAGCGCAATTCATGTCCCTTCTTTCACAGCACAGCAATCTGTAAATCACATTCTGGTCATATGGTTAGTAAGGGAAAGTGGCCCAACTGAACAAGGTGTAGGGGTCAAATCTGTCTAGCCCCCATTTTTAGAAACTATGGTTGGATGTTCAAACTGGGGAGATGGGCTTGGAAGCCACTGCTGTGCCCTTTCAGACCTTGGCTATCCCTGGCAGGGTAGACAGCCTTTCCCAGCTGTGCTGCTGTCTCCACCTCCCTGATCCCCATGTGGCACTAGCAGCAGCCCATGCCAGTTTTGGACAACAGAAGACTGCCTGCTTTTTCCCTTTACTCTTTCCTTTCCCCTTAGCCTGTCTCTAGTTTTCCCAGGCAGGTAACACAGGAGTCCAATGCTCACACAGAAACTTTCTGGTCTTCCCTACGTCTAGACAGTGCAATTGTCTCCATTTGACAAAAATTGAAGACCCAAGGACATGTTGTTAATTCACATTTACTCTGTCTATGGCATCTTGGAGAAAATAAATAGCTTTCTGTGTTCTGATTTTGTACCAGTTTCTTTTAGCTGAGCTTGACATTGACAAAGGTCAGAGGATCTCCATCAAAGATGAGGAGCTGGCTTCCCTGAGGAAGGCTGCCGAGTTTGACACCATCTGCAACGAGATTATCCCCAAGAGCATCACAGAGATCCGCAGGCTGAGCAGCAGGCTGGCCTCCTACCCAAGGGTCCTTAAGAAAGAAGACTTTGAAAGGACAGTGCTGACCATGGTCTACACAGCCTACAGAGCTGCTCAGTCCCAGGGGCACCAGAAAGACACTTGGGCTGAATCCTTTGTCAATCTTTACAAAGCCCTGAAGAACGACCTAATGTTTCCGTACAACAAACAGCCATCATAGTGGGAGAGGAGCCGCAGCACAGCCGCCTGCGCTGGCTGGTAATGGACACAATGTAGCACATCCACCACTTTATTCTGTAAAGAGTTCAATAGCCCGCTTCATGAAAGATTATTTGTTTTCTAGCTCCCTCTTGTGGGATCCGCTTTCTAGTTCCATGTTAAAGGGTGAAAAACGTCGACAGCCCTGAGAATTCGATTTTTGTGCTGGCTTGGAGGCACGTTCTGTGACAGGCAAAGAAGGGAGTCTGGTGTACACCCAGGCAGACCCTTGTTTCAGGCAAACCCTTGATTCATCCTGTGGGTTTCCTATAAACAATTCGTAAATATACTGAGCTTATGCTCACATGCTGATGTGCAAGTGCTGGAGAGTGCTGCTTTCCTGGCTGGGGAAACAAGTTCATGTTTTGGCTGGCCAGTAAGAGAATACTACACAGAGATGAAGGCCCTCTGTAAAAGGAAGAGGTTTCATAACTGTCAGCCTTCAGAAATTACGCCACATATTATTCATTCCAAATGTTCTCACAAATAAGTACTGATTCACTTCATTTGGCTGAGCCAGTGTTTAATTGCAGTAACATTTGCAGAAGACAAAGGGCATTGTGAAGACCAGCAGCAAACAATGCCTGTGCACGTATTCCCTGCTTCCTGGAGCTGTCCTCCCAAACAGTCTGCAATGATTCTTTCATTATTTGCACATGACTCTGCTTCTGCTGCTTGCTTTTTTGAAAGGAACATATATTTGTCCTCAGTGGAATCCAAGGCAAGACAAAGGGCCTATTTAATTTAATAATGACACATTTTTCCTGGTTCTACCACTTGAACGTAGGTCATCTAAACCCGTGCTTCAGAATCCCCCTGAGGTGAGGGAGGAAGGTGAAGGTGCATTAAAACGTACCTTGTGCTGAGTTTAGCACTGTGGCGCTTTCTTTTTTATAGTAAATTGTATATTCATTTGAGTATACGTGTGTGTGTGTGTGTGTGTGTGTGTGTGTGTCTATGTTCATGAATGTGTGTGCACATAAGTGCTGAGCACGTAGAAGAATCCCAAATTGTTCAGTCAGTGAACAATTGCATCTGACCACTTAGCAGAAAAGGCTGTTTACCAATTCAGTGGTGCGAATTATGAATTTGGGAGCAGCAAAGGAAAAATTGTAGAAGTAGTGCAACCGATTATAATAAACTCCCCCAAATAATCATGAACAGAAAACAGACAGAATATTTTGACTAGCTATCAAAAATCCAGATTATTCTAAATCAAATCCCCTAGTTTTTGCACACAAGAGATACAAATTCTGTTTTTCTATTGATATTAAAGGTGCTTCTACTTCCAGACCATGGGAAAAGAGCTGAACATTTATTTCATCCGTTCATACCATCATGCTCTACCTGTTTATTGCATAATATCTTAAGGATGCAGGCCCAAATAACAAATCCCTGAGACTAAAACAGACCTAAGGATTCCAGCTCAAGTTCTGAATCATGTTTAACTGCTTTTGCATCACTTGAGCAAAAGGAATTAATTCTTCTGTGTCCCTTAAAAGGGACATTTCAAGGACTGGAGCTGAAAAAATCCACCCAGAAGCGCAGCAAAGAGCACAGTGCAAGCAGTCAGAGCACACTGGATTTGGCAAACACCTGTGGGAATGTGGAACCACAGCAGTCTTAGGGGCAGTCTGGCCACGGCATTAGCAGCTGGACAAAGGGCTTATAAAAGACACAGCCAGTCTTGTTTCTCCCAGGAGTTCCTGGATTTGTGTGTAAGAGTGTGCACGTTCATTTAGACGCATGTATGTGCAGGCACACTTTCATACCTAAAGAGTTCTGTTGGCCACCTTCAAAGCCTCTCTGGCAGATGGCGAAGGAAGCTGCAAACCTCAGCCACAAGGCTGTGGGCCTCAAATGTCTCTGTCTCCTCTGCTTGCACACACAGAGCTCAGCATCCCCAGAGCAGCCTCGCGCTCCTGCCCACACGCCCTTTGAGCCCTCAGCTTTAACGCTGATGATCTGCTTGTGATTTCTTCCCCCACCATGCTTTACATGGAGGGGAAATGCCACAGAGTGCAATACTGCCTTTCCAGCTCTGCCTCTTGGCTCCCTGAAACACCACTTGCTGGAAGAGCCTGGAACCAGGGCAATTCATAAATCCCTCACAGCCAGCTAGTCCAAGTCGGCAAAAATAGCAAGAAAGAGAACTAGAGCAAATATTAATTGCTAGCAGTCACCATCCAGAGAAATGCCTCCCAGCCATACTCCTCACCCCACAACAGGACTTCCCAGCAGAGTTTACTAATCATAAAATATTCCATAGAAAAGAATTACAGATGATTTTTAATATCTTATAATTCCCTATGGCATACGTACCTTACTGTACCTTACAAATTGGTAACTGAAACATTTATCTCCTCAACAGAAAATAAAGGTTTTATGAATTTGTTTCCCTCCTCCCTTTACTGTGTCTAATGTAAGAAAAAGATTTATTCCTTGGGAAAGTGCTTGGACTGCCCAGGTTAATTTAACAGAGATTCTCAGTGTAATAATAAAAACATTCTACATAAAATACTTGCCTTTGCATTGCATTGATTTCAGCAGCAGATTTACTATTTTGCAACTTCAGCATGAGTAATTGCTTATCTTAAACTGTGAAACTCTTCATGAGAGCAACGGTACGGGAGGGAAGAGGGAACAGCCCCTTATTACATGAAGGAGTTAATAAATAGGAATGAGATTGCCTCCTCTTTCCAGAGTTCAGGTGGGAAGGAGCACTCTGCCTTCAGGGAAGTTCTTTGGGCCTAGGCCATTTCCATCCCTCAGTATTGCTTAAAATGCAGCTGTAGGTTGCCTTCTCCCTATCTCAGTTTATGGCTTTTTGGTTTGGACTGAGTCTTCTTTATAGGGAGTTCTTATCTCACAGGTTAGAAAACCACTGCCCCTAAATGGCACATTTCATCCACTCTTTGACCTTATAGAGTGTAAAATTATGAAATAAGGCTATATTTTTTTCCATTTAAAATAAAACAATTTTTCTTTTTTAGTTGCATTTTAGACTTTCTAAAATTACTTTTTTAGTTTCTCTGAAAAAACTAAAAAAACAGGTCTCAAGCTGTATCAGCCAGCCCAAAATCTTCACATTAACTATGGCTTTTCTTCCAGAACTAGTTGTTAAATTTACCTAAAAGGTCTCAAGGTTCTGTTGTGTGATGGAAGTTTCAAGGGACAGAAGCATTCCACAGCCTGACACAGAATTACTAATTTCAGGAAGAATTCACCCCACACATCAAAATCCTCTGCAATTCTGCCTTCACCAGTTTTCCAGGACACAGAGGGGTCACAGTCCAGTCTGGGGAGCTCAGTTTGTCACTGACTAGAAGAGGGTGGGGCGAGGACAGGCAAGCAAGTTTTGGGGGCATGGAAAATCCTAGATGTGTGTTTCCCATGAGACACAGGGCAAATGGATGTCTGGCTACAAATCGTGCGTGTCACCAGCCAGTGGGTTCAGTCCTAAACCTGCAGTGCTTTCTGCCCCACAAAAAGCATTAATAACAGAAGAGTTGGAGAAATGTTTCTCCACTAGAAGACAAGACTAAAAAGACTAAAAATTCTCAGTTTGATTTTGAGCCCTCTGGTTACTCAGGGCACATGAGCCAGCACAGAGATCAGCCCAGGCCTTATGAATTAGTGACATTCAAGGGTCGCAATGGAAGAAGCACGAAGACAAAAGATACTGTTCAGAAAACAATGATTATTTATTTATCATCACTACAGGGACCTTGAAACAATAACAAACTCTTCAGCCACTTAAAAAAGCTCTTTTTATATATTTGTGGGAACGTCAGAAAGCTGTTGATTTTCTCAAATGTTCTGACTGTGTTTGGGGCAATGGGTGGAGCAACTTCTACCTTCTGCAGTCCTCATTGGTGAATTAGAGTTGCCTGTAGCTTTTTAACAAGTTTTTGTCTTGAGATCAAGTATAATCCATGCTGGAATTACTGCGCTGTGAATTCCAAGCTCAGGGCAAAAGTAGGGCAAAGGTAGATACAAAATAGAAGCAAAGAAATAAAATCTGAAGGAGCTGCAAATGGAGGGGGGGTTCTATCTTTTTTTTAAGGAAGAAGTACCTGAAAATTTACTTCTATGCACTGAACAATAAATTGTTTGGTTTAGTAATTTTGCAGCAGAAAAGGAACTGTATTTGAGACTTTCAGACTATCAAACAGAAGGAAAAGCAGCAGCTCAAAGCATATCTCACCTGATTTATGAAAACAGGAACCACATCGCTAGATGATGGAAGAAAAAAACTTTATAAAACATGGGAATAAGGATACACCACATCTACAGCTGTGAGTCTGAATTAAAAAGAAAATTTGTCAAAAGATCACTATGCTCCAACTTGCAAACCTCTGCGTGTTATGGTGTGATAATAATTTGGATGTGCTGGTGAGCCCTACATAAACTGAATGTCTTTTTAGTCGAAAAACCTTTTCAAAACAACAGATTGAAGAATAAATAAACTAAGAAAGATATTTTAGGTGACTGTGGGGATAGCAGATGAGATGATGAGAGATCTTTTGGAGACATCCAGGCATAGGTGAAGGAAAACGTGGCGTGAAAATTGGAACATCTGAGGAACCAGAGAAGAATCTGAAGGAGGAGAAAGCCACCAGAAAGTGAAAGAGTATGGCAGTGATGAAGGAGATTCTCCGATCCAGAAATCTCTTGCTCGTTATTATCATTCCACTTCTGCTTCTTCCTCTGCCACTCATATACCCCAGCAGTGTAAGTACATTTTCATTTTCTTTTTAGCAAAGCCTCTGAGTGCAGCAGGTAGTCCTGCTGATTAAGTTTGCAGTGTGCAAAAAGAAAGAAAAATACCTCAAGAAACACAGATCTTAGAAAAATCAAAAACTCAGATTTGTAGGACTGTGAGGGTCACTGAGAAGTCATCATGGTAAGAGCCAGGGCTACCTTGAGTCATGTCACAAGCGGAGCTGAAGAGCCAGGTGAAGCTAGTAAAGCACTGTTTTAAAGCAGAAGTGTTGGATCTCTGCTTTTTCTAAAATAATATCTGGGTGGAAGGGGGAACAGAACAAACACATCCATGAAATTTTCTTTAAGGAGAGGCCTTTAAAAGGAATACTTTTAGAATATTTAGGTTTTAGCAATAAGTATGCATTGAGGGACCTTCAACTTAGTGTGGGTTTGTAAGACATCAATTCAGGTGAGGCAGGAGCTAGGACTTGGTGGCAATGCATGGCACTGACTACTCCAGAGCAGGTGTAGGTACCTCTGCTGAGGCATTGCAGCTGACACTGGCTCATAAATGCTGGCCCAGAGACATACACAGCAATGCAAAGGAGGGAATATCCTGTGCTTAACACACAGACCAGGCAAATGGAGTGAGTGCAGCTGTGTTCCCAACTCTGCTTTGGAGCTACTGAATACCTTGGCCACATGATGTCCTTTCTTTGCACATCTCTGCAGCTGTAACCCATAAAATAGCAATATTTTCTTACCTTATAGAGGTGAAGTTGTTTAACTTATCAATATATTTAACTTATCAATATTTGCAATGTATTAAAAATCTGCAGCTTGTGCTTCCCCATAGCCCTAGACATAAATCTGTCTAAAAGGTGCAGCAATTTCCATTCCATCCTCTACCCTGCTAACAATTAATTCTTCCTTATAGTATCAGGGGATTTATGAATACTATTATTTTATCAAACAGAAATGCAAAAGATTAGGAACTGTATAGCTGTTTTCAAAACCAAACCTGTGTGGAAAGATAACCAGGATTCATAGAAAGGAAATGTTCCTGCACCACTGAACTGTATGTTGCACTTAGAGTTTTCCTGCTCTGAACGCCAGTGTATCTTGGCTGTTTTCTTACAATAATTTTTCATCTCTTTAATCTCAAGAGAGGGAATGAATGACAGACAATTGTGCTCCTCAGGGAACAAAAAGGCTCACCCTTTCACAGAGGCTTGTTTTACAGAAGGGTTTAATCTCCTCCCATGTCCCTGGAAGGGTGACATGAAAAGAGGTGCTCCCTGACATGGTCAGCCAAGGGAATTGTAAAGAACCATATGGGTGCTGAAGCAGGAATTCACTGACAGGATTGCTGCAAGAATTGCTGTTGTACAGTACAAGCTCCTCTGCACTATTACTCTTCACCTCGTGGTGCTGCTTTACTGCAAAGTGATGTGAAAATCCAACTGGTGGTGATTTACACCCACTTTGTATATATGTGAGTGACCACAGAGGGTAAAGTATAGCTGAGAGTCTGACCAAGAGCTGGACAAACATTTATAGTGCTATTAAGAAACATCGACAACTCAGCTGACAGCACACTATTCAAGTGTTTTTGTGTAGATTGTTACAACCCATTGACTACAATTATTTTTTAAATGGGAAGATTAAATTTGATGCCTGCTCACATGCTTGTATTTTTACAATTACATTAGTTTTTGTCTTTTTTTATAGAGATTGAAATTACAGGGTCATTTATATTTGCATTTCTGCAGGGAATCAGCTTGCAGTTTCTTTGATGATACCAGCACATCTCTGGAAATGTCAAAGGAACATTACGTGTATAGTGGCAAGAGTGACCAAAGGGAGCAAAAGGACTCAGAATTGTTTGTAGATATTGCTAATGGGAATAAAGTCCACAGCTTCTTTTATATTATTTTGTGGCAAGAAATGGTTGGGTGAAAAATAAATTTGATAAAATTTGCTTGAATTCTTTTTCCCCTTCCAGCGTTTTGACTGAAATTGTACCTGAGGTTTGGACATACATAAATGCCTTTCAGGTCAAAAAAAATGTGTGCTTAAACTGTGGTTCTTTTCCATTCTGTCCTTATTTCCTCCACTGTTCACAGTGACATGTGAACACTTTTGCTTCTTTTTTTGTAATCTTTATCATCTTTTTTTTTTTTGTCATAAAGCCACCAGAGATACCATCAGGCATGCCACGTGAATTCAGTCAGTTGAGGACAGGCTTTCTGTGATGACTGTTCCTGTGGCCACACTGTGACCAATCAAGGATCAGTTTGGATTACTCCTCAAAAGTAAGCAGCTGGCAAATCTGTGAGACCTGCAGTATCAGGGGATGCTGACATCCTGATATGCCAAATCAGCAGAATGGACCCTAAACACAGAACATGCTCTGAAGAGCCACAGATGACATCCTTTCATTCACCTTTGGCTTTATTTACACAGGCCGAAGGATGGAATTTCAGCATGATCCCATAAAATCAAAGATGTTATTCCAGAGGCTGGACTACTTCTTTGCAGAGCTTAACCACATCTCTGCATGCAAGATATGCAATGCACACCTTTAAGTGGGCAGATTTCCAACACAGAATTTATTCTTCCTTTTAATCATTCTGAGATCCTTGGATATTTTAGTTACAATAGTTTGATGCACGACCCTTAGTGTGGAGTTTTTAGCCACAGCTTCCTTTCAGCTCCTCTTTTTTTTCCACCTAAAGGACTGACTGAAGATGGATAAATTGATGATAATCCCTTCAGCCATCACATTTTCCTATTCCCTGCTTCATGCTCTGAGGCTGGCTTAACAGAAATTTTCAGCTGTGTAACAAGTGAGGAGGGTGAAACAGTTAAAATTATACTGCCACGGCTTCAGTCTAGTACTTAGTAGCTCTGGTAACCATTAATTAAATATATAAACTCAGCTCAATTAAATAGAAGAGATTAATATGGTTTCTCTTGGAAACAAACTGAGAAAATAAATAAAGTTGCCAGACGAGCCGATTAAGTTTTTAGTGGAGATTAGCAAGCTCGGCTTTCCCAGTACTTGCTTACAGTTTTGTACCATTTAAAAATGCGGTTTGTTTTAGGGTTAATTTTTTGTAAAATAATTACAGCCTGTTGTATAGGAAACACAAAGACTCTGTGCCCATCGCAGTTAGGTTTTGAGAGAGATGCAACTTTCTGTTGTTCTATTCCATTTTCAGTATCAGCCGACTTTATTGCCACACACAGAGGAGTAATAGAAAATAACAACAATCACCCAAAGAAATTAAAGAGAAGTCGATTTTTGGAGTGAGAAAATGGTTTGGATTTGGGTTAGGATGAAAGCAACTTTATTAATTTTGGCAAAATGTACCCCTTGGAGTTTGCATCTGCACAGTTTTAAAATAAAAATCACTGATTCTTCTTTCATTAGAAGTTATTTTTCTCCTCAGACAGCTGCCGGATCTCATACAGAGCCCATGCAAACGTAGCAGTTTGTAAGCAGAAGCTAATCAGTTAAAAATTACAAATGAGTCAGAGTCACTAGGTCACAAAAATGGCCCTATGCTCTGCTCTCTGTAGAATATTAACCTTGAAGTATAATGCAGTTAAAGGTGACTGAGCAGCAAGTTGGCTAATCCAGGGCTAAATTTCTAACAGCCTTCCAGATGCTCTTTATAAACTCTCAAGTAATTGGAGTCTATCTGCTCAAAGGAACTTAGGCTTTCTTCAAATTTATTTCAGCTATTTTGGTGGCCCTGCTTGATAGAATCACAGAGTCATAGAATCATTAATGCTGGAAAAGACTTCTAAGGTCATCAAGTCCAACTGCTAACCCAGCACTGCCGTGTTCACCACTGAACCATATTCCCAAGGGCCGCATCCACATGTCCTTTGAAAGCTTCCAGGGATGGTGGAACCACCACCTCTCTGGGCAATCTATTCCAATGCCTGACCACCCTACCACTGAAGAAATTTTCCGTAATATCCGATATAAACCTTCCCTGGCTTTGTTGAATTTTAAGTGTTTAATGTTACACTTTTCTGAAACAGAGCAGTATTAGGCATTTAAATATTTAAATCCAAGCTTCTGAGTAACCCTGGCTGCAATTCTTACTCAAGTAAAAGAAATAGTACATATCAATCTATCTTAACTTTTTCTGTGGGCTGTGTTCTTCCTGTTATTACTATAAGCTGTACTTCAAAAAAAAAGATGAACAGCTGATTGTGGCCCTTTGCTAGAGGTAACATAAAAATGACACCTATAAACATGAATTTAAATACAAGCTATTGATTCATACCATTGAACCCACATCCCTGTATAATTTCACTAGGCTTTACCACCTCGTTCACAAAACTGATTGAAAAACAATGAAATGTAAAAACATGCTCATTGATTTGCACAGAGATCGGTGAGAATTGCTTGTGTGACCTCTTAAAAGCTGCTTTATTTAGAAGTCATCCAGCCAGCAAAAGAAAAAAGTAGTGAAATTATATTTTAAGAGACTCAAATAGCATTTGTGAACAGTGAATTTTCTAAACAATAGCCATTTTTGAGCTGTGACTCCATATGACTCAATAAGTTCATATGCAACACTTGGTGCATAATGAAGAACAGGCACATTTATAGCTAGAGTAAATCAGTGCAGACCTACTAACTGCCATAGAATGCAGGTTAGGCCAGTATAGGACTTGGCTTCAAACTTGGGAAAAGAAAAGAAAAGGAAAAACCTTTTCTTGAGGGTAGTTTCTGTGATTATTTCCAGCAGATATATTTTCTAAGTATAGATAAAAGATATATACTTTCTAAGTATAGAAACTATTGTTAAGATAGCAAACTGAGCCTAAGGAGAACTCCAAGGTGTGCCATAAATAAAGATATATCTTAGAAATGGACCGGAAGGCTTCCATGCACTAGTTGTGTTTCCCTGTGAGAATATTCAGCAGACAGCACTTTTTCCCATCGTATCCCAGCTCCTCATGACTGCTCAGCATGATGCTCTCGTGCCTTTTTCTACCAGAACCTTGGACAGCAGCAAATTTGTTTGATTAACTCCATTCACCCACTGCCTCCAACCCCACAGGCCTGTGGTCTTCTTCCAAAGGGCTGTAGAAATTATCTGAGCAAATAAAATCAGCTAACAAAAGTGCTTGCACACTGTTTAAAAAAAAAAAAAACAAACACACAAACAAAAAAAACCAAAACCCAAAACAAAATAAAAAAACCAAAACAACAGAAACCCACAAGTTTCCAGAGCATTTCCCAAAATGACTATGAGGCAGTTTTATGGCAAATATGAATGCTCTCATCTGATCCTGAAAAGTAACTGTTCCTGTCTTTGTCCGGTCCTGGAGAGAAACACATGCAGAGGTAACAGGTCAACAGGTCTAATCTGAGGAGTCATGACTGAACGCTTGATAAATATTGGATTATGGAAATCAAACAAATTTGTAAATGCACTTGAAGCCATTATTTTGCCGATAAACAGGCTTATCTCAATGCTTTGCCCTGTTTTATATGTGAAAATTTTCATTAGCTTCATCTTCTGAAACTGTCCTTTCAGATGGTAGCCAAGATTTCACACCCAAACAGCTGCACCTTTGGAGGTCCCAATAAAATCCTTTTTGGTTTTTTTTAAACCCAGGCACCCACAGTCCGAAGAATCCTATGGATGAGCTCACAGAGCTCCCACAGCATGTGGCGGGGCAGTAACACTCATCCTCTGTGCTTCGTCCCTGCAGGAAGCCTCGTGCGCCTACGTGCTCGTGGTGACAGCTGTGTACTGGGTCTCTGAAGCAGTGCCTCTTGGGGCAGCAGCCTTGGTTCCTGCTTTCCTGTACCCTCTCTTTGGAGTCATGAAGTCCAGCGAGGTCAGACAGTTGCGCATTTTTATCATTTAATATTCTTACTCTCAGCTAATTATTTGAATAAGGCTGATGTTAGTGCAGCAGCAAGGCTCATAGGTATGGGAGGAAGCAGTGTACCTCTTGTCATGTGCAACTGGGTCCCACCAGCTCTTTCTTTGACAGAAGATATATAGAGGATACAATACAGGCTATATTAGGCAGGAGGGATGTCCATCCTTTCAACTGCTGCATCACAACCTATTGGTCCCAAGGATCCCACCTTTCCCCTCCCCAAATCCATGTAAAGAGCAGCTGTAGGACACACTGTAAAGTTTCCTTCCAATTGTATTTATTATGGATGTCATATAAGGCAAGAGGGTATTTACACTAAAACCAGTTACCATTTACTGCAAAAGACTAGATAATTTTGTTATCCAGGGGAATATCTAGTTCTTTCTCAAAGCTGTAACCTAGTGCTGCATTGTAGCTATGAGTTCTCAGGCAAAGGAGCAGCTGTACTAAAAAAGTCTCTATGATCAGGCCTGAATTTGCTTACTTGAGGTTTTTTTGAATGTTAATTTCTTTCTTTATATGCCAAGAATTTATTTTATTTTGTCTACAACTTTTTCCCTCCTCATTTTTTCTATCTCTTTCTCTGGGGATGAGGGGACAGCACATTTGATTTAAGGACAAGTAATACAGATAAGAATGCAGAAGTATATGTAGCAAACATAAAATAGTTGGATTTCTCTCACAGTCTAGCACTGGGAATACACATAAATGGATAGAGACAAGCATGAGCCAAGAGTTTTATGACTGCTTATTCCCCCAAGTTTTGTAATAAAATTAGATGCATTTTCATACAAACACATTTCAGCATTTTCACAATCTTTTCTTTCTAACATAAAGGTAAAGTAGTTGGGCATTTTCATTAAAAATTTGACAGCACATTGGAGAAGGAAAATTTAATGGCAGCTTGAGAGAAATTCAATGTAATATCAAATAAAGTGACAGTAAGACTACTGCAAATAATGTATTATTTGCTTCAGGAACAGAAATAAATTCCTGCATTCAAAAATAAACAACTCTGATGATGTTGCAGTATTTCCAATCTGCTGTTCTGGAGTGACTCTTGCCTAGAAAATTACTACTATTTAAGCAACAAATTACTCACAGGGGTTTAAGAACATGAACCAGTGTGTCATATATATGTGTGCTGGTGTTAATAAGACTATTAGCATTCACTTAATTTCTCCAAAATGTCTGTGCAAGGAATAAAGGCAAAAAAACCCCAGATTCTTCATGCTGCTGGCTTGATGGATTTCCTACACTCACCTCATTATTTTTTGAAAAGGTAGCAGGAAAATAAAGAAAGTTAATGAGAAAGAAGATGGTGGAAGAAAGCCAAAAAGGTGATATTTAAAAGTTCTGTCACACAACTATGATGGCCAAGTCTATTTAGGTCACTACAGGGATTTATTAAATAAATGTTATTAAATGTACAACTTGTTGCAGATTTCACAAAATAACATTAGTGTCATTCTTGAACTTTATGGAGGAGCATCAGTATAACTAAGGACAATGGAAAAACTATTGCCTCCTCTGTTCTTAATTGTTTTTAAATGCTGGCACCTACATTTGGTTAGAGGAGTAGTTTTAAACTGAAGAAATTACGGTTTTTGAAAAATATTCCAGCAACAGCGTAGGAAGGATTGCATCAAAATGAAATGAAAAATTTTGCTAAACCCCAAGCATCTGTCTGCAACTTTTATTTTCTCCCCTTTTGTTTGTTTTTACAGAAGTATTTGTATGTGTTTGTGTAAGAATTGTATGGTTTGCTTAATTTGTCATTTTTGCAGTTGCTTAACAGAATATCTTCTCATATTTTAGCAAGACCCACATTCACGATTCTGGCTTTGGAGGTGGTCTCTTAATATTTTCCTGAACCAGTTGATGGGGTTTGCTCATTGTCTTTAAATTAAAGTTCTTCTTCTTGAAACCTTTCCCTATTTTCCTGATAAAACAGAAATGGATTTCCAATGTGAAAAGTTTTGGCACAGCACTTGTGGATCACTGCAGCAATATACCCACCTTTTCTTACTGCATTCAAAGAGCAAGTCCCAAAGGACTTTTTTTCTGAAGCTGTAGGTTCTAGGGATGCCACATTTTGCCCAAAAGCTGAACAAGACAGAATAAATATAAACAAGATAGACAAAAACATCTCCAGAATGAAAAAGCAGATGAAGCACATGAATAAGCTGCCTTCAGTGCAGTTTTGCCTGTGCTTGTTTCCATCTGAGTCTGGTTGAGTATGACTGATTTACTGCAGGCACTGAAAATCCTGCTAGAAAAAATAACATTGCTCTTGATCTCTTCAAAACTGAGAAGCCCATAAACAATAGGGTATAGAGCCTTATTTGTAAACACAACAAGAAAGAGATTAAAGAGAATATTTTGATTTATGAATTCTTCATTTTCTCCAGCTCCCTGTCATTCTTACTCCAGGGAGCAAAAATGCACAATGCTATATTTCTTCTCATTCAGCATGCTTCCTGTGTAGGGTAGTTATTGCTTTTTTAACTGACTGCTTCCCCCTGGCCCTTAATGCAGGTGGCTGCTGAATATTTCAAGAACACAACTTTGCTCCTCATGGGCGTGATTTGTGTGGCAGCTTCTGTGGAAAAGTGGAATCTCCACAAGAGAATTGCCCTGCGCATGGTGATGATGGCTGGAGCCAAGCCAGGCATGTGAGTGAACCTTTGGCTTGGAGATAGTTTGAGCCTGACAGCAGCAGCTTGAAACATCTCTGATCTTCCCATCCATCGGCAAAAGTTGCCTTGGTTTGGGGCATTTGTCATACCCATCTTTCCTTTCACAGTTTGAAAGCTCACAAATTTCCCCCTCCTGTTTCTTCCACCTGCGACTCCTCGTATTTTCCTGTGCTGCACTCCAGGTTGCTCCTTTGTTTTATGTGCTGCACCACGGTGCTCTCCATGTGGCTTTCCAACACCTCCACCACAGCCATGGTGATGCCAATCGTGGAGGCAGTGCTCCAGGAGCTAGTGAATGCTGAGGAGGAGTGCGAGGTCATCACGACTGCAGGCAGCACCATTGCCGAAGAAAACAAGCCAATAGGTATTTGTCAGTATTGGCCACTCTTGTCCCTTTTGTTTATCAGTGATCAGACTTGTTGATACACATTATTCAAATTCTATCGAGGTCAGATCTGTCGGATTTATACTGCCAAAAACACTGATATGTACTCTTTCTTTTTGTACTCTGATATTCCTTTGAAAAAATTAAAGAATTTCAAGAAGTGATGGAAGAACAGGAATTGGGAAACTATAGTGAATTAGGGCATCTGCTATAGCTATGTGTCATAAACTTTTGGGTCATAGGATTTTATAGGGTCAGAAGAAAACCCCTGAGAATAAAGTCCAGGAAATTTAGAAGAGGCTTAGAAGCTTTCTCTTGACAATCCCATAATAAAAAATTGATAAGAGCTCTAAGGTTCATTTTGTTCATTCCTTCCCAGAAGGAAAAGGTTTAGGAAGAAAAGGATCTGTCTTTTCTGTCACTTTACAGTTTCCAGGCTGAAAATTATTTCATCCAACCTTGTCTGTTATTTGTGGGTATCATAGTCTTTTAATTGCCAGATGCACATGATCAGTACAATACAGAATAATAAAATGGTGCATGAAGAGAGCACCTGAGACTGTTTGGACAAGCTTTTGTTTGCAGCAGCTTCTCCAGGTCCAGTGCTGTGACCCAGGGGCTCAGCTCAGTTCTTACCCCAGGGCTGCTCTCTGTTCCTTTGTTGCAGGTCTCGGTGAAAAGCATGGCCAACCTTCACTGGAGCTTTTCTTCATCAATGAGGAGTAAGAATGAACCCTGTTCTTCAGGACTGGACATTTGAGCCCTACACAGGTTGCAATGAGATGAACCCAGGAGTAGAGCCAGGAAGGGCAAGCAGAATCTTACAAGTGAATGTTTCACATGTGACTGACAAGGAAGGCTTACATGATAAATGGGATTAATGCCATGGTCTGGATCTCACTAAAACTTTGCAATGTTCATTTATTTTTAAACACTATGGATATTTTAGGGAGAAGGAAAATATTTGTAGGGGTTTGAAAGCTCTTTTGAAGTCTGTGATTGTGCTGTGTAAGAAAGTGCTGTGCACAGATTTTTATTTCTGTTCCCCTGAAGGAACAGTGATGGAGAGGATCCAAGTACAGCACGGGCTGCCCACAGGACATATCCAGAGGGAAATCACTTACAGAGAATTCCTTAAGAAAGTCTGAACTGCCTGCATTTAAGAGGGAGATGAGAGTGGAGGGTGGGGGGACATGGTGGGAGGCAGAAAAACACCCCTCCTTCCCCACAAAATTTGTAAAAGAATTCTTTAGATAGAGACAATTTCTTCAGAAGTTTGAGACACTAACAGTTTCAACTAGATCTCTGTTTGGGGCAGAATCTAGTAAGGGAAAAGGGTAAATCAAGTAAAGGACTAATTTCTTCGTCAAATTATCTAATTAACCATCAGTTCAAAATATACAAGACAGTATACAAAGCTAATATCCTAAAAATTTATTATAGGCCAATTTTGAGGAGCATCTTATGAAGTGTGAGAACAAATTACACAGCTGCTTTTTGAGCTCCTTCTGCATTGTTGACAACTGTTCAAAATAAAAGAGTAACAAGTTTATTTTACTTTAAATGTTAATTTACTTTAAAACAAATATTATAATTCAAACAGTACAGGTTGATGACTTTAAGTTAACTTGCAAGGTCTAAGTAGTTTTCTCATTAGTCTAGAGACTAATTGGGTTCTCCAATATTGCCTCTGTTATCTCTTTTTATCCCAGCCACATTTCTATGCAATATAAAATCAAATCTTCAGTTTGGTATTGTGCCATTAATCCCTTTAAACCCTATTGAAGAATATGTGTGGGATATTTCATACAGAACTATTATTAAAATAGGATTACTTGAAAAAGAGCTTGGAATTTGGCAGGAAAAGTAGCATATCTTCTGGAAATAAATTCAGTGGATTGTTTGCATGATCCACATGCCACACAGGACAGGCTTTAGGGAAAGCTTTAATGTGGTACAGGTAGGTACAGGTAGGTACTCAGAAACAGCACTGCAAAAGTTAGCAGAGGAGGAGCTTGACTAGAACAGGCAGCAGTGGTGCTGGATTGCCTGGAAATTCACTCCACAGAGAATAGAATCCTCTGCCAGAAAAGGGTAAATACTACCAAGAAACAATTTTTTTTTTTTTTTGCGTGAAGATGGAACAGCACTGCTACCCAGCTAGAGACAGACTAAGAAATATAATAATGACTCTTATTGTTTGGCCAAGAGCCCATATAAGAGGTTCTAATAAATGGTATTCAGCATTCCAGCAGGCACTAGTTTTCCTGCAGATGTTGTCCCTCCTACCGATGATGTGTGCCTTTTGCAGGAGCTGGATGAACGGGCATTTTTAAAGTATATTTTCCTTTCTTTGTTTTTAGTGCTACTACTACTGACTTCAGCTCCTTGATGCACTCAAAGGTATTGTCACAGGTGATATTTTCTGAGCTACACTGTCTTCTAATGCAGGAACCAGCAGAGTAAAATGCACAAAACTCTGAAAAACACTGCTGGTTCTTTTATTTGAAATGTGTGGTGGTCACTGGTAGAAAGTTTGTATTGCAGACTGTCCTGCTTTGTATTTAACCTGTCAGCCTGCTTGCACAAATCAATTGCGGAACATTAGCTGCATAACAAAAACAACATAAGTACAAAACAACATAAGTTTGTTTTACTTCCTGCTGGAGATCCTGAGATCCAGTCAGCAAACTAACAATTCCATATGGTTTCCAGCAAATTCTTTTGGAATATGGATCATATTGTACGGATATGCTCTTTTATTGCTTGGGTATTGCCAGCTTCTGCAGCTGCGACTTCTCAGTTGCTACAGCAGCCTGCACATATCACAAAGTCACAGACTCAAGGGACCTCTTAGATTCTCCTGCATGACAGAGGAAGAGGACCAAATCTCATTATAATCTGACTTTATAACCACTTTAAAATAAAAAGTCAGGGAGTTTAAACTTTTTTTTTCCCCAGTGTAAAATTAACGGCTGATTTTTAGTGGGCTGGATTTTCTTGTAGTTTTGGACCCATTTTTCCTTCTTCCTTCTTTGTCCCCAAAACCTGCTACGCAGTACCTTTACAAAGCATCACAAATCCTATTCTAAGTGCCTTTAGGAACATAATAAAGGCTAATCCAAAGGCATTTTCCTCCTTGCAGAGCATGAATGGTGTGCACATGATAGCCAACCCAATTGGAACAATGAATTCTATGAGCAATGGGCAGCACCTACCTCAGGTAAGGAAAGGTTAGACCTGGGGGTGAAGCAAAAGACAGATGTGAATACCACCTGCTCCCCATTGTTTCATATTTGTTCCTTGAAAGGAATCATTCTCCATCATCTCACCACAGCCACAGCTTGGCCCTTTGCTAGTTCTTGCTCCCATTTAAATGCAAACAGCACAGGTATGTTCAGAAGACCCTTCCCCGGTGTCTGGGACAATTCATTTAGCTTTATATTCAGTAATGTGATCACGAGTTTCCTTTATTATTTGACTGCAATAGCCACTTTGTTTCTGCAAATCCTCCTTGGAAAATAGCCCAACTCAAAAATAACAACCCCTAGCACACAAAATCCTACTCAGAATGAAAAAAGCAGCAGGCATGGACCATTAATCTGTTCAGCCACTTTGTTAGGTAGTCTTAGTATCCACTTCCTTTTTGTCTTCCAAAATATCCAGCCTCAAAAATCCTCCATTAAATGAATTCATACCAGTATTTCCACTTCTCTGGAGTGGATCCAAGAAGAGGTTGCTGTTTGGATAACCATTTTGTAGTATCCTAATGGCATAAGTTTATGCCCACCAAAGAACAGGCGAAAACCAACACACGAATTTGTGTTCACAGTGCAAAAATAAATCAAAATACAAATCAATAAATCTAACAAGTCTATCTGAACCACTTTCTGCCTTTTTTCCTCACCCCTAAATTACAGGTTGCATGTGAAGTGCCTTGAAGTACTGTACCTTTTTTCCCAGTACAAGGACTTGATTTATAGGTTACCTGTCACTTAAGGAAGCTTCTTTTGGAGCAAAATTTTCTGGCATCATGTCATTCCGTATTCCCATTGCCCAGCCTTTTCCATGACGTTTGGAGATTCCCGGAACTCCATCTCTAATTAGAGGACCTGAGCCAGTTGAAGTGTGAAAGGTTCACCAAGCCTGTGCGTGGTGGCTGCTCCTAAGCCTCAAGGATTATGGATTCCTTCTGCTGCAGTGCTGGCATCCCGTCCCTGCAGCCCTCAAAGGTTTTTGGTATCCCACTGATATTCCAGTCAGGCCCAGAGCTGGCCCAAACCTTAGCCAGAAGGCTGGTTACTGCTTGTCCTACATCTCTGTCGCAGACCAGGCAGTTTCAGGTCCCCAGCCAGGATTCCAGGGCTGATCCCAGTTAATCCCTGTGAAGAAAAACCTCTTGTAGCCCCTCTTGTTGGGCTACACAAACTTGTTTCTTCTCTGGTCCCCTTATCACTCTGGCATGTAAGCATGCTGGGCTGGTGTTCTGATTACCTGCTTTCCTTGTGAACGTGTCCCCTCACAGGCTCAGATCCTGGTCCTGCCTCCTGAGCCCTCCGATCTCGGCCTGAGCACCAAGTACCGGTACCAGACCAGACACGACCACATGGTCTGCAAATGCCTCTCGCTGAGCATCTCCTACGCAGCAACCATTGGGGGGCTGACCACCATCATAGGCACCTCCACCAGCCTCATATTCCTGGAGCACTTCAACAAGTAAGTGGTAGTGGGATTTGGTGAGAATGGTGGGCGAGTCATTATCACCCTTGTGGGTCATTTCCTACCTCAAGCAACCCTAGTAAGAGTCTCTCTGAAGGAAAATTTGTTTCTTTCTAATGTTATTACTAATGGTTAACGTTTGAAAGTTAATACATATCCATGTCTGTCTCCCATGCAAAGTAAAAACTCCTCAGCGTGTGGTAACATTTATGTTTCTCCAGCAACTTCTTTTGATTTGACATACTGATTATCATGAAGGCAGCAGGCACTCTGGAAAAGTAAACACTTAAGCCTTGAAGGTATAGCAAAGAAGACAAAGAAATACTCACGAAAGAAGAAATGTCATAAAATCAGCTGCTCAACATGTAGTGCAAAAAAACCCCCCAACTTAGATATGTGGCCTTACACATTTGCTTCAGAGAAGATGGGAAGCAGCTCTCTGATCACCTAAGTATTTCCTTTATCATAGGCCCAGGGCTCTCAATGCCAGAAACACAAATGTTTTTCTGTCAGAAGACTGGTGGTAATTCTCATGCACAGATACACATCCAGGCTCAGACCTGATTCCGACCGCCTACTGCTGCCACTACTGCCTTGATACTCTTCATTTCTCTCTCTTAAATTATGGTAGCAAAGAGGACTAAGTTCAGAAGTCATGCTTAACCCAAGGATTTGGATTTTACAGAATTTTTCCAAGATCTTGCTTTTATGACAGTTGCATCAAAAGCACACATCCAACATCTTTGTCAGAGCACAGCAGAATGCAGCCACTATTCATGTGGCCCATGAGAAGACATGCAAAGAGATTCTGGGTGAAAACATTCTGAAGTCTGACAACCCTAAAAGAAGCCTTAATATAAACCATAGTTAGGGATGGAGTTTCACTCCTGGCACCTCCAAGTGTTTTTGAAGCTGGCCAGACAATCCAGACCACCTGGTGTTAAAGGTTTGGAGAGCTATACTGTTAGTGCGTTGGTTTCACTCTGCAGAGGTAATGCAGCTGTTGCAAATGCAAGCTGATTGAATTTTTCTCTCATGCCATGACAGATATATATGCCTATAGATGTGTGTGCAGCTATGACTGTTGGAGGTCCCTGTCCCTTTACTGTTCTAACTTCTCATGCATCCTCTTTTATAATTTACAGCCAGTACCCAAAAGCGGAAGTGGTGAATTTTGGAACCTGGTTTCTGTTCAGTTTCCCCATCTCCCTCATCATGTTGGTGCTGACTTGGTTCTGGCTGCACTGGCTGTTCTTGGGTTGCAAGTGAGTGAAGGTTGTTCAAGATACACGGATTACAAAAGCAGGGCATTTGCGACTCCTCTCAAACGCGTCTCGTAAAGACGTTTTGACTGGCAAATGACAGAATTTAAGGCACAATTTCCTTCTTCTTGCCAGAACAATTACCAGAGGAAATCTCACTGCTTAGCTGCCCTGCATAGGCAGCAGTCTAGAGAATTGCTGATTGAGATTGAAGTGCCCAGGTATTGCTGATAGAAATCCTTACTAAGCATTCAACTGCTTTGGGCTTTTTTCGCTCTTGTGACAATGAGCATTCCCTTATGGACCAAAAATCTTGTTATGAGTCCTTTTGGAAAGGCACAGTTTAAGAGATGAATAGAAAAATAACTGCAAGTGAACAAGTTACTTTTCAGATCTGCCTCCAGCTCAATGAAATTAATGTAAGACCAATTAAAGTGAAAGGTAAATAGACTCCATATATATTTCCACTCTTTAAAGTGGAAAGGACTCACAGCTGAGACAAATACATTTAATACCAGTAAGTCCCTAAGCCCCAAAATACGAAAAAGTCTCAGTCTTCTAGTTTATTGTACCACATATTGTCTTCACGAAGTTAATGAAAACTGCCTAAATGTGTGCATTTAGAGTGGATTAGTTAATCTGCATTAAATTGTGATGCAGACACATTTACTCAGAATTAAATTGGCCTTAATTTGATTTAGTTTACTCTTAAAAGTAAACTGAACTGACATCACCATTTCACCCAGGCCAATGAATAAATTGATAATGAGTTCTGCTTGCTGCTGACCTTGACTAGATTTGAAGAAGTAATTTAGAGGTGAATGGCTCCATGCCCCTCTCAGTGAGTCTCTGAGTCTTGTAGTTCCGAATTAAAAGGCTAATATAAATTCCCTCCACCACTTTTTTTTTTTTTAATCTTGAGAAGAAACAGGCCCTAACATGGCCCTCAATTAATTTGGTTTAACAAAAAAATAAAATTGAAATTCCACATTGCATCCAAGACTTCATGCTGATTAATGTTGTTCTAAATAATACCACAGACTGAAGCATTATTGACTTTTTGAGAAGTACTAGCTGATTCCAAGCCTCCTTAATCTCTGACTTCTATTCACTGCAGTTCATTAAAGAACATATTAGGAGCTGGGCTTCAATACCCTGCCTTCACATCCTCCTGAGCACGGAAACACTTAGAACATGTTGAAACAGCTGCCTAATGCTTGTGCATAAATGTTTAATGAATTCTTGTGAAGTTATTTTCCTAGGAAGTCCTATGTCATCAATCTGCTCTTACTTGGCTTAGATGGAATTTCAGACTTTAATGCCCTAGACCAGGTCAAAGGTGAAAGAGAAAGAACCTATCAAAGGATCTTTGTCAGCAAAGAAAGGCTAAGGGTGGAATTGTTACCACAGAACTGGTCTTTATAAACCATATAGCTCTTCTCTTCCAGCCTGGAAGGCTCTTCCAGCCTCTCCTGTCCCTGCTGGTGGATTTTACTGTAGTCTAACAGCAAGGTTTGCAAGGAAATTTAAAATACCTATTGATGAAAGGCAGGGCTAAGTGAGCTAAAACAATATGTTACATATTTGCCCAAGTGAAATGAAAACCCTGGTTATGTCCTTTTGTTGACCAGATGGGGCCTGTCTGGATCTTGAACAATGCAAATTTGTTAGAGAGTCTGGCCTTAAGCAAATACATTGAGGGAGATTGAAGTCCATGGTTTGGCCAGTGCTACAGCTTGGGTGTCTAGTGAGGTACCAAATGAGATATTAAAATAGCAGGAACCATAAAAGCACCTATTATGACCTAAAAGGACTATAAAAGTTCTGCTGCCAGGGTGCTTCAGTCACTGCTGCTGCCTCTTTTAGACTGGCTTAGATCCCCTCACCCCTCTGTGTGACAGAGGGTACAGCTGGAATGAAAAAGCAGGGATCTGTGGCTCAAAGCACAGCAAAGTAACACTTCTGGAAAGAAAGAAAGAAAGGAGAGGGTTGAAGTGAGCTTGAAAGCATCTTATTTTCAATTAAGAATGTCCATGCTGTCTTACAGAATGAAGGCAAACTAAACAAACCAAGGACTTCACTGAACACTCATAAAAATGTATAGCAGGATCAATACACCCAGCTAGGAAACGTGCTCGTGTTTTCATGGTGCTGGCAGAAGTACAGGCATTTTTCGCCTGGACAAAACACCCGGCAGACTGCCCTGGCCTCTGTGGCAGAGGCAATATGGTGCTTTTCTGGCTGTGCCTGGTTTAGAAACAGCTGTTATTATAACAGTATAAGCAGAAGCAGACAGGTCATGGCAGCTAATGGGATCCCAAGCACAGCTTTCCCTCATTATTTACTGTGAATCCTGAATAGTCAAGTCAAATATGGTCTCCAAAGCCAGAGCAGGCCCCAAATATGTTGGATAACCCTGATCCAAGCGGAAAGCATAGTTAGCCCATTAAAAATTTCTATTGATAGCTGACCTCTGTCACAATCTTTCCATGTGATGATAGAAACTAGCTGTAGCTTTTGGAGGTTTCTGGCAGCTCTTTGAGGAAGCCTACGCAGAGGGAGCCCAGCCATGGCTCAAGATGGCTCAGTGATACCAATCAGTACTAGTCAGAGCACCCTGGGGACCTTCCAGCTATGACTAGAATTGAATCTTAAAAGAACTTGAAACCAGATTAATCAAATATCACACGCAGTAATTTCCTTTCTCATTGCCATCAGGCCTTGCCCCAGTCACATCTTGTCCCAACAGTCCCTGATACCAGAATTTTCAGTCTACCTCATTGCTGGGGATTTTTTAATAACCTTTTTTCCCCCTCTTCATGCCCTTGCCTAATTTTATTGTGCTATCTCAGTTTTAAAGAGACCTGTTCTGTGAGCAAGAAGAAGAAGACCAAACGGGAAGAAATGTCAGAGAGAAGAATTCAAGAGGAATATAAGAAACTGGGAAATGTTAGGTAAACCAGACCTTCCTTCCCTGGGAATTTGCCCCTCTAGGCAGAACTATCCTTTCCTATTGCCCTCCCTTTGGCTCATGTAGCTTATTCTAAATCTGCCAGCTCTTTTCCCTCCCTTCCAGGATGGAAATAGAACTACATGCAAAAATGAACTAAAATCAAAGACTTTGTTACAAGCATATGTGTTAACATGTAACTCATTTACTTCTGAGAAAAAAAAAAAGAGGAAGAAAAAGGAAAGATTCACATTTATCCCAGGGTTCAAAGGTCATCTAAGTCAAGCTTTGTCTTTGAACCCTAAAGGACCCCTTTTACTAATTCAGGCACATACTTGTTTTAGTAGATAGAAGTTCAACAAAGGCTTTTTCCTACGCCACAACTTGTTCAGCCCTCCCAGTTGCCCATAATCTTTATGCACGATGGCAAGAAATTTCTCTTGAAGAGATTATTTGGCAAGATTTTCATTTTCAAAAGGGCTGATATGCAACAGAATTCCTTCTCCACAAAACATTTTTGTGCTGTTCAACCGAAATATTGACAGATCAACTGCCTGGATACGATAAACTCTGAAATTAGACTGTTGTTCAGGACGTGCCTAAATATTAAATCATTCTTAATTTACAACTATGCTAAATTAAAAATCCTCAAACCACCTCAAGTATCCTCAAGTCACCTTGTGAGCACCATCTGTGCTAATTTACATTGTCATTTGCTCTCAGGCTTTCTACCCTTCTAAAAAATGCAAGAATGTGTTTACAGTGGAATGCTAATATGAGCTTCACCTTGTTAACTCATTTAATCAGATAATAATGCAAATACAAAACAAGCATTTAGAAATATTTTCCTTCAGGTCTCACCCATGAATGATTGAATTGCAAATACAGATGGATATTTTTAGCCTATTTTTTACCGAGTTTAGATGGTTCCCAGCTGGGAGCCAAATCTAGAATTCTTTAATTCAAACTAATCTTCCTTGCTATTTTTCATATGTTTTATATTCTTTATTTTTTTTTGCAGCCAATTTCTACTTTCTTACTTCTTCTGGAACTTGCTCTTGAGTTTTCAGATGACCTTGGAATTACTTCCTAATTTTCTTTGTTCTTTTATTTCTAGCTATCCCGAGATGGTGACTGGATTCTTCTTCATCCTGATGACCTTGCTTTGGTTCACTCGTGAGCCTGGCTTTGTCCCAGGATGGTCATCTTTTTTCGAGAAGTGAGTAAAATTCCCTAAAAAATTGCACAGGAATACAAATTTGCATCTTATGACTTTCTACAATAACTTTTCCTCCTAACACATCATCACCCACATTTAATAAAGTGGTGAAAAATGGAATCTTTATTAAAAAAATTAGGATTTTTTTCTTAAATTACGTTTGTTCATATAGTGACAAATTCTACTCTTTCTCATTGTTCAAAATGAGCTAATTAGAGAAAGTAAATTAAACCATTTCAAATGTAAAAGAATAGGAGGGTCAGATTTTGAGCTTAAAACATTTTAGTGCATTCATAGAAAAGTTGTCACTAGAATATATTGCAACTATAATTGAAATTAAAATTTTTGACAAAGAGTGTTTTACCAAGAAAATGTCCATTCAATTAAATATTACTGAGAATGGTGACTGAAGCAAATAATTTTTCTTTTATTTTAAATAACATTGAAACAAATTACATTAAAAACTTACTATAACAGACTTTGCACATCAAAGAACAAGTGATTTGAATGTAAGTTTTCTTTATATTGCTACTGTATAAAATTAACTTTGCATTCCAATTTTGACAGAAAAAATAATTCCTAATACTGTGATTTTCTGGTGATCGCTGGAGTTTGGCACTCCTCAAAATACTTTTACAGAAAGAGTTTTAAACATTTAATTTAAAATCAATCTACAGTTCATTTCTAAAGGATCACTTGGGTTTGGCTTTTCCCCAGAATGTGTTTACTGTTTCTTACTTCTAGTAAACACACTATTTTTCTGTACCTCCAAGTTAATAGATTTGTAAGCCAAAAGGGATTATTTTTATTCAACCAGAATGTCAAAAATTGTTGAGCAATGATTGAAGTTGGCTACAAAAGTCAGTTTAACAAATGGGAAAAAAAATCCAATTTGTATCCTTGATATGCAGGCATATTTTTCTAGAGGGCTGTTAGTATGACTTCAGATGTGAAAATACAACTGCACCTGCAGAAATGTGCTTGGAGTTATGTACCTGGATTGGAAATGTTTCTGTTAAGGTGTTTTTATGAAAGCCTTGCTTTTTCTTTCCTAGGAAAGGATACCGGACTGATGCCACTGTCTCTGTATTTCTTGGGTTTCTCCTTTTCCTGATTCCAGCAAAAAAGCCATGTTTTGGAAAAAGGAAAAAAGGTGAGGAGAATGCAGCAAGAAAGAGAGCTGGTACATTTTTCAATGTCTAATGATTTTTTTTCTTTTTGTCTGTAAAAAGTTTTATGTGGGAAAGTCAGGGTTCAGTTTCTCCTCCGGGAGACCAGCCCTTCCTATATCAGACCTCCTTCTGCTTTCCCATAATTCATATTGTCTCATTCAGAGGATGACAAACAGGTCTTGAATCTGAGACTGCCACCTCTTCAGTGTTATTAAAGTTTAGGACTGAACTTAGAAAAGGCTCAGATGGAGTTCCATATTAAAGAAGTATAATGCAAAATCAGCTGAAGATAAACCCTAGTAAAAAAATCATCATTTATACAGTGGAAATCACTGTAATGTCTTAAGATAAACATAAAAGAGGTCACAAAATGACAATGTTCCAATTTTGTGCAGTGCTTCTCTCACAGTTTTCCTGATAATGAGATTATTTCACACCTGTGTTTGGATAGCACTCAGTGGTTTGATCAGTTTGCTGTGCCAGGCTTTCAGCAGAGCTGTATGAAAGTAGAATTGTCTGCACAGTTTTACATGGAGATTATAAATGTATATAAACATACATTTTTATACTGTTATATATTGTACAGGTTTTAGGAAAATATGACTCTCTTTAACTCCTCCTCCAAGAAAATAGGCACTAAAAATCCTAATGTCCTCAGATAAAATCTAGGGGCCTAAATGCACTTTACCAAGTGTCATGGCCTACTTCATAGCCCTTCTTTGATAATATAATCCCATTGTAACACCACCTCTGTAGTCTACAGATATACGCACATATGTATCACAACACAACACACAGTCTCTCAAAGAGCTGTAACATGAAAACACAGGGGTTTACAACTCTTTACGTCAACGGAGCAGCCAAGGGAAAGTCAGGAAGTTTGGAATTAATACACTGCATTTGCTGAGGCCAGGCTATCCAGAGAAACAGGCCTCTTTGCCTCTCTCTCAGGTAGACCCATGCATATTCAATCATTTCTATTCTTGTAAAAATGTGAAGATCTTTGCAAAAAGGGCAATATAATACTGGTCACACATTCACTTTATTTGATACAGGAGATGGTGAAAAGTCAACAGACATTAACACACTGGAGCCCATCATTACCTGGAAGGACTTCCAGAAGACCATGCCCTGGGAGATTGTAGTGTTGGTTGGAGGTGGTTATGCCTTAGCAGCTGGATGCAAGGTACTGATGCAGATAATTTTTTTTATCCTCCTTTCTAAAAATAGTATCAACCTGCTCTTTTATTCCTTTGTATGCTCCCCAATTTGGATTCCTGACGTGGATACTCACAAGTTTGTACATAATGTAGTAGCTAGTTACTCCCTGCACTCAATATATCTCTTTCTTGCTATTTATTAAACACTGCAGTGAAATCTAGTTTACTGAGCAAAAGGAAATACAGAAAGCATTGACCTAAACTTTGTTTCTTTGCTGGTGGGATTTGCTGATGCAAACTGCAACAGAGAGAAGAATCTGTTTTACAAACATACCGAGTATTTAGTAATTCTTGTGCTTCTGTCCTTTCCCCAGACCTCTGGCCTCTCTACGTGGATTGGACGTCAAATGCTCTCCCTGAGCAGCCTTCCCTACTGGGCTGTAACTCTGCTGGCTTGCATTTTGGTGTCCATGGTAACAGAATTCGTTAGTAATCCAGCAACCATAACCATCTTTCTGCCTATTTTGTGCAGCATGGTGAGTTAAAAGAGTGACATTGTTAGTCTGTTGTTTCCTGACAGGCTTGTGAGACTTTTTTAGGATGTCAGGGTCTTGGCACCTTGTTCATATGAAACCCAGCCTCAGTTCAAAAGCTACTGTTCTGTAACCTTGGAACTAGGAAAAATAATAGAATTGGGCACCCAAAAGTATATTTTTGCACCAAGGAATTTATAATACCTCTCAGACCAAGTGCACTGAGGAATTCATACACCAAGTACAAGAAAAGGTGACTATGGAATCAACAAGAGAGGTGAATTTCACATAAAGCTTGAGATACTTTTATTAATGCTTTTTTAAAATGTGTTGTTCATTAGTTAGTAGTCACCAGCTCCCTACTTGTAAGAAAAGACTGGAGTGCTGAATTTTATTTCAGATTTAAAATTGTTCAAGAGGGTGATCTGGTAAGCATACTGTCTTCCAATGAGGAAATAAGAGATGTTTGAAAGGGGCAGAAAAAAAAAAACCGTCCCCAAAATGATGGTAGCCTTGTTTACCCTTTCCCCCTTCCCCTCTAAAATAAAACCAGGCCAAAACAACGTAAATGAAAATGCAAAATTTTATCACCACTGGAAATTGCAGTAGAAGAACCATTCTTTCGCCCACTGTAAAGACTATTCCATCATCTCTGCCTTCTCACCATGCAAGCTTGGATCATGAACAGCTGGTTCTCTTAGTCACTGTTCAGGAGGACATCACACAATCTTACAGCATATTCAGCAACTGGAAGAAGTGAGTTGTTCATGTTAGCCTGTTGTGACTTCTCCTGGATGAAGACTGAAGCAGCAGTCAGTGTTAAGACCCAGAAGACACAATACAGAATGACACAGAGAACAAGTAGGAGAAAGAGCAAAGGTGGCCTATTAGTAGCAAACTCCACCCTCCCTCAGTGTGAAATGTCACAAGAGTGATTCCTGGAGCAAGACCAGCTCAAAATTATGGCATTGCTCTAAAAAAACCCAACCAACCAAAAAATACTTTCACACTTAATTTAGAAATTAGGCAGATGTGATTCACAGAAAACAGAGAGGGCACTTTCATACTAATTGTCAGCAGTGACTTTTATTGATTACGTAAAACACCTCTCTCCCTCTCTTCTTCCAGTCAGAAACACTGCTTATCAACCCTTTATACACCCTGATTCCTGTCACCATGTGCATCTCATTTGCGGTGATGCTGCCAGTGGGTAACCCTCCAAATGCCATTGTCTTCAGTTACGGGCACTGCCAGATCAAAGATATGGTGAGTCTTGGGACTGGGTATATCCTCCCATGCTTCATGCAACTTCAACACCTAGGCCCACATCCACCAGCCAATAGCAATAATAATGATTATATTGGTGCTAATACCGAGTAATGATGTCTGCACTGCTGTCACATAATAGAGCTGTTAGGTTAAGAACAACCACAAATCTGCTGTAGGATGCACACATTTCTTATCTTTATTTTTTTTATTAATGTAATGGTCTAAAGAGCTTCAGGAGTATGCAATTCTTTGCATTGACCTACTAAGACAAGCACAAGAGAGTATGAGAAATTAGATTTATCATATAACTCCACAGGAAGTCATGTATCACCCTGCTCTGTGTGGTTTAACCCTCCATTCTGATTATCAAGAATGAGAAGTTTGAGATTATCAAGATTGAGAAGTGACAAGCTGAGCAGTTCCCAATGAACTGCATCAGTCTCTAACCATCATTCCTGAATACTCCAACATATACCCTGACACATAATACTCATTTATGCTCTTTTTTTCTGGCTCTAGAAATCACTAAATATAAATTATCACACTGTGTATGAGTCAGTACAGGTCCTATTACTTTTTTTTTTTCTATCTTAACTGTTTTTGATTAAGTTGCTCTGGTGCATTTTGCTTTTGCAGGTGAAAGCTGGCCTGGGTGTAAATCTGATTGGCCTGGCTGTTGTCATGGTGGCCATCAACACATGGGGAATTAGGCTCTTCCAGCTGAACACCTTTCCAGAATGGGCAGCAGTCAGCAACATCACAAGCCAAACGTAATCTTCAACGAAAAAGAAAAGCAAAAGTGCAAGACCAAAGCAAGTTGGGACAAAATATTGTGCCTACATTTCACATAGGAAAGAAAGAAGGAAACTTGTGTATAGAGAGAACCAGGATCCATGGTAAAACCATGAAGAAAATCCACAGGGAGCTCTTCTGCAACAGCTTTTCTGTTCTGAAAATCAGTGTGAGTTAAAAGGAGAGATTAGCTTTGCTCTGTTGTTGCTTTTTCTGGGATACCATAACTCAGAAAAAAACCACTCCTCCAAATTATCTACCTATAGCTTTTTCATGCCTTAGAGCAATTATGTAGGACTTGTATGTAGGATTCCAGGGGCAGAAGACAAGTACACATACACTGGTGTGCTCAGCAGTAGCAGATTCAGTCCTACCATTGACTTACAGTGAATGTAGGGTGAGTCTTATTCCCAAATCCAGAAGAGTTTTATAATCCTACTTCTTCTGAAGGCAAATTATTATTCTTCTTTTGAGATGACTCATCACTGTTTCACAAAAACCACTTTTCCACCTAACTCATATCACCTGGGCAGAAATCCAGCCACCAACTACCAGCTGCAGCACTTCAAAGGGATAACAGAAACCTACAGAGAGGAAGGAGAATTCTCCTTGGAAGGAGAATGTGGGATTTTTTTTTCACACAGCACTAGTATAAATTTCCAATATTGCAGTACTTGCAATCTCTGCTTTGGAAGGAAAAGTTTCAGGAACAGAAAGTTTTGTTCAAGACCTTCTTTATCATTACTGCAGTGGGAGTTCTTTCAGCAGGGGAAGCTGTGAGCAGCAAAATCTTACCAGGCCAACACCCCCATCACTCTTCTGACTGCTGTTTAGTTATGCACTTATGATTCTCCTGACAGTCTCCTCCCCGATGGCACTCAGCGCTGCTCCATGAGTAAGAAGGGAGAGGGCTGAAGTGGAGTGGTGCTGGTGTATCTCCCCATCCTGTGCATTCACTTGAACGTCACACCCCCTGCTCTCTAGCAGCCCAGAGAACAGGAACTTCAAACATAGGAAACTGTGACATAAAGTAGGTAACTACCAAGCCAAAAGGCCAATCTCTTTATCTTTCATCAACAAAGTGAATTCCCTGCTTTCCTCACTGGATCCCTGTGACACTCATTAAATCCTCTCATGTATTATGTCCTGTTTTTAATAATTTCCTTAATGTCAATACATTTAAGCTGTAGATTAGAATGATTGAATCTCATGTAATCACACATACACTTTAATGAATTTTTCTGCTTACCACTTTTAATCTAGCGTGATACTGTGAATAGATAATGAGTAATAGATAGTGTGAATGTCTATTCTGCAAAAAGAAAATGGCAATAAAATTAATTATTCACTACTGCACATTCTAGTGCTCCATGAGAATACAAATTGGATATATTTCACCCATAACCCACCAAACCCTTAGAAGAAGCAGTGTTGAGACAGCAAGAGGTGTTGGGTTACTGCTTCTGTCAAAACAGAGGGATCCCACAGACTCGTCTTGGAAATAAACAGATACAATAAAAGGTCATAGGCTGGCAGAGGGGAAGAAATATGGGAAAACCACAAAAGCATGTCTTAGCCCTTGTTCCAGAAGCAGGAAGCGGCACCCTTTAGCAAAACAATTGCTATTCCTGGTAGTTCCTGTGAATCTCATTTTGAATAGCAAAGTGTTCCTGTGCATCAGTGGCTTAAAGCATCGCCATGACCCCCTGACACATAAAACAAGACCTCGGCCTCACTTTTTCAATTCTTCTCTCATCTCACCAGTTCCTGTGTTCCCCCATCCCAAGCCTGCTGCTCTGATGCACTCCAGCACACAAAGCCCACGCCAACCTCTGCCATGCAGATCCTCCACACCTCCTCTGCTCCCTTCCCTGGGTGTTTGCCTGCTCCCCACCAAGAGGCTTCTGCTGAACACAGACTCCAAAATGGTGCTCTAAGCTGAGGAACTCTGACCTTCCCTTGGCACAAGCTCCACCCTGAAGCCCCAGGAGCAGGAGAGGAAAGGGCTGCAAGGCCTGTTCACCAACATGGGTAACTTCCTCGAGGAACAAGCACTGCAGTGCATGGGGGTGTCTGCAATACCAACAGTTTTGTCCCTACACACAGCAAGCAGAGCATCTCTCTGTTCACAGTGCCTAAAGTTACTTTCGACCATTCTCCCCCTGCCAAGAAACTCTTTCTGGCTTGCTTTCTTCCCAGGGCTTTACCTGCTCTGCACCTTTTACTGTGCACTCATCTTCTAATCCTTTTCACTTCACAGCCCATCCACCAGCATCTTCCAATTGCCTCGCTGCTCAGCAACAAATCACTCTCCGCCCTCCTAATACTGATTTCTCAGCTCTGCTCAGCTCCCATCACACCTTGCTATCCCAGACCTTTCCCAGGGGATATGAACACAGGATATTCTCATTTGTGAGAGATGAGCAGCTGGCATTCCAGCCAGCCTTAGGGAGACCTGGGATTACTCACAAATCAAACAGGGTGTCCAGCAACGCTCTTCAGGACAAACAGCAATAGCAGTAGGTAAATGAAATTGCTTGGTGTTACTGCACATCTCAGACAATATTCAGAAACATTTCCAGGAGGCTCTGGTATACCTTGTGTCTCATGAGGTTGGTGCAGAGACATTTGGAGTGGACTCAGGCAAGAGACTTCCCCAACAGACTGTTTCTCCTGTTTTGGTGCTCTTGGCACACTTCCATGTTCCCAGCTGCTGGCACTTGTCACTGCCATGTCCCACCAGGCAGTTGCAGGAAGGCAGTGTGCTGTCCTGGCCTTTTTTCCACATCAGATCAGTCAGTGCATGCCCCACCACCAGATTCTGCCCCTCACTGTTGCTTTTTTTAAAAATTATTATTATTATTATTATAATAAATGACAAATGGACAAAGAAGTGGGAAATTTTCACTCGACAGTTACAGTGTACTGTCACTCAACTTCAGATTTGTCTCTACCAACAACCAAGGCAGAAGTACTCTCTTCAGAGGGCAAATAAGCCTGATTTCAAATTAAGTGATTTCCAGATGCTTTCAAGATTCAGCACATACATCAAACCTTAAAAACAAAAATTCTGCTTTCAGCCCACAATTTACCTGAAGTATTGAACTGCATTAACTAGTAGCAGTATACTATTCTACCTTACATTTTTATATTACCATTTACTAGAATCCTATTAAGGCTACATATATATATATATTTAATACACCTGATTTTAAACCTGAACGATTTAACTGAAGCAAATTGAGGAGATTTATATTGAGCAATTACTCATTCCATAGCAGACAGAGTAATGTTTTATTTCTCAGGGAAAAAAGCAGAGCATGATAGCCGTACTTAATACTTGTACATGGCTGTTCAATTCTCTCTGGTTTGCAGAAAATTTGAATAATAGAATTTAAAACAGGCCCTTTTATTTGTTTTTTATATATGTTGATTGGCATCTTACTCATTATGTTGCATCTTTGGGTCCAAAAACTGCAGTGGTCAAAGAAAGGCTCTAATCTGTGGAATTATTCTGTTGCAGAATCCATGTTTCTACACAGAAAACAAGCAGTGTGTTCCACTCCAGAATTTGGGCTCACAGCATAGGAAAGTTACTGTGTAGTTATGATTTGAGTCAGTGATTTACAGGATTGGGGTATTTTTTTTTTTCCGTGTGTATTAAAGACTAAGGCCAGAATTGACTTTGGCAGAAGCATCTATTCTGAGGGCAACTCATGAAATTTATTTTTCAGAAAGTAAAATTGATCATCTGTGATTAGTGTATGTTTCAGGTGAAAAAGCAAATAACGTGCAGAGTTATTTTATCTCAGTACAAATTCCATAAAAATGACCTTGGTTTAGGAATTTGTAAAATAAATGTTAACATGTACCACCAAGAAGTCTAACAAACAAAACTACATTATCTCTTTCTTGTCCCTCTGGGGCAAAAATAAAAAGGACTGTACAGGAGACTTTCCTCTGGATTTTAGCAACAACTTACACACTGATACTCACCATCGCTTCCTAATGTCCAAAATAATTCTGCATCCCATACAGAATATTGATATTGATTTTTACATATGAATATCAATGCACAATCTTGTTTCTGCAAACACAGATATAATCCAGGCTTATGAAAGCAACACATTATTAATTTCAGAAATCCCAATTTCTTCCTTTGAAATGTTTCAGTTTCACCAGGGATGGAGCACACATCATGAGGCAGCAGGCTGTGGTGCTGGTACGTAAAACCACTGAACATTCATGTTAGCGAACTTCTGTGAGATGCATCCACCAACTTTATTTGGGTTCTGGTGCCCAGTAAGCTAATAATTAGCTTTGTTATCTGGCTTTTTGTTTATTTTGGGTATTAACCCCTTGACTGCATTTAATGGCAAAAGAGTCTTAGGGCAGCATGTTCCAACACAGGGTAATACTCTCAATCCACAGTAAATATTTTAGAAGTCTGTTAGTAGCTCATATATTCCTTTTCTCCCATTTTGCCTTAAACCTTCAGCTCCAGGATATGTCTCAAAAGAATCAGTACATGAAAATGAATACAACTGTTTTCAGCAAAGGAAGGAAACCTGCATATTTTAGCTGGTAATTCCAGCTACCCACATAGGCATTTGAAATGGGCAGAAATTCACAGAGCCTGTGTTAAGTGGGAAACTTGCTCCTAGGTATCTTCATGGAACATCCATCTTTTGTGCTATGCACTACGACACCAGTGCATGCAAAGCACTGAGCCCCCAGATGCAAGGTCTGCATCAAGCAGTCATTGTCTGTGCACACCCTCTGCCCTCTGAAAGGTAAGGTTAAATTTTAGTATCACCTAGGATAACCTCAGGCTAGGTAAAATGTGTTATACAGTAGTTGCAAAGTTCACAGCAGCTGTGTTATAATGTTATCCAGATCGACAGCTTACCATGGGGGAGGAAAAAGCCCAGATTGAGCTAAAATGGAAAGTGTTGCAAACAGTGTGAAACACCTCAGAAATCCTGCCTTTAATATTAATGGACATATATTGTTTCCACAGCATTACAGCTGCAGCTTTTCACTTCCTAATATGACAGGAAAAAAAAATCCTAACATCTGTTTGGAATGCTTAGCTGAAAGAGTCAGCTCCAAAAACACTTTTAGAGTAACTGGCCTGTTTGGCAACAAATAGAGAGATTTTGAACATTATTTCACTTCTCACCCCCGTGTAAAGAAAGGGGAGAACATAAAGTATGTTTGAGGAAAGAAATAATCCAATTTTAAACACTAATATAATTTTATATGGCAAGCAAAGAAAAATGAATGGGTTAGAGAGGGTATTTTTCAATGCTCAATAGGAAAGGGAGGGGAGGGAGAGGAAGTTGGGGGAAACTTAAGTTCATCATGTTCATGAAAGCATCAAACCAGCTGTGCAGTGCTATCACTCTATGGAAACGTTTTTATGCATGGAAGAAAACTTCTTCAGTCAGGTTTGAAGTCTATGAAAGCTCTCTCAAGAAGCAGAGCATACAGTACTAATTCAGTAAAAGCTAAACATAACTGTACTCTAGTTCTGAACTCCCTTCACGAAGCACATTCTAGGTATCTTCCACACCTGCTGCTACCACGAGGCTTCTGACAGCTGATATTAGGTGGTACAACCATTTCTCCCTGTTGGAGTTTCTTGGGAGTGTTCACTGTAGAGAAAATTGGTTGCATCACTACTAAGACTGTCTGACTTGAGTTAGCTTTTAAACTTGACAAGTAACCCTTTGCAGAGCCTGAAAGCTTTTATGTCAGCTACACATTTCAGGGCAGAGGTGAAAGGAACGATTTAAAATTACAGGAGAAATATTCCTTATATATATTTGTATTCCTTAAGAAGGAGAACCTTTTCCTTCTGAGTGTCTCCCATTGACTAAACACGCATTAGAGATCAAAGCATATCTTCTGATTTAGTCTCTTCTGAGAAGAATACAAACCATGTGCTCTACAGCTTTGCTATGATAGAATGAAAACATGGTAAAAGGACAAACCACTTTGAAGGCACAATCTTTACCCTAATTAAAACATTAATGGAGAAGCACTCTAGGTATGCTTTAATCTAGAGCCTGAACAAATGGAGGTCATTCTCTGTGCTTGTCCATAGCACTGCATCACCAGGCTTTCTCAGTAAAAGCAAGAATATCCTCCTGGCACTTTATTCCACATGTCCTGCAAAAGACTGTCAAGGGGACTCTGTCATTTAAGCCATGTAACAGAGTTGATCAAACTCTTCTATGTTAAGGGGAAAAAAAATTATTTGATAGATTCTTGAACTAATAAAATTTACATCTATTAAAATCATTGCAACCTTTTTTCCAGAATTTACAACAGGATTTTTGCAGAATTATGGTTTCAAGCAGAAGACTTCTACAATACAATGTGGGTTTTCTCACACACCAGGGGTTTTAATGGCTGCTTTTTTGCTTTGCTTGTGTGTGTGTGTGGCTTTTGCTCTACCTATTGAACTCTTTGTCCCAACTCACGGGTTTTCTCACACACCAGGGGTTTTAATGGCTGCTTTTTTGCTTTGCTTGTGTGTGTGTGTGGCTTTTGCTCTACCTATTGAACTCTTTGTCCCAACTCACGGGTCTTCTCACTTTGACCCTTGTGGTTCTCTCTCCCATCCCACTGGGAGCAGTGAGCCTGTGGCTGTGTGAGGCTGAGTTGCTGGCTGGGGTTAAGCCACAACAGCCCTTTCCAGCTTCTGGGACTAGCATGGGATGTATGATCTGCAGCCTTGCGTGCACCAAATGCAGACCAGAGCTCAACAGCAGGTGAGGCAGAGACTGCCAGAGCCTGGAACCAATTCTCAAGGCTTGTTTTGTTTCCTTTACATGGCTTTTGATAAATGAACTTTCCCATCTCCAACAATGGAACACAGACGTTAAGAAGAGTGAAGTACCACTGCTCACAACAAATGACAAGAAACCCCGAAAGTTACTTCTTGATACATTTAATCTCTTTTGTGCTGTTCTAAGAGCTAGGGTATTACCAAGTGTGAGGTACACATTGTAACAGGACCAAAAGCACTCCAGTTGGATCAGGTAAAAACAGGTTACAAAATATTAGGAAAAGAAATACTGAAAAATACAAATGACAGCATCCAGTAACACATCAGCTGCAAATCCAAATTCTGAAACCCTTGAAGATCAGTCCCAGGAAAAGTTCACGGCCGCCCTTTCAAAAGAAGGATATTCCAGTTCTAGGAGACTAAGAGTGGAGGAACCTCCCATGCCAACCCTCTACTTGACCTTTGCTGCCTGAAAGGTAAATTGCATCCTTGGTGCACACACAGAGTTGACCTGGGGAACATTGCTCTTTCAGGACTTGTCATTAGGAGGTTTCTTCTTGGCTTCCACATCCTTCTTAAAATCTTCCAGTTTCTTTGCAATGTTAGGAATCTTTAAAGACAAAACAAAACAGTCAAACCCCACACAACAAAAAATCCTGGGCTACATGAGTCTCATCGGGAAAGACAATACCATACACACAGCAAGAAATTCTATAAAGTTTAAACTGGTATTTAAAAGATATTTCCAGTATCTGCTACCTTGCACAGAGGTTAAAATCTAAGCAGTATCAAGCAAACAGCAGATGAAAGCACCTCACATGAGGCTTCAGGAAATATTTAGATTATTAAGGCTAGAAGTCAGCCAGTGGTGATGGGAAAAAGAGGAAGGAAAAAAGATCATCTTACAGGAAATTTAGTATGACCAGTCTGGCTTCCTGACTGAAAGAAGACAAACTGCCAAGAATAAGCAGATTTAAACACTGATACATAGGCTTTTGAAGGGGAAATTAGATTGTACTATACTGGTCATAACCCAAGAGAAAGTAGATGTTCAAGCGCATCTAATATGTTCTCAATAAATTTATTAAGAAATACTTCTCCTGGTTCATCTTGTGGGAAACAAAATTCCTCCCTGGGGAATTCTACTGCATTGCAAATTGGCACCCTTTTGCAGTTTCACACTTGAATGAAAATTCAATTTACCGCTTGTGAGCTTCAAAACTTCAGCTTTCTCTTGCAAATAAAAGAATTTTGATAAAATAATCCAACATTAAATTTTGGTAACTTGAAAGAAAAAAAAAAGCTGAAGCTCTTAATGGCAAAGAAAAGATTATGACTAGCTAAAACTGGGAAGTGACAATGTATGATTTTACAAGCCAATTGACTGAAATGAAATTAAAGCAAATTTTCCACTGGTAGATGTGAAAAAAAATCCTTGGTTTTTACTTCGTATGTAACCTGACCACAGAGCAGAAGTTAATCCAAACAGAATGCAGTTCTCTTATTGCATGGTCTGAGGCTCACGGTACTGGTAACACAAGTTCCTCTTACCTGCCTTTTCAGAATTAAGCTCTGTTTGAACATATGAAATTAAGAGCCCAGTCTGTAACACGCCTGACATTTAAACTAAACCAAGAGAACTCCACCACTGTCAGCAGAACCCTCTATGTACTTATTACTAAGCACATTGTGTGTACAGCTGCAGAATTAGGACCTCATTATGACATGCTTATATTAAATGTCACCTAAAACCAATCATCTTCAACACCAACAATAAAATTTCCATGTACATCCTGCAAGTCAGTGTTACATTCCCAGGGAGCCACTTCCAGCAAATCAAAAGCCTGAGTCCCCCTCTTGTGGCAATACTTTATCAGTGCTGCCAGAAAAGCACCATACAATGCTTGTGAAACATATTGATACATCCAAATATATTCTTATGATTGCATTTTTGTAGCACTGTAAAGCATATATTGCACAGAAACACTACCCTTTCATTAGTCCTTTTACTGGACTGACAGGAAAAATCATAAAAGTTTGTGCATAAACAAAGAGCAAAATGTAAGAATTGTTTTTAAGCAAGATGACTTCAATACTGAAGATGAGAGGAAAGCAAAACATAAATGTCACCAAAGCTTCAACGACACTGTTTTTTTTAAGGCTAATACAGATTGCATAAGAATTTAAAAAAAAAATTTATATGTTAAATGTTATTAACTCCTCTAGCCAGTAAACAACTTAGTGCCACTACTCTTACAAGGGATTCTGCTGATTCTACAGAAATTAAAAGCATGTTTTGAAGGCTCAACTTGAAATCTTCTTCTGCCCTCTCACATAGAAAACTCTTAACTGAGACCTGAGGAAAGAAAATCCCCTTTCTTTTCTCATTGTGAGAAAAGAAGGAAAGAAAGATTGCCGGTCAATACACTTTTTGAAGTAGGAGAAAGTATTGAATTTTCAAAAAAAGCTGGCAAAACTTATTTTCATTATTGGTCCAGAAGACAGACATTTCACATGCTCTGAGGATTTTTATTAACAAACAGTTACACTGAGGGGCGAGCACTGTAAGAAGCCAGGCTATCCAAGCCAGGAAACCAGTATTTTAGTGCAGGTAAAACCCATGAGCAATTCATAAATATTTTCTGTTTCTCCTGTCTTTGCCTGGGCTCTAGGACTGGGTGGAAGTTTAGGCTTTAAGCACTACACTACCACAGAGAAGATGATGTTTTGGTTCCACTTTTTCTTTCTTTGCTATTAAGGTAGGAAAAGACCTTCAAGATCACAGAGTCAAACCTTTGACCAATCACCACTTTGTCAACTAGACCACACCATTAAGTGCCATGTCCAGACATTTCTTGAACAACTCCAGGGATGGTGACTCCATCACTTCCCTGTACAGTCCATTCCAATGCCTGACCACTCTTTCAGTGAGGTAATTCTTCCTGAAAAAATCTTAGTTCTCCTGTAACTAAAGCCAGCATGATCTGCATTCTGTTTAAATAATAGAAACCATCAAAATAAAGACTGATTCAATTCCAATTGAGGGAAAATAGCCTTATATTTTCAGTTCAGGATGCGTTTAACTCTGAGAATACCAGGATACTCACATCATAGTTCTGAGCCACATACATCCCAACCACGTTGCCAAGAGTAAAACCAAGCTACAAAGGAAGAAAGGGAGAAGAGTTAACATCCTTCCATCAAAAGCATATTGGCTAAAATAAAGGAAAAGGAATATTGCAAGACATTTAAGGAGTTTCATTTCCACTCCTGCTTAATTTCTCATCTTTCATCCAGAGAGGAGCAATTTTACTGAACTTCCTCACCAGAAACACCTTGCCATCATTTCCAAAATACCACACAGTTTTGTTATTCAATACACATCCCCAAGACTATTTGGATCAAGCTGTGTTCATCCTTGTAAGGTTCTCTACACACCCAAAAAGGCAGCAACTCCTAAAAAAATGGGGGAGATAGCAGCAGGGACCTACAAATCACAGAGCTCTTGGTCCATGCTGGGAAAGCCTAAGCAACATCCCACCAAAACAATGCTCAGTACTGGAAAGGGACCTACGTGTCTTAGTGCGAAGTAATAAAAAGCTTCCCAACATGAACTTAAACTGATGAGAACCTGCTTCTCTTCTGCAGCAACAGCTGTGCATCTTCCAGACAGACTCTTCTGACCCCAAGAGATTAGTTCTCAGCCAAATCCACTCTGATCTAGGGGCTCCTCTAAGGCAGTACAGTTGGCTGGAAGCTGGGCACAACCTCTTTTGACAGCTGTGCAAACTTATAGTGTATGAAGGGTGTCCATACAAATGCACTCTGGCAGCAGAGCAAGAGCAAAACACAAGCAGTTTCTGGCCCAGACCCTGTCTGCCAGCTGAGGAAAATCCTCAAGCATAAGAACACTTCTGGAATGAAAGAAAGTCCTCTCTTCAAAGACAGGTGATGAGATTTTCATTCAACAACTCCTCGGTATCCTACATTTTATTTTTATTGTTACACTTCAAAAAAAGTATGCCCTACACCTTGGAAGCTCATTTAGCTATTTTGAAAGGGGACACACTAATATTGTGCATTCATTCATTGTTAGTAGACAAATCACTCTTTGTCACAGCTGAGGCCAGTTCTGTTTAAGAAAATTGTTAACGCTCATGCTGCTGTCAAAATAAGACTATTTTAAGAAAAATAAAACCACTGTCCACAAAACAACTTTGCCATCACTTACTGACCAGACATCTTTTCCAGGCCCAAAGCAGCACAGAGCACAGCTCATCTTTTCTGTGATTCAGACTCCATAAGCAGCACTGGTGAAAATCTGTCTACAGAAAACTAAAATTGGCTGAGAGCTGTCAAATGAACCCTGACTGCAAGTTACTTCAGTATTTTCTAAAACAGATTTTTGGTCTTATTCCTTGTTTATAATTACTTTTTCAAGCTTAGCTTTTAACAATTTAAGAACAAGAAGAATTATTCTTGTGAGTACTGCCCTGGTTATCATATGCTTTTGTAGTTTCAATTCCCAGCTAAGGAGGTGCTTTGGGAGATACCAACAAATACTACAATGATGCAAAACAGGCCTGTGACTCCTCTTAATGAAGAGCATCACTCCAGCAAGGAGAGTTTCCTGTATCTTTAGCAGTGTCTGGGAAGCCACCTGAAAACACAAACCAGATCCCTGTTTATTAGCAGTATTCTAGGCTTTTACCCTAGAACCTTTCCCATATGTGTCACATTCTGTCGTGAGATAACCTGTACTCAGTACATATAGTACTGAGATCACTACTCCCTTTAAGTGTACTCCTTTATTGGAAAGTCCAGCACTGCGTCCACCCAGTTACATTTATTTTTACAGCTGACAATTCAAGCAGTGGGGGAAAAAAAACCCCACTACTTAAGACTTCAATTATATGGAAAGCAAAACACATAGCCAATGAAAATTTACATGTTGACTAAAAACAACAGGGCTGATGAGAGTTCAGGGTCTTCCAATTTCCAACCAGCATTTCAAGATGCATTGTAAACAGATGCTTATTTAATGCTTAACTCTGGATTGCAAAAACACAAGGTTTGTGAGATTATTCCTTTATCTCTCTGCTACAGCCCTAACCAGGCAGAGCAAGAGTCAAACAACCCAATCTACACCCAAGCAGAGAAGAAACCCAGAATTAATGTATCTTTTGTCTAACTTTCATGCACTAATGAGAAGCCATAATTATACGATATTNTGCCGTGCCGTGCCGTGCCGTGGCGGCGGCGCCGCGCCCCGGAGCCTTACCAAGAACTGCAGCATGGCTTCCGCTGCCCGCGCTGCCGCCCAGCCCGACAACCGGGGAAGTCAGGCGGGCAATGGCTGCTCCCCTTCCGGGCCCGCCCCCGCCGCCATGGCCGGGGGAAGGGCCGCGCCCGGCCTGCGGCTCAGCCCCGCCGCGCCCCGGCGTGAGGGGAAGCCGGGACCGCGCCATTCCCGGCCGCTCCTGAGGGGCTGCACGGGGGTGCCGAGCGGTGGTTTTTTGTTTGCTTTTGGGGTTTTTTTTTTAGCTTGCATGAGTATTTGTTCTTTGTGAATCACTTTGGGTCCAGCTTCTTTTGGTGGCTGCACTTGATTCATTGAGATTTGGGCAGTGAATATCAGTTAGGAAGATTTCTCCTGCTGCTAGTCAGTAAGAGATTGCACGCTTTATTGTAGTTTAGTTCAAATCTCTTTTTTTTCCCCCCATAACTTTTCAGACAGAAAAAAAAAAAAAAATTAGCAGCAAGCAGTAGAGTTGATAAACACAGAAACTTTGAGAGAGGCTAACCATATTTAGCCTTACTGAAGATTTTCATTGGAGTGGAGACAGGATTATAAACAGCTACAGAAATGGCTGAGGCTTTCATACTTGTTATTATGAAGCTGGGATAAGAAATAGGCCTCATTTATTTCCTACATAAAAACAGGCAAGACTCTCCCAACTTACAACAGGCCATCTCGTCTTGCTTTGTATCAACACCTGCTATGAAACTCATTAGCCAGCATAATTATCTTGCCCCAAGGAAAGATTAAGTCTAGTATTCAGTCTAATAATTCTGCTGTTCTTAGGGGGATTTAATGAAAGGCAGCAATGAAACGTGATCCCTTGCCTAAATTTCCGTATATAAAAAAATCCACATCTCCAGCAGTACACTTTTAAGGATGTACAAAATGGCAATGACGACCCTGCTCTCACCAAAAGAGGGAGATATTTATGCCTACACAAAGAAATTTGAGCAGCAAGTGGAGCATCGCCGTGAGCCAGCAGAATCTCCAAGACAAATTAAGAGCATGACTTGGAGGAAAAACAAGGCGTGGAACTCCATTTTCAGAGCAGCTTTAAGGCACCGTTCTGCGGGAACAAGGGGGACAAGCCCGGCACAGCGGGTGGGAAGGACCAGCAGAAGGGACGCCGCCCAAGGGGGAAGCTGCCCAAGGATGGGGCGCTGCCGAGGAGCCAACGCCGGGCGNTTTTTTTTCCCCCCATAACTTTTCAGACAGAAAAAAATAAAAAGAAAAACAAAGCAAAACCAAAAAAACCCCCAAAAAAACCCCCCAAAAAACAAAACAAAACAAAAAAACCCACCACGAGATACGTCTATTTTTGAGCTATTAGGCAATTCTAAGCTGAAAGCAAGTTAACTCCCATGCTATCTCAGTTCCCAGAGAGCTCAAATGCTCCATCTAGTAAAAAACATGTAGCTTCTGCCTTTCTGGGGAAGGTACCTTGGTGAGGTAAAGAAGTATCTCCTACCCACTTCAGGAAAAAAAGTACAGAAAGATACTAAGTAACACCGGGGTTTTTTTGTTGAAGTTCTGGTGGTACCCTGATAAAGATCCAGACTTGAGACCACTTTCTCCTGAGTTTCAGGCTGGCTCAAAGCTCCTGCATTGTTCTCTCCCTGAGCGAGAGCTGACACCTGGAAATGACACAGAGGCTCGAATGGATGTGGCACAAGAGCCAGGGCTGGGCTTCCTTGTCCTCTGGAATGACTGACTCGTCCAGGGATCTCACAAATGAGCTTGGTTCTGGAAACAAGAGCAAATCAGCTGCTAATAACTATTTTCCTAATGCTGAGGCCTTCTCCGTGTGTGCAGGATCAGAGCACTGAGATAGGATTAGAGACTCCAGCCTGAGCACGTGTCAGAAACCAGATGAAGCAAACAAGCCTTTTAGTAATTATAATGCCTCGACAGTATCATCACAGGGAGATAAGGTTCATTAAAAATGTTGTTAATATGCTTAGACTATAATGAATACAGCATGTGTTAGACAGTCTGGGCTCAACATTGCTCTACACAGTTATTTTCCTACGTGCCATGAATTTCCTCTGTGACATTTAGTAGACTGCCAAAAAACAAACTTTCCTCTAAAGTAAAACTATTCCATTTGCATCAGCCAACGCTGAATCGTTTTGGGTTAGAGACTGTAGATGGTGGGTACTGTGGATGGCACACGATATTGGAAAGAAGAACTCAGCCTGGTAGTTATAAATGCAGCTATTATGCTCTTATAAATGGGGGTGTGGGGGGAGAAGCCAAACCAAAAAAAACAAACAAACAAAAAACCAAACCAAAAAAACCCAAAAAAACCCCCAAAAAACCAACTGAAACCTATTTTTTTTGCTGCTAGGGAAGACTTTCTCAATGTTATCTACTGCACTCTAGTGTTCTGCAAGTACAGTCAAGCCCCTGAGGTATGCAGAAAGCTTGTTTGTCAGGAAGTACTGGCTACTCAACATTATTCTTAATTGCTAAATCATATTGGAAGATGCATTCATATTGATTTAATACTGTTTTATAGTGCATGTGCAGTATATATGTACTCCACTCTACAGAAGGTGAGAATCCCTTTTTTAAAGGATAACATTTAATTTACCGTGTTTTTACAAAAAGTTTTTTGGGTTATGAACATACCAGGACAAGACATGTTAGGCCCAGTAGAAAAAGAAGGGTGCTCTGTCATGATATTGAGAGAACTGCTAACAAAGAAGAGTTTATATTCTTATATCCACATAAGCCTATGTGCCTGGATGAAATCTGCCCAGTGTGAAAGAAGAGGCTGACATTGCTGCAGGGCCACTGTCTATAATATTTGAAAAGTTATGGAGATCAGAGGATATCTTTAATGACTGGAAGAGGGCAAATGTCAGACACATCTACAAGAAGGGCCCAAAAGAAGGCCCAGGAAACTAAAGACACAGTAGCTTGCTTGCTTCAATCCCTGAGACAGTGATGGAATAAGTCCTCCTAGAAACTGTTACAAACCAAGTGAAGCAGGTGCTTTTTCTGTACAGGCAGTAAATATGTATTATCTAATCTGAAAGCAGCACCAACGAAATATTTGATGTGAAAACTTGTGATAATTTTGTTGCAAATGCTTGAGAGTGAATATGAATAAAACAGTAGTCTTTGAATAAGCAGTGGTATGGATGATTTAGCCATCATGAGGATGTAAGCAAAGTAAGGTTAGTAGGAAGGAATAGTATTTTGTCATTCTAACTGGGATCCTAAGGAGAAATGATAAGTTTGCCATAGAAGCCCTTTCTCAGAGCTGAAAATTATTTAAGTCACAGGATATAAAAACTAATTCAAAAAAGTATTCCTCTTTTTACTTTCACAATAAATGATACACCACTTTGAATGTAAGCCCTCAGGATACATACATTTAACTGTCTTTTTAATACCACTCCTCATTTCCAATGTGTAGCTGGAAAGGGAAGTGGAAACCAGATTTTCTTGACCTAGAAATTGTGTAAAATAAACACCAGATGGAGCCAGAAAACCATCTATTAAATTTTCTGTTCAAGGTTTTTTTCCAGTCTGTGTATTTTGGTTTTAGTTCTGCCCATTTTCTTTGCTTTGCTTTAGTAAAATGTCTTTTATATAATCTCTGATGTGGTTTCAAGGTTTCTGAGAAGTTGTAATTATCCAGAACGTTTTTGTCTTGCCATGGAGACATGCACTATTATAGTACACAATAGATACAGAATGTATTATACACTTAACATGTATCGAACAATACGTAATAAGGAATCAGAATTGCAGGGCAGCTGGCTTGTCAAAAATTTAGTAGAACTTATGACCTTTAAATATACTAAGAGTAATTGCCTACCTGGAAAAAAAAAAAAAAGTAGCCGTTCATCTCAAATCTTTCCTGGTGGAGGTGCAGTTTATTGTTAATTGAAGTTGTTGAAAACACCTTTTCCATAATAACTTCTAGTGCCTTTTGTCTCCTCTTGTATAAGCCTACAGATGGCTGTAACTTATCTGCTTAATATCTGACCACACACCTCAGTGCCTCTGGTTTCCCCCATGTAAATGGCTCTGCTTTATCCTTTTTTCTCCACTCCTTCAGTATATTTATATGTATAGGCAACTTATATTTGACTTGGACTCAGCTTTCAATTGTTTTATCGTGAGGTCAGTCAGATGATGGTGCAGGTTGGTCAGAGAGGCTGTGCCATATCCATCTTTAAGTGTTTCTTTTTTCTTTTAATGGAGGAAAGAGATTTTTCAGTCTTTGCATGCACAAGTAAAGAAATAACCATCTACCCTGCCAGGAGAAATAGAAACTTGTTCAATATAAGTTCCAGTGTATAATGTAAAAACCCCTCAAACCCAAAAGACTGATAATTTATATGTAGGCAGGGTAGTGAAGTTATCTTGAATGCAATGAGTCATGATTTTAAGTTTTTGCCCTGGAGCTACAACATCTAGAAATATTCTTTAAGCAACTCCTCCCCCAGCCAACTGAGATGTTCCCATGATCACATGTCCCTGGGATTAGGAATTCAAGAACTGAAGGCTGAGTCAAGCAAGAAATTATTGAGTAATGATACCTTTCAGCTCTAGCTGCTGGGCTGTGGCCTGACAAGGGCAATATATGAGAAGTAGATAATATATGAGGAATATATAATTCTTTAGTGATTCATGGAGAGGTGTAATTGCATGAGCAGATAATAGATACATAATGAATTCCACTCTGCATCCGACCCACAGAGGGTATGAGTGCCAGTCATGGAGATTTAGCTGGCATTTCAAGCTGTAGCTGTGCATGCAGCTGTGGGAGCTCCTGGTTCAGCTCCTCACATTCTGCTCTAGAGACAATCATCACAATCACATCAGATGTGAGACATTCGGGAAATAGTCCCATCACTCATAGGGTGACAGCAATCACCAGCACACCAATTTTCTGAAATTGTTTCTCAGAACAGCACTAGAGCTTTTTAAGAACTCAAATCCTGTCAAATGTGCAGGAAAATGAGCAAAGAAAACCTATTTATAGCTAAGCTTTCTTGCTGCAGTTAAGGCCCTGAGTGCACCCGCAGGCTCTACAGCCTTGACTACCACCCCTGGGTTGTGAGACAGGGATGGGAGAAGCCTCACTGGGGGCCTCTGTGCCTTGGATCTGAAGCTGAGCTTGCTTCCTGCTGCTAAGGTGTTGCTGGCTACTAAAACAATAAAACATCACAGTGGTATTAGCTGATGGCTGAAGATACACAAGCTTTCTTTCACATGCATTCAAGAGTCATCCAGAGCTTCTGGAGATAAGTTTATGACATTGTACACAAGTAAAACACAAGCAAGGGAAGTATCATCGAGGAATTTCAGAGTAATGATCAGTAGATGGTGCTCTTTTCCCAAATAAGAATGTAAGAGATATTTTCAAATTATCAAAAATATTATCAACATCTTTCAATCTTTTTTATTCCAGAATTAGGTAATATTCATTAAACATTGTTTCAAACACTTTTTTCCTTCCAAAAGTCACTCCAGATTTTCACTAGATTTCATAAGAGACAGAGAGACATTGGTTTAGCTGACCCACTTCATTAAACTTGGTGGAATAATCTAATTGTGGTGTTGCACTTTAAAAAGCAACCCTTCAAAAAGAATAAGATTATCTGTCTAGATTTTAATTAGCTCTCCTCTTTCCATCATGAGATTGTTTGTTCTGCTTTTTATCAAGACGAAACAAAACAAAACAAAACCAACCTGTCCCCCAAAAAACCCCAAACTAAACCTTGTACTGCCTGGTATTATTTTCTTAGACATCATTTCTTCAGTTAATTAAAATAATCTGAATGAATATAGAGAACAACTGTAGGGTGACCTGTTCTCCTTACAGTAGTAATGTCAAAAAGAAGAGATTTTTTTAAAAAAATGCTTCAGGAATCTTGACTTGAAGAGACTTCCAGGTATGCAGTGAGAAGTTCAGGTGACTTTATGGGACAAGTCACAGATGTCATGCCTTTGCAGGACCGTGGCTCTAAATATTCAATTAATCTCTGACACAGGAAAATCCACATTGATGCTTTCTGCCGAGCCCTGTTCATATTTCTTTTTAGTCTTCAGTGCGAATAATAACCTGCACAAATTGAGAAACCCCACTTACTTGATTACAGTTATTTGGTATTCACTCACTTTCTGGTTTTCTTTGATGACTGTCATACTGGCAAGCAAGCAGTGTTCAAATGCTCCCATTTACCAAGTTACCAAGAAATTTTGTGCTGCCACTTCTCGAGTTTCCATCACTGCACAAGACAAGCCATTAAAGTAAATCTGGGAAGCACAACTTCTATGAATGCTCTTTGGCAGCCCTGCCCCTGAGTGCTGTTCCTGGGAGCCTCAGAGTGCTTCTATTGAGGAGTTACAGCTCCAGAGCGTCTCAAGCCTTCTCCTGGCTTTGGGGTTTGGGCAAAGTAGTTTAAAGGAGCCCAATAAGGATTTAGAGTTTCAAGTGCTACTGTAACACATGCGCCATGTGACAGCTGCCCTTACAGAGTGGAAAATTTACAAGAGTTTAATAAAAGCAAAAGAAAAGTCTGGAACTCATACTACGTGCATAATTTTTCCTGCAATGATATTTTGAATCGTTCAATTGATTCTTCTGTTTAGGCCAATGTGATGTTATAGGGAGCATACATATCACTGTGATTTCATGCAGCCAGAGTCAAAATTATTATAGGATGTGAGATTTTAGCTTAAGCAAAAATATATTTTTTTCAGAGTGATGAATGTAAGATCAAAGCTGTGCTTTGTACTTGTCTGCAATATGTATTTCAGAACAGGCAATTTCCTTCTGTTTCAGTTACTGAGTGCTCCCTCTTTCATAGACTCATTTAGATGCAAACAATTATATCCTTTACTTCGATAGCATAATTCTTTTAGATGGATGGTTGGTATGTCTCTGTTATACTTGGGAACATTGAGGCTGCATAGGTGTAAACTCTGTGGATGAGGAAATGTGATAGAGGCCTAATTCCAAATTATGAACAGGTTTGGGCATTTGAAGCCTAATTTACAAAAGGACTAATGTAATGCCTTGCCTTCTAAAAGGTTACTGGAATAGAAAACTGAGATGATCCAGCTGACTGTAACTTCTTTCTGGTAGTGGGTCAAGAAACGACAAGGCAAGCTCATGCTTTCCATGAGCAGACATTGTTAATTGCACTGTCAAATTTATATGCTATTAAAATAAAACATCTTGTTAATGCGTGTCATGTACATTTTGTATAATATCACATATTTATATTAGTGTGGTGTAAAAATCTAAATTAAATGAAATAACATGCTTTGATCATTATGAAGGGAAAGATTTTTCACTCTCAGTGAAGCATTTTAAAAGTATATCTATTTTTTGTTCAAGTTAAAGCATCCATTTCTGTTGACATTTAATTTCTGAATGGGAGAGTTTTGAGTAAGCTTAGGGATGAATTACTATGTGTACTTGATTCTGTGATCTTGTGGGAGGCTACACAAAGGTGTCCTAAGAGCTTTTTGAAGTGCTATTGTGTTGTACAATGTGTACTAGTTCTTGCAAGTTCTTACTGTGATATTCCTGACCTCTGTTAACTACCATAGACCAAAACTAGCATATACTTTCTCATTCTGATAATAGGTACTTATAACGAATATATTATTCTCATTTAACACAGGAGAAAAATGTAGAGAGACACAAACACTCCACTTTCACCTCAAAGACTTCATATTTCTCGTGGTCTTCAATAGCACGTACAGCCAGGTGCTGTTAGTCTTCTGCAGGCGGTTCTGACCTGTCACTGCTCAGTATCTCCTGAGGGGTAGTGGGTATTTCAGTCCTTTCTTCTTTTGCTAATTTCACGAGTTTTTTTCAGGAGATCACGATAGGTCCTGCTGTTTTGCAGTTGAGAACTTCTTCAGAATTGTGTTTACAAATGCTTTTTTGATATTTCTTATTCCATGGAAGCAAAAGTTGTTCTTCAGATAAAAAGATCTCTACTTCTCAAGATGTATCTTAATATACTGATAGTAGTTGCAAGTTCTTTTCGCAGTAGTTCATGTCTTGCTACTTAGGTCGAAGTAAGGTGGTTCTGGCAACATCCATTTTAGAGTGAATATTAAAAAACAATGTGATAGGTAATGAACATGAGGTTACAGACTTGAATAACAGGTATCGAATGCATGCTCCTGTTGCCTTAGTAACCATTCCTTCCCCACTGAGAATTTAACTTAACCCACTATGCAATGTAAATTTAACCCTCAACTATTCAGATATTTCCCTGTTATAGTAAAGGGAAACATTTCCGAGAGCCTGAATGAAATTGCTGGAAGGAGCAGTGGCTAATTTGTAACATTGTAGCAAATCTTTGTCTCAGTTCCCTGTTCACCTGTTACATAACCTAAGTACAGAACAGTTTCCCATACCCTTTTTGTTTAATATGCACATAAGAGTTGAAAGCTTCATAAAAATTCACTCTATATATGAGGGTGAGTTTCTGTGGAAGTCCATGGATAAACAGATATTGTTTTGAGGTTACTGATTCTGTTTAGCAAAGTGTTTAGCAAAACCAGAAAGATAATATTCTTTTCGCCTTCTTGTCCCTTATTTCTAAAGATATCTACTTGTACATAGAATCCACTTAATAATCAAGAAGAAAGCTGGCTAGATGTATACCTCTGCCACTTTTTAGCACGTACCAGCTATCTGTAAAGAACAGAAAACTGCAGGTAGCTACTGACAAAGAGCAAAGACAGTTTTAGTTTTACGCTGAGAAAGAAACTCATGGATCATCTCCTTTTTGATGTTTTCATATGGTGACTCTGGAACTGGGAACACTTCTCAGTTCATGTAAGAACTCCTCTTTCTCTTGTTGTTCTCAGATGGATTTCAAGGGAAAGAAAATCACAGCATGCAGACCAAAAGAGGTCAGGCCAGGTCTGGGGGACCAAGAGCTCAAGGCTGCAGTAGCACCATAGGGCAAAACAACCTCTACCAGGCACAGCCTAAGATGACTTAATGGTACCTCTCTCCTGTCTCTGTACACAGGGTGCCCAGGCAATTATCCTTGCAGCTCATTCCAGTAGCTGCCTCTAATTATTATAGTTACATCTGCTGAGGCATGAAAAGAATTATGTCAAAGCTTAAAGTAAAAAAAAAACCAAAGAAAGTACTAAAGTGTTAAGCTATAGCTGGAGCTGGTTCTGTACTCAGGGAATTTTGCACAATGCCCTGTCATATCTTAAAGATATAAAAGGAGAAAGGGAATCAAACTGCTCTCCCTTCAAGTCTTCTTGAACTGCCCCCTAAAAGACCTGATATCAGATGAGCTCCTACAGTAAAAATCTGTGGTGGCATTGCTCAGGGATATGAGGAGGTGTGATCTCTGAGCAACAGACCTGTGCCAGCAGAGAAACCTTGGTAAGAAGCAGTTATAGAAAAAAACCCCACACTTCAATGTGTTGCAGGGTGCCCTGTGTGAAGGGCATCTTCTGAGCTGTTTTAGCAATCAGAGCCCTGTGCATCAGTATAGCCTGGACTCAGTGAGGCCTCGCTAGACACTGTCCTCTTCTTTCGATTTTACCATATGTGTGGTTTGTTTGGTTTTTTTTGTTTTCTTTTTTTGCATTTCAAAATCTTATTTTGGGGTTTCAAAAGTTTCAGTTTCCTTCTGTCTAAAACAGTCAGAAAAGCACAGCTGTGTCATGCCACATGGCCCTAGTAAGGCTCTTGATGTGCAGCAGCATATAAAACAAGATCATTTGGAATGGGCTATTGAGCTGATGGCTTGGACCTCAGGCAGGAATGCTTAAACACAGTCTCCAGAGAGGCTTGAGACTTCTTTGTTTGAGGAAGGGTGCGTGCTGAGAAAAACAGTTGTAAGCATGAAATGAAGGCTTAAGGGACTGTGTAGGAGCAGAACTGCACAAAGGGGAAAAGCACAACTGAAAAGGTCTCCTCGGTCCTGGTACTCCCTAATTTTTTTGTGTACTATATAATTATTTTGCATGCAGTATATTATTTATGAGGTGAATGCCTCAGGACAAGCTAAATTATTTTCAAAGTCCCATTCCACCTCAAATAAAAAGGCCCGTAGAAACAGAAGAAAAAGAATTAAATGATGCAAGTAAGTTTTATTTGGAGAAACAATTTTGTTGCTGTTCATAAATTATCCTTGATTTTGATACCAGTTAGGCATTTTTTTCCCCATCATTATCTCCATGCCCTCTGCCCAAGGATCCCAGACAGTTTGTCCTGACATTTCTACCGGTGTTTCCACCTCCTTTACTCCTTGGCACAGGTTAAAACCTAAAGCTCAGAAACTCTGAGAAGAGCCTTTGCTGCAAATCCCAGGCTGCAGACAATGTAAAATAAGCATGTTCCTCCTTAGTATTTGAATATGTTTCTTCAAGGAAAAACAATAAACTAGATACAACATTGCAAGGTGCCACTACAATCTTTTCACAGATGACAGTAATGCTGTCATGCAATTTGTTCTTTTTATGGTCCTTCATTTCTTTCTTCCAGCAAACCCATGTAACATTGCACTTAGAGTGGAAGCAGGAAAAAACTATTCTGAGGGATCCACACATCTCGTCCTGTACAGAAAAACAATCTCTGTCCAGTTTCTTTGATTCTCTGGTAAAATAATGGGATGGAGTGAGTGCAAAAGCTGCAAAATCTTAAATTCTTGGGAAAATTGCGTATTGGAAAGAAGGTTCTTTTCGTGCATGTATTCTCATCTCACTCTTTTTTCATTCCATATCTTGCAAATAAGAAAAGTTATTAGCCATTGTTGTGTTGTTAGTAGCAGAACTTGAAAATGTTTTTGTGTCTACAGGCTATGCATATGTTCGCTGTCAGGTGTTATTCAGATTCTTTTTTGCTTTGAGAGGCGTGTATGGAAACATTTAAAAAGGTGCCAATAACCATCCTGCAATAAATGTACTGATGGGCATGAAGATCATGAGGCCAGCCAGGCAGGTAGCTGTTCAGGGCCTGCTAAACTGGGAATGTGAAAAGGAATCAGTGAACAGGCTCTTACATCCAGAGGGAGAGTTTCTCTTCTCTTTTCCTTCCCCTTGTATTTCTGAGACTCACAGGGGAAAATAGTAATGGCATGAAAGTTTGGAATACTGGAAATGTTGTGGACAAAGCAACAATGCTAAAGGGTACAAATGTAACTGACACAAATGCACTGGAAACTCCCATTATGGATTCCAGAGTTCTTTGGGGTAATGAAACCTTTCTGTGTTCTCTGTGCAAGTGCTGTGACCTGATAAAACTCCTAAATTATAACACAGTGCCATAGGAAAGAAAAGATAAGTTCAGTGAAAAAGTGTTATGAGTAGGAGGTAAAACCCTGGCACTGACACAGTGAAATCGAACTCATGGCTATTATTTTAACCAACTCACACTAGTGAGAAATAGCTGTAAGTGATTTCCAGTCCATTAACAGGAAATATTTTTCATCAGCAGATCTCAATACAGTACATGACCAAGTCAGTGTGATTGACATCATTTTGCAAATGGGGAAACTGAGGCATAGAGAAGCAACAGAGTTTGATGCACGGTCACCCATCTCCCTGGCAGTACCATAGTGAATACAATACAGGAATCTTAGACTGAATCAAATATTTTCTGCAACATGATCTTATTTAAAGTGTGTGTGGGGTGATATTTGGCATGTAGATGCTCACACATCTATACACAAGCTCTTATACTAGCAGATATTATAGGAATAACTGGAAACATATTTCTGCACTATCCCATACTAATAATCACCTTGTCAGGAAGGCATTGAGCACGTCTTATCAGAGCGCAGAATAATCTTACCTCTAATCACTTTCACCTTTGCAATCCATTAAGAGGCCCATTTCTGTTGTGTCTTCCATCTAATTTTTTTTTTTAAGAGACCCTACTGATCTAACAGGTATTGATCTGAGCTTGTCTTCCAAATTACTAATTTGTTTATATGCTCCTAAATGCCTCCAGCGGTGTTTCTGCCAGGATTCTGGTAGAATCTGAAATAGACTCTTTTTGATAAACAAACATGCAACTTGTATCGTTTTTATAATAATATTTGATTACTGTTCATCATGGTTTTACAAAATACTTCAATATAGTAGAGGACAGCAGCAGCCTTTGGGTACAATGGCTACTTTTGTAAATGCTGCAATTTATTCTTTCAGCGAACCCATTTAAGCAAGCTGAAGTTATCCTGCCTAAAATTGCCCCAAGGGAACAATGGGATCTATTTTTTATTTTTTTAAAGGTACATTTGCTTTATCGCAGACCCTGAAAATTAAAGTCATATTGGCCATCATAAAAAAATAATAACTTAGCAAGTATAAACTACAAGCCACCAAGAGAAATCAAATTTTATTTTCCGTGTTGTATTTGTCATGTACTTAATTTGTTGTGATGCTGTTCTGATCCTTGGTTATTTTAAGAATCAGAACTGATTAGAAATTTGATAGCAGTGCTTCCACTTGGAGTCTCCTTTTTAACAATTTCTTTGTATATTTGTTTATGTTTTCATAAGAAATGGTAGTATAATGGTTCCATATTACTGTGGGTGTTAGTGCAACTTCTCAGAAACTTCTTTTTTCCTTGAAGAGATCACTGTTAATCTTCAAGAAATTTTCAAGATGAAATATTATAAAAAGATAATAAAATCATAGAATGGTTTGGGTTGGAAGAGACCCTAAAAGTCATCTAGTTTCAACCCTCCCTTGCCATGGGCAGGGACACCTTTCACTAGACCGGGTTGCTCAGAGCTCCATCCAACCTGTCCTTTTAAACACTTATAGGGATGGGGCATCCACAGCTTCTCTGGGCAACCTGTGCCAGTACACTGAAATTAAATGCTCAGAGGGTAAACTTGATCCTAATGTCTACTGGTGATACTGTTTACTTAGATCACCAGAAACTCTGTTTTCTAAAGCCACCATTGGGCTGTCAGAGGAAGACTGGGGACTTTCAACTATTTAAGTCTGTATGTTCCTGGTCATAGAGGTGATATTCTTCCTTTTGCAGCAGGTGGCTGAGTCTGGGGTTGGATATGGATGCAAGCTTGGCAGTAAGGGGCTGAGCTTGCTTGAAGCCACTCAGTTTGCCTCCCTTGGCAGGCTGTTTTCCTTAGGGATCTGCTAAATTCCAACTCAATTCATTGCAGTTTGCCTGTCTGTACTCTCAAGACAAATACAACCTCTTCATTTCCATTCCGAACCAACAACTTGCACGCTCGCTGTCTGTCTGCAATCCATCTCAATGGGCTTGTTATCATCCAGTGGCCAACACAAAAGAGTTTGGATCTGACTTGTATTTCCAACTCAGAAAACCCAGGAGAAAAGTTCTAGCTCCAGAGAGAGAGAGAGATGAGGATATTACCAGCAACTTAAATGGACCAGCTTTTTCTCACTCATCCATGCCATCTTTGGATCTGTTTGATTGCCTCTCAATTTTATCTCTTTGCAATTCTCTGTAATGTTCCTCCCTGGCATATATTTTGGATGCCTCAAAAGCAGAGGGAAGAGATGGACAATTTTTTAACCATATAAGTGAAATTTTTCTCTTATCACAAGAGCAGCAACCCAGTCAAGGAAGCACTTGGGAAGCTAAAAACACCAAGGAATGTTCTCCTCTTTCTTGCATAGAGTAAGAGCTACACTTCTGAGAACTGGAAAAGAACAAAGTCTCTGTGTAGAGCCTGGGCACAGTGGGAAAGGTTCACAGATGCCTCTATCCTACTGCACTGGCTTTGTGAAATTAAAGCACACGATGTAAGTTGATATCTAAGAGATATTGCATTTATGAAATTACATTTATGTAGTCATTTAAATGCTCTTTCTCCCACTGTAGTGTTGCAGTTATTGATTATGAGCTAGAAAATTAATTCTGTTACTTTCCCAGCGTAAAGAGAAATGTGGAAATGAGACTTCTTCTCTTTTGCTGGTAACTCAGAATGCCCCCAGGAGTTGTGATAATGCAGAGGACATCTTGGGCTCAGAAAAACAGAAAACATAAAGGTATCAGCTCCTATGTGCACAGTATTTGTCAAGCCTTTGGACGTGAGAGACTGGTGTTTTAACAGATTTCCCTATGGTCAGAATTTACCTAGACAGTGCTTCATTTGGTCTTATGAATATCTCACAATTTACTGAGGCTCCTGGGTGTCCAACTAAGTGCACATGTGCCTGCCTGCCACCTGCCAATAATGGTTCATCTACAAAACACACCCTGCCGGTAAATGGATAAAAACAACCAGAGTCAAGAGCCTTGACCACAGAAGACTTCTGCTCATTACAACAAACTGTCTGAAGGCCCTGACAATTTATTTCATTACAAGTCTTACTGATGCAGACAGACCTTGACTATATTCTGCCAATGATCCACTCTGAACAGGATCTGTGGAGTAGTAGTTTTTTTGCACTTTTCATTTGGAGATGTTTTTCTTTCACGTTTTTCCTCTAGTTTTTTTCTCTTAAGACAAAGTTAAAAGGCACATTTCAATCTACCAGGCTGATGTTGTTAAGCTCACGAGCTGAATTCCCATGAAGGGAAAAAAACAACAAACTTTTTACTGAAACGGGGGAAACAAAACTCTCCACTCCAGTTATTGTTAATCAGGAATCTGTCTGCAGGAAGGGAAGTAAGGGCTAAGTGGAATTAATAGAAGAGAAAAAAACTATTTTATTATTTATATTAGATTGAGTGCACCTGACATCTTGCACTCCAGGGACCTTGCTCTCAATAAAAATATACCATCAAATATTGTTAAAGAAACTGTACAGCAGCATTTCCTCTTTCATAGGAAGCAGGAAATATATTAAAATATATGTCAGAATTATAGAATCATAGAAAATTGGGCTGGAAGGGACCTCATTTAATCATCAGGCTCATATTGACACCTCGTGCCTAAAATATACCTGGCAGACATCTGGAAAACCTCAAGCAGTGGACATCCCGCAGCTTTTTTGGACTAACAATTCCTTCTCTTTAGTATTAGTCTAAGGCACACACATTCCCCTGAAGCCGTGTCCTGTTCTACCAAAACCCAGCCTTTTACAGAACAACTGGAAACCGCTGTAGAGCAGCTGTAGAGCACTGGAGTTGATCCTGACAGTCTCTCTCTTTGCATTTTATGTAAAATTACCCTATTCAAATAGGTTGATAGCAGCTGTTGCTAAGCAGAGCCTGAGAATGTTTTCTCAGATATTTGTCTCAAGTACGTCTGGATTCTGCCCATTCATGAGTGTGGGTGCAAGAAGGAGGAACAGAAAATGAAGCTGAGAGAGGAGCAAATACAACACCTGTAAGATGTTAGTGTGGCCTGGCATTGGCTGCATAAGTTCTGGCAATCTTCCTCTGAGTTGCATGGTAGGAGCAATGAGTAGTGACGGCAAATGTCACGAGGGTAAATAGAGTTAATCAAGTGTGATATGCCATAAAGCTTTCATGCACTGCTAATCAGAAATTTGGACAAATGCCAATTGTCACCTCCTTTTTAGTACAGACACCATGTTGCCACCATGTGCCCTTACTGCCAGGAGGAGAGGGACAGTAACTGGACCCTCCTAGGTGTACACAGCTTCAGTTATGTCCTGAGCAATTTGTTTTGAAACACAATCAGAAATACCTGGAATGGTGGGGTTTAGGTGGTTTTGGTTTATCTTTTTTCCCCATTTATTCTGTTTTCCATTACCTGTGGAGTACCACACCAAGTAGCAGCACATAATAGCACATTGTTTCCTTCATTTCATCTGGCACCTGGATCTTTGGGGCTGTACCCTGCACAAATCCAGACATTCTCCTTGTGATGCTTACCTTCATATCATCTAGAAAAAAGGTCTTTATTGGAGTTTAATGTCTAGCAGCCACTGCTATTTGGGTGTGATTTTCACAAACAACAGAATTACTTCTATAATTGTGTTCTTGGCTCTTGAAAATGTATCTGCTGTTTATTTTCAGCACAAATTTACTTTCATCCAAAACCAGTTTAAAATATTTTACTGCTGAATTAGGATAATGATATGTTAGATCTTTTAGCAGAAAATGAACCTATTTCTAATGTAAATGTTGTAGGTTTTAAAAGAACAGATCACTTTACATAGTGTTGGGAAAACCTACTGTTACATGGAACATAAAATTCAGCCACAGCTGGTAAAATAACCAAGAATTCCATTTCTGTGTAACGGTCAGGAGAAAAAAATCGACTCCAAGCAGTTTGTTTGTTTGACTGAGGAGACAGTTTTATAAATGGCATTGGCACCTATGAGCACAGAGACACATCCCAATGTTATGCTCTTCCCAACACAATCTCTCCTCAGCAAACATGTCCTGTGATGAAGACCCATCTCATATCAAAATCACCAGGCAAGTCACACTGCATCCCTGGCATCGTGATAAGGACTCTGCTTTGTTCTCTTTATTTATGCAAAATTTCCATGGAAGCAGAAGCAGTTTGGTAGGGAGTGTTTTCTGCTTTGCACAGCAGGTGGGTTTGCTGAGGAAAAGGAAGGAATTAAACTTGCTGGGAACTCTGTGCTGCTCTGTGCAGGGTGAAAACAAGGGGTTGGCTGTGCCCTTGTACATTACTCTCCTTCCTTCTGCCCCCACTCTCCCAGGCCAGCTGCAGCCAGTTTTGTTATCCAGCAACACCCATTGCCCAGGACAGTGATGCTAACACTGTATAAATAAGGCAATAATAGGTAAAATCTGCAGGCTGAGTGAAGGACAATATCCCTTCCCCGTTCTAAAGAGCATCCACAGCTCTCACCTCGTCCCCAGCTGGTAGGAGAATATCTCCCTGTTTCAATCTACTTTTAAACACAGTGCTGGGGCAGGGTCAGTTTGGCCTTCATAAGGGACAGAGAATGGGCAGAGAAGTGCCTATTCCCTAATCGATGCTTCTCTGTGAAAGGTGAAGGATGCAGTCTGAGGCAAACTGGAGAGGTAGGAGGATGATTTTAGACAGCAGGCTCGCTGGGATAACATATTTAGCTATTTATCATTTTAGGCTTTGTTTATAAAGAAACATGCAGGCTGTATCTGTAAATATTTAAAGTAGTTCAGTTGGTGGTAGATGTGGGAAGGGGATCCAAACAGGGATTCTGGGCATTTTCCTTGCTGTTCCTTCTGACCTGTCAGTTCAGAGCAGTTGGTAACGTAGCGACAGGCTGCAGTACTTCATTATCATCACAATCTGCTACCTTTCTAATATAGTATCTGACATTTCAGTCAGACAAAGATCTGCCTCCTTAAGCTGGCAGGAACTTTATGCCTTGCACTTGAGAACATCGCCTTGCTGGGTGTGGGGACGAGGCAGGGCACAAGCTGCCAGTGCTTATCTAGCTATGTCAAAGCATGGCATTCAGGTGAAAGGCAAAAATATATAAATACTAATGGAAAATCGCAAATAAGATCCAAACCGTGCTCTGCTGTCTGACAAAATCATTTCCCTGTTATGCAGTTTCCAGCAAGGGCTCACACAAGTGTTTATTTGAGAGGAGAAAACCTAATGTCACTTGAACTTAGTTGGCAGAGCTGAGGTACCCAGTAGGGCAGGTGCTGGTCTTGCCTGTGCCACGATGTTGTAGGGGAGATGCCAACACTGAAAGTGGTGTGGCCACAGGGGCATAGGGTTACAATTGTGTTAGCCAGGCAAGAGGCACGGGCAGGACTGTATTGGGATTGCAGTGCAGGGAAAAATTTGAGCTTGGAAAGTTCTGATTGAAAAGAAGTAACTTCATGCCTAAGTCTTTTCCTTACAGATTTATTGTTTCAGACCTGCCTTTTTTGCATGACTTTGTGTGGCTCATTTTGACTGTTCTGTTTTGCTCTGCCTACTTGCCCTTGTTGGGGATCTGCTATCAGAAGACCTAAATAAATGGCAGAAGGGGGAAAGTGTAATAATATCTATTGCTTATTTGAACCTCTACATCTCAAGATCTTTATTATAAAATCTTTAATAAAATCAGAGCTGGAAAGTAGATGTTACTAATTAATTTTCCAGATGGGCAAACCAAGGCACAAGCAGTTACTGGCATTACTGGCCACACACAGAATTTCCCAGCTTTAGTGGGTAGCTGAGTTTCTCCCAGGAAGACTGTGAAATTTATACATTACATTAAAGTTCTAGGATTTGGCTCCAAATAAGTAACCTAATTTTGAGATCAGAAAGGTCTGGTTTTGCTGGATTTTTGCTTTGCCGCTTTAACAACACTGGCAAGCCTGACGTTTCCTGTTACAGCCCACTGAGATTTCAGTCAGGGGTAACAGCAGGACTGAGAAGTCTAAATACTGTGTTAGATGCTGATCAGCAAAAGGGTTGCTCTGTTTGCCCCAGAGCTACACAGGAGTAATGTGTGAAATCCTCACTGTTAGTAATGCTTTCTATGTCATCCAACTTGAAAGACTAGATAGGCTTCTGTTAATATTTCAGCAAAATTTATATCTTAAACAAATCTTTGATCAAAGCCTAAAATCACCTCATTTGGTCTAAGCTGACTTAACAGATAGAAGTAGAATAAGGGGATGATTTTCAGTAGTCTCCGTTTTATCTTGGCTGGAATAGTTTTTCTCAATAATTCATGTACTGCAACGTCCATAATCTTTCTTTTATTATGGCTAGACTATTTGCTTTAATATTAGGTTTAAAATGCCACATAGGATAACTATGGGGTTCTGTGAACTGAATTGTTAACAGCACATTTCTGCTTTGTAATTCACTTAAACCACAGGCTGATTATGAAAATAAAAGCCTGTAACCCTTTAAGTTATACTAACACACTATGATTATTGCAGTGAAAGAAAGGTGAAATCTTTTTCTTGTCAAAGAGAAGCAAGCATGTAAAACATAATCCTGGTCTGATTTGTGATCTATGTTTAGCTCAGAGATTTAGTGGAAACTTTATGAAAGTACCCCAGTAGTTTGGGACATTTATTTTAATTTTTAAAATTATCCACTACCTGTTAAAGCCTAATATTCATTGCAAATCAGGGAGATTTGAACTCATAAGTGTCTAAAGCCTTTTGAAAAACAATTCTTCAATTCTCAGAAGCCTGTTTTTCCTTCTAAATCACTCAGTTCAAATTCAGCGGTTTTGTTTGGGTTTTTTAAATGTATTAAACTTCCTTCATACCAATACAAGTTTGCCTTAAAGGGGCTTTCACACTGAGTGAGTGTATGTGGGAAATATGTAGGACTCCATGTTATACCCAAATGCACCATGAATCGCATGGAAAAGGCTGAATTTGCTCACTGAGGTTCACTGCCTGTGAATAATAAAGTGATAAAATACTGAGAGAGGATGCTGAGCATGCATTAATTGATCCAACACACTTCCTGCCCAGTGGAGGGCTGGCAAACGCCGATAGACAACACTTGTGGTCAAGGAAGGGCATCACCTAGTGAGAATGTTCGTGGGAATCATCCCAGTGCTGTTTCCAGACGTGTTGAACATGCTTCTCATCATGATTGGAAGCCACCGGTGTGTTGGAGGTCTAATAAAGCTGTCATTCAGCTGGGAAATATCAGGAGACATCAGATGGCAGGCACATGAAGAGCTTTTGAATTCCAGGTCACAGGCACCAGCGCTGCAAGGCAGATTGAGTTTGCTGTGCAAAACCAGCACAAGGTTCCTACTCTTTGTTACATTGTGAAACAGAAGTTGGTTGACAAATATCATCAAAGGATATGAAACAAACACTTAAGAGCCTGAAGAGGTTCAGTGCTAAGGTTGTTTCCACTATTTTGCTTGATCAGAATGAGGGGAAAGGGATTTGTCACCATCATAGCAGTAGAGTGTGCAGTTCTTTGCCGAGACCACTCTAGACTTTGCACCTCATTTTGTAGCTGCTCTTTCCCTGATGAGAAGTGCTTGCTGAGTGTCATGGTTTAACCCCAGCTGGCACTTAAGGCCCACACAGCTGCTCATTCACTTCCCCCGCTGGAATGGGAAAGAGAATCAGAAGAGTAAAAGTGAAATAACTTGTGAGCTCAGATAGAGTTTAACAGGTAAAACAAAAGCCACATGCGCAAGCAAAGCAAGCCAAGGAATTCATTCCCCATTTTCCATGGGCAGGCCGGTGTTCAGCCATCCCCAGGAAAGCAGGGTGCCATCACACGTAACAGTGACTTGGGAAGACAAACTCCATTACTCCCAACATCCCCCCACTTTCTCCTTCCCCAGCTTTGCCCGGTGAACATGACAGTGCATGGTATAGACTATCCCTTGGGCCAGTCGTGGTCAGCTGTCCTGGCTGTGCCTCCTCACAGCCTCTTGTGCACTCCCAGCCCACTCCCTGTGTGGGGGAGAAGCAGAAAAGGCCTTGACCCTGAGTAAGCCCAGCTCAGCAGTAGCTTTCCATACTTCTGTAGTATAAACAGTGTTCCCAGCACAAACCCAGAACATAGCCTGTACTAACAACTGTGAAGAAAATTAACT